>VWYH01007078.1:131638-299267 GCA_013399365.1 Pampusana beccarii
GTATTGGTCTCTTCTCCCAAGTAGCAAGTGATAGGATGAAAGGAAATGGCCTCAGGTTGCACCGGGGGAGGTTTAGGTTTGATGTAAGGAAAAGTTGTTCGCAGAAAGGATTGTAAAGCACTGGAACAGGCTGCCCAGGGAAGTAGTGGAGTCACCATCCCTGGAGATGTTTAAAAGATGTATAGATGAGGTTCTTAGGGACATGTTCTAGTGCCAGAGTTAGGTTAATGGTTGGACTCAGTGATCTTGTGGGTCTCTTCCAACCAAAATAATTCTATGACTCCCTGTCCAAGGTGTCACTGTGGAGGAGTGATATCTACAGAGGAACTGGCTAAATAATCAAAGGCCCTATTGCTCTCATTGCTAAACACAAGGCCCTGGGGCAACCTGCTTTGTTAAGCTGTGCCAATAGTTAGTACGGTGCAAGCATTTCTGTGCTGTTGTCTGTGATGTTTTGAGTACGAGTAATGAGACATAAATTTAGAAACCAGACCTTTTTTCCCGCTTACATCTTACTGTTTCGTTCCTCCCGAAATCTACTGTATAGTGCTAAAACAGAGTGCATTGCGAAAACTGATTGAACTTACTTAGGTCTGTAGGGAGGCTGCCTCTTTTATTAGAGCAGCCAATAGAGCTGGAGCAAACAGATAACCTTTCAGGCATTTGATTTATCTTTGGGTCTGATCTGCAGCCTGTTTTTTTCCCCCCAGCTGTAAGTGGCAGCATGATAAAAGACATTTATCCTCCTTAAAAACCTTGCCTTCTAATCCTAGACTGCAGTGGCTACAGCCACCCAAATACTGTCACAAACAAATCAGTCAGAGTTTAGGACCCAGAGCCCTGTTTCAGGCTTACGGGATGTGACAGCTGACTGAAAATCAATGGAGCGTGATTTGTGGAGCGTCATAATGAGGCAGGATAAGGCTCAAAAGCTGCTGTCTTGCCTTGCAGAATCAACTGCCTGCCTTGATTTTTAACTAGATTGTTTTCAGTCCCCTCCTAAGATAAGAACGATTTGCTTATGAAAAGAAAAGATCATATTTAAAGGAAAAGCCGCAGTGGTGCCCATGCTTTGCCTAGTGCTTTTTGCACTGTGTCTGAGCCACTCAGGTAAGTGTGATTTCTTCTTTTTCGAAGCTGAGCTGCAGATGTTCAAGAGTTTATTTCTGCTGGCCAGTTCACTACTGCTTGCTTGGACAAAGTGGATGCTGGCTTCCCTTTGTCCTCTTAACACTGTCTGACTAGCAAAAGAGAGCTGGATCGGCTGCTGCCTTTGTATTGCAACCACAGCTAGTTTGGCAATAAGGTTTCAATAACTGGGGTGGAGGGTGGTCACTAGATAGAAGTTAACTAAAAATCTAAGCTTTAGTCTCACTGCTAAAGAGAGTTACAGGAGAATCACCAGCACCAAGAGGAAAACTGAAATGCCTCAGGCAAGGTGGTGAAAGGCTAAATGTCCTGTATGTATTTCTCGGTGTGTTTTGCATGTCTGTTTAGCAGACTCCCTGTTCCAGCAGTTCTGTGCTTGTGGAGAACTGGTTCTGGCACAGACCACAGAGAGAAACAGGAACCTGGGAGAGAGGGGAGATGTCAAACAGTGCTCAGTTAAATGTATCCGCAGTTACCTGCCAGAGGGCTGCCCAGCTTTTGCCTTCTCTGTTAGCCATCTGGTAAATTCAGGGATATGCCTGTCCTATGGCTGCTTCTCTGTTTTTTTAAAAGCAGCAGTACTTTGTTCAGTGTTTTCTCCACGCCTTTGTCTAGCTTAATCCTCAGATGGGGCTTGATCAGTGGAGCTGCTAGGCTATTTTTTCCAATTGATATGTCTTCCTTCTCATTAAAAACTTTTGCTTTTAAACTGTTCTCCTGCAAGTACTGAAGCTGTCTTATAAGGGCATTGATCTTGTTCTTTCTGGCTTTCTTCTTTTTGGGACTTCTCAAGCCTTTTCCACTCTTTTCTATGGCTTCCACAGCAACTGGGAATCAACACATCTGCCCAAAATCCAGTTCTACCAAGCTTCTGCTATACGCTCGTAGAGCATTAGGGCCCTTGGACTTCATGTGAGGTACAGGCTGTGAAGTGGCATTGTTTTTCTATGAGGGAGTTCATACACAGCTACAGATGCTATGCCCATGATGTGTGAGGTTGTGTGGTTGCGTATGTGTGTCCAGGCATTTATACACAAATAAATCCAGAGCAATGCATTCCAGCATTAAGACAAATCTGGTTTGATCCTGCATGGTTTTGGGTTGTGGATTTTTTCTGTTCAATGACTTTCCCATTACATTTCCTGTGTTTAACATGTTTTCCGTGTTGGGTGCATGCCCAAACGTGCACCCCGATGAACCTCCTAAAGGGAATGCAAAAGGACTGGCAGCTGGCATCTCTGCAGAGATTCCTATACGTTAGGGGATTGGACTGCTGAGGTTGTGGTAATGAGTGGGGAGAAATGTGTTACTTCTCTTCCTTTGTTTGCGGATGCAGTGCCTATCTGGTATGTTTGAGAAGGCAACCTGGTTTCCTAGGACAGACTCTGTCCCCCTTTTGCTGTGCTGAAGTTAGGATTAGCCTCAGAATGACAATGAACCCTGGAGCAAGCAGATAGGGCATTTGTGACTTCTCAAACTGTTTTAGCAGACCCCAAAGGCTTTTCACAAAGCAGCAAGAGACAGGGTGGCCACAGAGGCTCCTATAAACTGTATTGACAGCTGCATGAACCCATTGCTGGCTGTGGTGCAAAGCAGGTAGAAAGGAGTAGAAAAGCTCCCTCTAATCACCTGGCCTCCACCTCCTCATGGTTTGGTAACCTCACCACAACTGCATGTCCAGCAAGAGAGGAGAAGCACAGCTTGTGCTAGAACATCTGACAGTAAAGTGATAGCTGGTGCCCTGTGAGTGGTAATCATTAGGCCTCAGAGTTTACAGCTTCTCAAAGAGGAATGGGCATTTGCTGTGGCTGGAAGTGGAGGATGACCGTTGCTGGAATATAATGGAAGATTGGTGAGGAGAATTGTAAACATGCTTAAGTGACTTGCAGCTGAGATGGAGAAAAATACATATCTCATACTAATTGTCGTTTAGTCTTGTGTGCTTGACAAGTAGAATGTCTATGTTTAGGTAACATAGACTGGGGAAAGACTCAAGGGCACCCTATGATTGACATTCCTGCCCTGCTGTGGGAAAGATCAAATGACAGTGAAAAAATACACCTGTGTGAATCCCTGACATACAGGTGAACATAGCAGGTTTGGTAACTCTCTAGCAAGGACTGAGCTCTGTGGTGCCTGCGTTTCCACTGGCGTGCCTCTGCCCAGGTGCTGCTTCAGGGATCCCCTGGTTCACAAGGTAACAAAAGTAAACTTTTGCATTTCATCCATGGTTTTGTGATTGTTCCTGCATCCTGCCTTTGCTGTCTCACACAACAGTGCTGCTTGTACCTTGTGCTACCCTGAGACAATCCAGACTGGATACGGGAATGACTTTGTCCAGTGGGAAGCTCTGGTGTAGGAGCAGGTTTTCGCTTCAGGTGATCCTTCAGCTGTGCCTCCTCCTGTGAGGTCTCCCTCTGCCCATGGCCTCACACAGACCCTGTTGAGGGAGGCCTGTCTCCCTCAGGAGATGAGCAGCAGGTGCCAGGGTGGAGGACACGGACAGGGATGGTGGTCTGCAGAGCCCTCCTGCACTGTATGGCTTGCAATCTAGGCACAGGTGTCCTGCTCATGCTGGGCTGGCAGAGCAGGGTGGTAAGGGGACAAGATGGGCCCTGGGCAGCGTCCTGTGATGCAGTCTTTGACTGCAATATTAGCTGTGACCCCCATGGCACAGGGCCCATCAGCACAAGCTTATTTTTCCTCCATGGTGCCTTTAAAAACTGGTGAAATCCTTCTCATTCTTGGATACTGTGTGTGTGCACAAGGGAAGAGGTGGAGATCGTGTCAGGACCTCAGCATCATGGAAAGTGGGTCTGGCATTTGGGAAACAATGGAGGGTCTGAACTGCCCTTCCCCTTCACGGTAGCAGGGAGAAGAGGGACCATGGTGGCAGGGATCAGAGGAGTCCCAAGTCTTGCAAGTTCACATCATGATGGCTCCGTGCTTGATTGTGTGCAGACCTGGCCCTGACCGCATCATCCAGCTCCTCCTGCTGCCAGGCTCCTTTTGCTCTGCTGGTGCTGTTGCCCACTCAACCCACATCTGGGAGGCAAAAGAATTCAGCTTTCTCAAAGATCCCCTGCTATCCTCGGAAGAAGAATTCATTTTTAAGTGCTGCATGAGGCTCCCTCAGAGCTGGCTCACAGGCCTTGTAGCTTCCAGCAATGAAATCCCACCATCCTGATCCTTGTGCAGGGCAGCTTTCATCTCGGAAAGGCCATAAAAACTCACCAAGTGCAAGTGAAATCCCTAGGCTCTGAAGTGCCCACAGGGTATTGCTGCTGTTGCTTCTAGCTGCAAGATAGCCAGCAAGACAGGGATTTCCACACAGTGACCAGATTTCTCCTACAGCCCCAGCTCTCTGTACTATGCCACAGGTATCTGAAAAAGCAGAAGTCTTTCTCAGGCTGGCTTTTATCAGGCTGGATATTCACTACTCAAGAGGGAAAGAGAGCACCTGATGCTCTGAGTCTGCAGGTCTTCTAAAGAAAAATAAAGAAAAAGTGGGCAAGTATGTTGACCCAAGACAAAAAGGCCACAGAAAACAGAAATCTAGTACAAAGTAATCACTGCTCTGGCCTGATGATTTTTTTCACAGTTGGGCTTGGGCTGTCTTGTCTTCCCCTCCTCTCACCATGGCTCTGATGAGAGTCTGTGCATCTGAATTCCTACAGATTTTACTAATAAGAGTGCCCAAAGCCGAATTTGTCTCACATAATCGCTCTGCCTCACTTCTTCAGGCTGTGCTGCTCTCTGTGTCTGTTTTCTGGCATGTCCCTACTGTCTATTGCTCTCTTGCAGATGTGGCTGCCTTCAGTTCAATCGCTGAAAGTGAGGATGTGCTCCTCAAGCACTTATTTCAAAGCTATCAGAAATGGGTCCGCCCAGTGCAAAACTCCAATGACACCATCGAAGTCCTTTTTGGATTAAAGATATCACAGCTTGTGGATGTGGTAAGAGTTGTGTTTGGCTTGGTAAAACATCCTTTCTTTTATAGACAGTCATGCATCCACCTGGCAGGGCTGGTGATGCTGTTAGCTTTTGCCTCCTGACACATGAAATGCAAAGCAGTGATCAGGCAACAAAGCACTGAATGCGATGTGGTGTGGTGCGACCTCCTGCCCCACACCCAGCATGGGCCATATGACTGATTTGTTTTGCAGCAAACCTGAAGGTCCTTTTCCCCCTGCTGTTCTCAGAGAATAAGGCCTCATTGCATCAGGTGTTAATCAATCAGTCTATACTGGACAGTCCCTGGTGCCTACATTTGTAATTTAATGACAAGGCAGCTGCAGAACAAGGATGAGGAAGGGCAGAGATGGTTGAGTATCGTTCACTTTAAGCAAGCCTGTATCCAGGCCAAAGGCAGCTTGTATCTTGACCCAGCTGGCCACTCAGATAAGATACTAGAAGCAAACCAAATAATGTCATGTTTTTTCCCACATGAAAAGTCACTTTTCCATTTCCCCTCTGTCACTGCAATGTACAGTGTACCCAGAGGTACCCATGCAACAGCGTGCTCTTGCATTCCCCATCCCCTGGCAGCATTCCCTTGTGCCGTGGAAGTCAGACTTTAGTTTTGTGGTTTATTTACATATTCAGGACAACGTTTCAGCTTGTACCTTCCCAAACTCACTCCAGGCTGAGCTATATGGGGAGATGAGCCACCCTGTGAGCCCACAACCATGTGCATCCTGACCCCTCCTCCTGGCTTAGCCCTGCTATTATAGACCTGCTATTATTAATACCTCCTTGCTCTTTGGCATCTGATTCCTACGGGCTGCTGTGAACTGCCACACCTCAGTTTTCCAGCCTCGAAAGCTCCCAGTGAGAGCAGAGGCAGCACCTAGAAAGTCAGTTCACTTCCCGCAGCAGTGACTGAAGAGCCCAGGCCCATGGGGAAACAGGACCAAAGGGATCACCTCTGCTTGGCACAGGGTTGGACTCAGTCAACACAGGGTCTGTTTCTGCTGGGTATTTTGGTATTGCAATCCTCTCTATCTTGTGTCATCCTAGGATGAGAAGAATCAGCTGATGACAACCAACGTGTGGCTGAAGCAGGTAAATTAGACCGAATGAGACCTTCCCTTCAGTGCGGGGCTGCTGAGCCAAGTGGCCATCCCAGCCTGCTGCCCATCGCACCATCCATCCCCTTTTGTGATGCCAGCTGGTCAGAAAAAAAGCAGCACCATGTTACCTTGCCTCAAGTTTTTACTTTACTCCTCTCACTTCAGCAAATGCATAAAGGGGCAGAAAGGCAGGCAGGTGGGCCTTTAGGAAACAGAATACCCTCTTCTCCTGGCCTGCAAGCCAGCTGTGCCTTCAAGTCATCTGTATTTCAGGGAAGCAACATCTCCTGACACTGCTGTGGGTGTCCCTGAGATGCTGTGTGTACCCTAAGGGACTATCCTGTCTCAGACTTAGAGGTCATGCAAGTACTGTCTCTCTTGCCCGACATAAGAGCAGTGCCTCAGATAGATTTCATCTTCAGCATAAGTAAAAAGAAAAAAAAAGGCCAGCATGTTACTCCACAAAAAAAATTAAAATCTGTGGCAAATTAATTAGATCTTTCTAACATAATTGCTTCTAGAAGTGACAATAATTTATATAAATGGGGGAAAGGTGCAAGTTGAACTGTTAGGTCTCCTTTCTTCTTCACTCCTGAAGAACACTGCATTTGGTTTAGATTACATTGCATCAGTTTATTGACCCTGTGACAATTATTTTAAGTCTCTCAGCCATGTGAGCATCTATAAATATGTCAGCTGATCCTAGGCAGAGGACATAAAACCCAAACTGTACTTGAAAGTATTACCATGGAAAGTAGTTCCCAGGGGTCACTGGGCTGGTGGAGGAGAAATGCAGCTCAGTATTTGTTCTCAGTCTGATACCTGTAGTGCTGCAGTGAGTGTGAGCTTCTGGGTAGAGCAGAAACCCTAAAGACTGTATGAACATTATATGCAAAGCTGGTCTCTGCCTTGAAGACGAAGAAGTTCAGACCTGCCCTCACTGCAGGGAAGACATGAATTTCCCTTTTTAACGGGGAAATTTGCCACTGATTTGAATCCAACTGCTGAGAGACTGCCCTGAAAGAGCTCTGGTGTTATATTTCTTCTACCTTCAGCTGCAATTGCAGAGTCTCTCGTGTGCCCAGGGCCAGATCTTGGCCTTCTTATTCTGTTTGAGTAGCCACTTGGGCAGACAGCAGAGCCTTCCTGCAAGGGTAACCCCTTGACCCCTGTCCTCTCCTTATTCCCACCTTGTCTCCTTGGAGGTTGCAGCACCCACCTTGCCTGCAGGTCGAGGCCCTGCAGTCTGCAGGTGTGAAATCAACTCGCTTTATCCTCTGCGTTCTCTCTGTTCCTGCAAGTGTCCCCAGAAAGATTTTACAGGTCTTACAGCCTTTGATGGAGTATTCCTGTGTCTGACTGTCTCCTTCTTCTTAGGGAAGCCTTGGCTGCTTCCTCCATTCAGGACAGCAAAGTTTCCTATGCCTTGGGGCAGCTTTCGTCCCTCTGGCTGGGTGACAACTTCACCCAGGTTACAGTGACTGCAGAAGAGACAGACCTGACTCACCCTAGCAGGCCAAATCCAATCCTGGGCTGCCCAAGGGCATTAGACCTGAGATGCTAATGCAGACAGACACCTATCAATCCTCCTTCCGTTGCTGCCTGAACCTATGTGGGGATATTTTGGGTTAGCCCATCCATGCTGAGCACCCTGTTTGTGTTGCAGCACCTCCCCAGAGTCATAGACTGAAGTCTGTGTCACCACTCCTGCTGTGGGAAATGAGATTCTGCTGCAGGTTACTCCAAACATGCTGCAGGAGGTAGGGACATGCTACCATCCACTTATTACCTCTTGGTTATGAGGGAGGATGAGGGGGAAGCCACTTTATCTCGTCCTGCCTCATGCTGTGGCTAAAAGAAGGACCTACCCAAGAGTCTGTACTGTAGACATGCTGATTTTGTTGGAGGTGCAGGCTCTGATTTTCACACGTGCAAATGCCCCAGGAAGTCAGGCTGAGCAACAAATACCTGTAGCCTGACCCATGTGTCCTGCTTGGGGCATCATGCCTTCTAGTTGGCTTAGCGTGAACTGGTCCCACATGCAATCCAGTGCTTGGGGGATTATTAGAGTGCATAAGCAAAACAGCTAGGAAAAGGTCCATAAACCTAAACAGAATTAAAATAATTTCTAATTTTGGGTAGGGAAAAGTCAAAAACACTAAACCAAACCAGAACTTTCTAATGACACAGACCCTATCCTTCTTCAGGAGGTAGGGAGGTGTCTGAGACACCCTGGGTGTCTGAGGTTCAGACATCGTTTCTCTGCAAGAGTCTGGCTTCTCTCACATGAGCAAAGCTTAAGTCCAAGTGTTTTTTTTTGTTGTTGTTGGTTGGTTGGTTGATTGATTTGGTTTGGTTGGTTTGTTTGTTTTTGTGGGCTTTTTGGTTTGGTTTGGGGTTTGTTGTGTGGGGTTTTTTTGTTTGTTTGCTTTGTTTTGTTTGTTTGTTCATTTTTTGTTTGGGTTGGTTGGTTTTTTTACCTCAAATATTCAGATATTCAAGATGATGGGATCTGATTATTTGCATGCAGGCAGACACAATGTGCAAAGTAACTTTTAATAGTTGATGGGAAAGTATCTGGGTTTGGGCAAGCTATGGAGTCTGCTAGCAAGTGTTGAGAATCTGGCTCCAGTGTTATTTGGTCCACTTGCTGTGGGTTAAGCACTTGAGTGACAGCCTAGAGATGGGAACTTGGCAGAACTAGAGGAAGAGCAGAGCAATTGGAGGGTCTGGAGCAGCTTGGAAGGGAGAAGAGAGGAAAAAGGCTCTCCCATCTGCTGCTACCGTTCATGTCAGCATAGCCCATAGGGAGATTCTTGTTTTAAACTGCTCATCTTCAAAGCCTGCACACAATATATTTTCTGTTCTAGTAAGAAGACACACAAACATTTGCCTTGCAGACATGAAAGAGCACTTTAGCTAGGAGAGAAATCAATGCAGAGCAGGCTGGAGGGAGGAATATTGCAGAAGCAGCAAATAACCTAGGCCAAGGGACTGCTCTAACTCAGCTCCAGAGTGATGGTTATATTTCTAGGTGGCTCACAGGGTATTTGATTCTGTTGTGTTAGTGCAGGCTATGAGCTGACTGTGTTGGCTGCTGCTGTCAGCCCTGACTATCCTCTTGTATAACACATATGTTTCCAGCTTAAGCCCCCTTTCACCTATTACAGGAGATGTCCAGGACACATGTAAGTCTATGCCCACCTAACAGCTCAGGCTGGTAGAAACAACACGTTCACAGATAAAAGTTCACACTAAAAGTGGTGTGCTCTGCCCCTGCTGCTGAGGCTAAGAGCAGCAATAACCCCCCTTTTTCCACACCTGAACAGCTCCCATCCCTCCTTTAGCAGCAGGAGTCAGGGGTGGAGGGCTGGGCCTGACAGCTGTTGCGAGCCATTTCTGCAGTTCAGGGAGTGGGTTCTTACCTCTTCTGGTGCAGGCAATGGGGCCATTAATCCTGCCGTGGTACCACCCTGGGCAACTGCTTTCTCTGCTTGTGCCTTGGGACAGATTTTAGGAGGGGTCTACCAGCTATCTGCCCATGACCTTGGGCCCCATCCCTTCCCTTCACCTGCAGGAGGAAGGTGCTTGTTCTTACTGTCTGTGTTTAGGTCTATACTGCAGCTCTGGCTTGCTGTTGCACTATAAAGGACTGCAATAACAAACATCTGTAGGTATAGCTGTGAAAAGCACATGGAATCAAAGAAATAAGAGGGGAACACCATGGTAGGAGAAGAAGCAGAGAATATAACTTTTTTGTTTGCCCTTAAGTCATAGAGGAAATTGCCCAGCGAAGGCTGAGGCCCCCATATCCCTGAGGAGCTCTTAGTGCCGGAGTTTAATGGAGAGTGATTCATCTTCTGCTTCTTGGTATTGACCATAGTCTACAGCTCTTGCTTCCTCTCACTGCTGTTCTTGTGGGCAAATAAAAACTCCCATCAATAATGGACGGGCATCAGACAGCTGCTTTTCCATTGCATCTCTGTGGAAATATCCAGGTTGCTAGAGCCACTTTGCCACAATCTCCCTATCTGAAAAACAAAAAGAGGAGAGAAAAATATTGTGTAGTCCCACATAACGAAAATGGACAGGACTCCCCCTACTTCTGCTATTTTCAGGATTATAACCAAATGCTTTACAATAGTGTCATACTATTTTTCCTACAATAGTGTCCAGGTCTTTCTGATGAAAGTAAAATATATTGGTTTGCAAGGACAGTGTACAGATATTAGATGCTGTATTCTGCTCACTGAAAAAAGCCAGGTCTCCACTGGAAGGAAATTAAAGGCCTCCTCTCTGTCACTTGGGTAGTAGTAGCCATGCCAGCTGGCTCTTCTATGGGGTCAGTGCCAGCCAAAACCACTGTGGGCTGGTTCTCAGAGGGAAGAACAGATGCCATACCCAAGGAAAAGCAGCTCCTTCCTTCTTAACTATCCTGAGGTGGGCTGGGCAGGGTGGTGTAAAATGAGAGTCAAGTGCTCTCCAGGAGTGTCTGCCTTGAGGTTGCCTGCAAAAGGATAGATCACTGGGGCACTCCCGTGGCTGGAGGGGCAGTGCTCATGGGAGTTTAACATCTCCTAGCCATGGCTGTCTGGAATCATCTCTGCAGCTGCATCTCTACATCAAGCTCTGCCCATTGTGCTGTGCAATGCAGTCCCTTTGAGGCAGGTGGTGGAAGAAGGAGTGAGGCTGTTGTATATGGGTGGTCAGAGGACTCTGCTGGCTTGTTACAGGAATGGATTGACCACAAGCTCTCCTGGAATCCAGATGAATATGGTGGGATCACTGCCATCCGTGTCCCCTCTGAATCCTTGTGGCTTCCTGACATTGTTTTGTTTGAAAAGTGAGTAGCATGTCTCCTTGCTCTAGGCTTAGGCCAGTTCTTGGGTAAGGCATGTCAGCCACCATGAAGCTTGTGTGTGTTGTCAGAAGGCTGCTTCTTTAGGCAATATGAATGCTGGCTTCCCTTATGCTCCAGGTGGTGTGTAAAAAGCAGACCTGTGAGGGGGTAGGGCTGGGGCAAACATAGTCATGAACTTGGTACCATTTCTTCCTGTCCAACTCCCAGTGCTGATGGACGTTTTGAAGGATCCCTGATGACCAAAGTCATAGTGAAGTACAACGGAGTGGTGACCTGGATGCCACCAGCCAGTTACAAGAGCTCCTGCACAATGGATGTGACCTTTTTCCCTTTTGACAGGCAGAACTGCTCCATGAAATTTGGGTCGTGGACATATGACGGCAGTATGGTGGACTTGATTTTAGTGGATGAAAATGTAGACAGAAAAGACTTCTTTGATAATGGGGAGTGGGAGATCTTAAATGCCAAAGGCATGAAAGGCAACAGGAAGGATGGGCTATACTCTTACCCATTTGTCACTTACTCGTTTGTGTTGAGACGCCTTCCACTCTTCTACACTCTTTTCTTAATAATCCCTTGCTTGGGATTGTCTTTTCTAACTGTCCTGGTGTTTTACCTGCCTTCAGATGAAGGAGAAAAGCTTTCATTGTCGACATCAGTTCTAGTCTCCCTCACTGTCTTCCTTTTAGTGATTGAGGAAATAATTCCTTCTTCTTCCAAAGTCATCCCTCTGATCGGTGAGTATCTGCTGTTCATCATGATTTTTGTGACCCTTTCTATTATCGTGACTGTGTTTGTTATCAACGTCCACCACCGCTCCTCAGCAACTTACCACCCCATGGCTCCCTGGGTTAAAAGACTCTTCCTCTGGAAGTTGCCTCGGCTGCTTTGCATGAAGGGCCATATAGATCGTTACTCCTTCTCAGAGACTGAAGAAAAGAAAACCACCTTGAAATCAAAGCTCCTGGGGAAGCAGAAACACAAGCAAGCAAAAGAAGGAGAGAAAATTGTTATTGCCTTCCTGGAAAAGGCAGCTGACTCCATTCGATACATTTCCAAGCATGTTAAAAAGGAGCATTTCATCAGACAGGTAGGTGGAGGGAGGGCAAGGAGGGATCACAGTTTCCTCAACAGCAATGAATTTCAAACTCTTACCTTTTCTGCATGCCTTTCCTTTGCCTCTTCCTCCTGCTCTCATCTGAGACATGTCCTAGGAGCTTCCCCTGCTTGATAAATAATATGGCTTCTGAGAAAATGTGTTGCTTCAAGGAGAATTGTATTGTGTTGTGAGAGCCCACGCTTTTCACAGATGCAAGAGGCCACAGGAAGCTCCCCTGGAGAAACTCCTGTTTTGGGAGTATTTGAACAACTTTGTCCTGCTTAATTTGGGAATAGACATGATTATGGAAAACCTCTGAACTGCCACATGCTCTGAAAGTCTGCCTTTCGCAACACTTACAGTGAGGTTCTATGGCAGTTGCTAGGTTTCAGTCTTGGTCTCCCAGCAATTATACACAGTATAGCTGCCCTGGCTTGGGTCGAGGTTTTTTAGATTTTCACTAACATTTGGATTAGTCCCTAACTACCATCTGTCTCCTCCTCCCATCAATCCATGTGGCTATTAAAATGGCAAATGACTGTGTGCACAAACAATGCGTCTCATGTGAGGGCAGGATAGCAGAACAATGCACCTATCAGCATATGCAAAGAGAAAAACTTCTATCAGCACCCTCCTAGCAGAAGCCAGGGCTCTGTTCGAACTGTGCTGAGAGGACTTCAGCAGAAAGATGGATAGATCAAACACACAGTATGTAAGCATGTAAAGTCCATGACTTAAGCCTTGTGTTCAAAGCTGAAATATTTTTTAATATACAAAGTCCTTTCAATCGCTTTTATAAATAGCTTTCTTGTGTGTGCAGTTGTGTCAGGTGTGTGTTAGTACTCATAATGCAAAATGCCCCTCCTGAATGCACAATAGCTGAGCCAACAGAGCACTTAAGCAAACACAAGCCAATGGGACCACTGGTTTTGGATGCAACACCTGTGTCAAAGTGCTGTGCAAGAGCCAATTCCTGGCACTTCAAGGGAAATGTAGTTCTGTGAAAAGAAACCCAGTTCATTATAAAGCCATCTTCCAACTTGAGTCTGTAAACTTTCACATATGTACTTACATAAAAGCTTTTGCACAGCCTGAAACTAGTCTGATTACCACGTGCATAAAACTACAGAATTGTTTTGAGTGCCTCATAGCTATGCATGCTGAAAAGGTGATCCTTGTCAGTTTTAGGATACAGCACACTACAAACTTCTAATGGTAAACAAATTTTTTGATCTGAAATACATGTAGCAGTATCAATAAAGTACTGGGCTCATTACTTTTTCTGTTTGTTTTCCCTTTCTCCTTCACAGGTTGTCCAAGACTGGAAATTTGTAGCTCAAGTCCTGGATCGGATCTTCCTGTGGTTATTTCTGGTGGTGTCTGTGACGGGTTCAGTTCTCATCTTTACCCCTGCGTTACAGATGTGGCTGAACAGCACTTTGTAGAAGGTGCTCCCACGGTAGCACACAAGTAGTTACAATGCCAAGGAATGGTGGTGTCTTTGAGCTTGGTCTCTGTTGTACAGGATGGGAAGCAACAGCAAGAACGAGAGAGGGCATTGACTAGTGCTTTCCATCTTCATACAGCTCTACCAGTTAGAGATTTGGTGGAGATCAGAGTGGGGCTTGGTGAAGAGCTGAGACCTAAAGTGAATTGGGCTGCACAATTGGCTTATAAGTATTTTACCAGTAGCTTGGTTATAAACAATAAAAGTCAATATTATTAGTTAAAATTGGAAATAGTACTTCTGGTGCAATGATTATAATTAGAAGGTAGATCTGTCAGTTAAAATGCTACTTCACAAATGAAATTATAGTAAGAACACAAATCAGTACTCAGTTTATCTACATTTCCAGGTAAAAATCACAGTCTCTACAGATCACTTTGTGCATGTGTCAGAATAAACAATTGCACAGCATGTGCAACAGAATAAGTACAAATACCTTTCAGATGGGGTGTTCAAAACCTCGACTCTGTGGCCCCACCTGGCTGCAGGATCAGCTCAACAGTGGTGGAATTTACCACTTTGCCCACCTACTGCTAGCCTTGATGGCATGCACGCTTCACCTCTCCTCTTGGCCATCAGGAAGCCACAAGGTGTTACCCACTTTTCAGTATTATTTGCAACTTGTTTGTTGCTCTATAATAAACCAAAAGGCTGAACAAGCAAGGATTTCCCGATGCTCTGCATTTAGAAACTATGATTCCTGCACCTGCTTGTTCACAAGACAAGTGGAAGGTCACCTGAAGCATATCACATGGCGAAAGGTGACTATGCTACTCCATAAAGTGACAGTGATCTTCCTGAACAGTTCAGTTGGAGGGAAGCTGCAGACATAATTTTTGGGAAACAAAACTTATGGTTGGTGCAGAAGTGGAGTTTCTCCTGAGAGCTGTGGGGTGGGCTGGCTACCAGGAAGATGTATCTTCTGGTGTTGGCTTGTTCATGTTTCCCAGGCAATTCGGAATGTCATTTGTTTGATTCCTTTAAATGTGATCCTTCTGCATGATTAGAAACAGCTCATAAAAGTGTAGATGCCATCTGACAGAAAACGCACAGGTGAAACTCTCACTTTTGCTGGGCCAGCATCTAGCAAATCCCATTCAGAACTTGTAGACGTTTTCAAGGTTAGCAGGGGATTTGGAGATCCAATTTTTGACAATCTAAATGTTAATCTGGTGTTAAAACTTTAGCTAACCTTGAAACTTTCTCCCTAGGAATGAAGGTTAGAAGGTGTTAAAAAGACACGGAGGTATTCTTGTGCTTAGATTATGTGTGCACACCAGACCTATGTTAGTATCATCCCATCTTGTGTCACTGCATAAAGTTCTGTTCACTTGTGCAATCATTATCAATAAAGATATATTTAGTAAATTATACCTGAGGTGAGAGTGGTCATATACTGGGCTTTGCTGCTGCTTTGTTGTTAACAAAGTCTAGTTTGTAACCCACCTAAAAAGCCTTGTCTCAAATCTATTTGAACAGAGGGATCGTCACATTCTTGGAAAGCCCTCATAAATTTTTGGCTTTATGTGTGAGTTTGAAAAGGGAGCATTCAGATCTGGTTATTATACTGTATGAACCTAGAACAGACCAATTTAGTATAGCATATACAGATAAATGTCTTAACATAAGTCACTGGTATAAAACTCTTCCAATTTGACCCTACTACCAGATGGTCTTCTTTTCTTGCATCATGTCAGTTTGTTCCCCTGGCCAGTACTGTGAAATGCCCACATGAAAACAGCCAGGAAGCCTTTGTTTCCAGCATTTACAGAATCTTGAAATCAATTAATGGTAGGTTTTTCCTCTGAGTACTGCTGCGAAGGGCTGCCTGTTAGCCATGACAGGTGACAAAATCTTTTCCTGGGCAAGTGCTTCAAGCGTTTAGCTGGCAGGCGGTCCTGTCCTCACCTTACAACATTTTGGTTGCCAACCTGCAGCCAGTGCATGGCTTTTCTCATGTGGCAGTGTCTGATGCCAAGCGCTGCTTCTGGCTTTTGCTGGTAAAGGTCAGCAGGGTTCAGGTGCTTGGGTTGGTAGATGTATTAACATTACATAGGCATGGCTTTGGCCTCTGGTCTTCCCAGCATTGCATCTGGGACTGCTACATCTGTAGTCTCATTACTCATTATTTCCTTGTGCTGTTTCTGAGCATCCCTAAATCCCTTTGGTGCTGGCCCACAAATGCATTCAATGTCCCACAGCCTGACCTGTCACTAAAAAACAGAACTAGGGAGACGTTTGGGCAGATAGTCCTCCAATTTCTGCTCCATGTGCTCTGCATGTGGATGACAACATTGCAAATTGCAAATCTTAACAAAAAAAGGCAACCCTCTGCCTTACTACTGCCTCAACATGTGCTGCCTTGATTTCTGGGCACTGGCTTGTCAGGGCCTTGGCACTGCTTGGTAGGACCATGTGCATAATCCATTCACCACGAGACAAATATGACAAATTACTCTGAGTCTTTTAGTGGGGGAAAGTGGAAAGATGATCTGCCTCGGAAAGATAACGTAATGAGTTGGTTGAGCTTTTGAATTGCTTCTGTGCTATTAAAATTAATCCATAGATGTCATCACTCTTAAGAAAAGGAGGTTTCTTCCTGCCAGTGCTACACTGCAACTTATATAATAGTAAGGGGTACCACTGATGTGGTTTTGGAGTGGATGGGGTGAAAACAGACACACCACTCTGCGTGCCCTGCAATGAACACCGGTGCTTTTCCTGTGGCTGTGCACAGTGTGCAACGCAACTCAGCACCTGGGATGGCATCAGCTCTAGTTCAAACTTTTCTTGGTATTGCAGTTAGAAGGTCCCCCAGAAGAGCTGGGGCAAGCAAAACTGTCACTTTTGTGTGGGTTCTTCAATGGCTGCTCAGCAGTGGGCCCCTACTGAAGATTTCTCTCCAAGGTGAGGTCCTTATTGTGTCCCCCAGTATCTCTAATCAGCCAGCTACTTTCACAAAACTCACGGGAGTATGCAAGGCTCCCAGTTTTGAGTGTGCCCAACACAGCCGAAAATGGCAAAAGGATCCAAAAGTTACTGCATGGGGTGAAGGAAGGGTAAATAGTACACTCAAAAAGAGACAGAACATGACTTTGTAAATCTTACTTTCTTAGGATACCAGGCTGATGAGCTAAACTGTCCAAACCCTGTGTTTGTGGTCCAGAGGCAAGAGAGATATGTAGTACTGTAAATTACAAAGACAAGGAGCTGGGGCATGGAGGCCTTCTGACTGGAGATGAGGAGCTGTATAATTGTGAATGGTTTGACAAAAAGCCAGGGATTTTGCTAAAGTCAGCTTACTGGCTGTGGGATAGTAGCTCTCATGCCCAAAACACAAATGCAATACACCTTCAGTGACAATATTTTCATTTTTTGTATGGTCACAGACTGCAAGAGTGAATAACTGGCAGTCAGATGTCTTTCCAATAGAAATGAAATTTTCGGGCTCAGAAAGCAGCTCTCATCTTCAAATTCCCTATTTTTCCCCTCCCATTCTTTCTGTTTGAAGAGCCAGAATAGCAAATGTAATCTAGTAGCATCCCTAAACACTTTGTACAGTACGGAGTTTCTTAAAAAACACACATTCCTCAAGAAAGTATATCCCAGGAGTGATATTTAATTGACAGGCTGACAAAGCAAACCATGCATGTTCACACATCTGTCTGTCACCATAATTATGCAATATTCAGGGAGAATATAGAAAATGCATTTTTCTTCTAGAAAATACATATTTCAGCACATACTTTATTTCATATATACTTTACATATTTCAGCTACAGGATTAATACAGTTACATTCTTGTCATTCCACTTTTATCTGTGACATATACATTTATTCAGTCCTATTCTCTTTATTATGGAGCATCAAAAAAGAGTAAAATACCAGTCAGAGACTTCAGAAACAGGGAGTCATCCTTCCTAAGGACTCGTGACATTCAAAGCAGAGACTGAGACATGGCAGACACTGAAAATACTGTACTGACACTGTGCAATTAAATTTACAGCCTGCTATAAGAGCGAAGGGCTTTTTACTCTTGAAGCCATTGGCTTTAGTTGGAATGGTGCCTTTTAGAGAAAAATCCTTCCACACTAAACCAACAGGAATTGAAACAGGCAAGGGACCTGAGGCTAAACTGGCCATATAGTATAGAAACCGCATCAGGTGCACACCCACAAAGTGCCTCAGGATGAAGCACACTAGGATTTGGAACCTGGTTACAGAGCAACAACCTCAGCTGCAAAGGAAGTGTCCCTCCAGTTACAGGTTTGCACACATAGCACTGACCCACGAAGAGCCAGAAAACGGAAAATTGCTGCATAGCTGTTTGGAACAAGGTACATAAGGATTCATAATAGCCAGCCTTCTCTTGCTGGGATGTGTGCAATCCAAGTTGGTCTTGAGGTTTGAAAACACCAGAAAACTCAGATCAATCCAATAAAGTTAATCCAATTTTGTGTGTCATGAGTAACTACTCAGGGACAAACCCTCCTCTTTTGGGCTTATGTCTGGGCCTGAGCAAGCAAGAGTTTTCAGAGCAGAATCTGTGGTCTGGGACCACTCTTAACCTGCCATAGAAAGACCACATGCTCATCTCTCATTTTCAGTCCTCTTCTCGTTCTGTTTTGGGTTGTTCGGTTTCTCAGAGGACTCTTCCCTCTCTTTGTCCTTTCCTCTGTGGCTGGGTGCTGAGGAGGTGATAAGCAGCTGGGTTATGTAAAAGGAGAGAAATATAGGAGACTGTTTGGAATTGAAAATTAAACAAGATCAGAAGTGGATAAAAAGCAGTGGGTCAAGTTATGTATGTGCTATTAGTGGCTGGATAAAGAGCCCTGCAGTCCCAAACACACAAAGGATTATAAACACCCAGAGAAATACTCTGTCTATCATCATAGCTACATATTTCCAATCATCTTCCACCTGCAAGAGAAAAGAAAAAATGAAAAGCATAAACTACATATAATGTAACATGCAATTGTAAGCTGACATTATGCAGTAGAAATGTCCCTTGTAAGGAAGAATGTACATGCAGTCATCAACAGTGTTGCTTGTTGTGCTTATAGTTGCTGCAGTTTTCAAGTGTCTTTAAATGGCGCTGATTTTCTAGTAGTATTTACCACTTTTGGCTGAGAACATTCAACACCATCCTAGTCTGCTGAATTTTTCCAAATATTCATGTCTGTTGGCAAGCTACGGCTGTGATGCTGACATTAACAAACAGGATCTGATCGTGTGGAAGGTGAAGAGTGGAGTGGCTTAACAGAAGGTAGAATCACCATAGCTGCACATCACTAGACTCTCTCAAGGGATTTATCCTGACAGTCCACACAAGAGACAGTTTGCTATTCTGGCCTGATTTGCCACACTGTCACTCCAGTCAAGCCTCAATGACTTCAGCAAACTGAGCAGCTGGACACACGGACTATAGCAAAGCAAGGGCTCTGACTGAGCAAACCACAGTTGCATCTGCTGAGCAGGCCAGAGTGGATTTCAGGTGTTTGAGAGATATACCTTAGGACCACTTTCAAGGAAGCCGATGTCCTTTAAACTGCTAAACTACTAAACTAAAATCTACATACAAGGAGCCCTGCATCAGAACATCATCCACTCATATAAAACTAGTGACTGGTTAAGAGCTCTCTGCTGAGGGATCTACCACTTGTTTTCCCAATTTCTTAAAGTTTTCATCTGAGAGGCTGCTGCTGTATGTCTTGTGAAAGAACACACAGCAAGAATTCCAGCTGCTGTAAATGTTGCTATACTTTTTAAAGGGCTTTTATTGTACAAGTCTAGTGCATGGTATCACCCACATGGCCTTTTATGCCTGGCTGAAGCAGAAGCAGCCTGCAGAATCATTTCCTCAGTGGTTACCTGAGAACAGCCTCCTTTTTCTCCCCAAAGAGAGGATTTTGCTCAAACGAAAAATCCTGCTTCCCATTCCTAGTATGTTTCGAAACATAAAATATAGAGCTGCTGATGCACATACCAGACTAAGAACACAGTTTCATGTAGCAGAACAGATTTGCAAAATGCAAATCAGGAAAAATGTGGAAGACTAATCATGGCAGCATTTTAGTCAAACCGCTTCACGCGAAGCCTCTTTTTGGAGTGCATCAGAGAAATCAGCTGAATACAGTACACGGATATGTTTTAAGCAGCTGGTACAGCAGTGAGAGCAGGGCTAAAATACAGGGGTTGAGCAAAATATTGAGGACAAGCGAGGCGAGGCTCAACCCCCATCTTCCTCCATGTTGCGAGATTTCTGTCTTTTGCTTTGGGCTAGCATGTATTACCCACTCATCTCATGAATTCACTGACCAGGCTTTAGCTGTAGCCCTTTATTCAGAAAGTTACGGACTTTGTTTTCAGATTAAACAACTTCTGCAGGACATACAAAAGGGAAGATAGTAATTTTGGGGTTGCACATAAATTTCATGAATTTATGCTGATTTCAACAAAATATTTTGATGGAAAGAATACCTCTCAACATTCCCCTCACAAAGTATTCATATTTTTCAATACAAATACAGCAGTATTTATTTATGAAATGGATTTTGCCATCATAGAGCATCTAAAAAACTTCAAAATCAAAAGCAAACATTTCATGACAGATCAAAGATAAGTTTCATTGAACTCTAAACACTTTTAAAAACAACTTGAAGTGTCAGAGCATTCTTATTCCTTGTGAGGCCTGGGTGTGGGGAGATGTCAGGTAATCTTTCTTGGAGCTACTTTTAGTTGCTTGTGTTTACACCTGAGGACACGGCCTGAGAATTCTCTAAACATGCATCATTTTCTATGACAGTAATCCCAGTTAGGATGAAAAAATTATAACCTCACACAAGCAAATCCATTCATTCAAATGCCAAATCTCATTTTTACCCACATCCTCTCCTTTTTAAAAATCTATATTTATACCTCTGTTGCCCTTTTTTCTTCAGGTGTCTTCCCCCAAAACTCAACTTTTATTTCAACATATGTTTGCCATGGCTGAAAATACTGTATTGCTGAAGCCAAAATTTGTCAAATCACTATAAAAAAAATCAGCATACACTGGACTGAAACGAAGTAAAGAAAACAGCATTCTGAAAGGAATTTCTTTACCAGATTTTTAACTGAGAATAGTTCTCCAGACCACCTACTGTGCTGCCAGATAAGCCTCTTTCCTTAAAAAGCAGTTCCCAAATTTACTTGTTTCATTACTATCACAGAAAAATACCCTGACTGGCAAATAGCACGTTTAGTATTGAGATGTCACTGCTTACCAGCGCTGTGCAGTTGGTAAGCAGTAGAAGAGGGTTGCTTCTGAGTATCTACAGTAGGTGGGTACAGACCTTGATAGGTCACATCTAGCCTATGCCCTGCCCCATGGCAGGATCAACTCTGCCTGAACCACTGCCGAGCAAAGTTGCTCATGGCTGCAACAGGCTGATGCTCCTTTTCTTCCGAATCGCCTCATGTTTAATCTAAAACCGTCCTGCTGCTTAAATTATCCACTGAGGATAGAGGAAGAGTAGATGAGATCACTTTTCCTGTTCCATCCCCAGTGCATGATTTATCTGTAGGAAACTCTGACACATTCGCAGGTCTCAAAATTTTCTTCTCTAGACCAAACAACTCCCATTCCTCTGGTATGCCCTCCTGGGAGGTTACCTCCCTTACCTCTTTGTTTTCATTTTGAGACCTCATGTTCTCTGCAATGAACTGAACACTGCTAATGACATCCTTCACTTCTGGGGAGTACTCCACATGCTCTGCCACCCACTTCAGGGACTGATGGCTCAGTTGTCTTCTTTTGGTGGTAGTGAGTTCAGTTGCCTTATCACAGTGATGGCATCGCTGTTCCTTGTGTAGTTTGGTATCTTTGTGTTTGTTGTGCTTTGACTTGCCTAATATACTGGCTGATCCTTTCTTGCTTTTTCTGGAGATGTTTTTTTTCTGCTGTTCTGCTGGCCTCTGCATCAACAGGACTTTTGGGAGCAGGCTAAGAAAGATGGTTTTTACCCATCTGGGCATTGTGTGCGTGGTTGGAGTTCTGTAATGTATATTCAGAACAAACACCGTGATGACAATTGACAGAGTCACAAATATCATAGTGAAGAGTAAATATTCACCTACAAGGGGAATTACTAAAGAGGTGGATGGGATTGTTTCTGTGATGACCAGTAAAAATACAGTCAAAGAAAGCAGCACAGAGATGCAAAGAGTCACTTTTTCACCACAGTCAGATGGCAGGTAAAAAACTAACACAGTCAGGAATGAGATGAAGAGACAGGGAATGATCAGATTTATGGTGTAAAACATTGGTAATCTTCGAATATAAAAGGAATATGTTATGTCTGTGTAGATCTCTTCACAGCAGTTATATTTGATGTCATGTTTGTAACCAGAAGCATCAACTATTTCCCATTCACTATTTTCCCAAAAGTCATTCATATCTACTTTGGATCCAATAATCAGAAGATCAATTTTGGCTTTGTCATAGGTCCATGAGCCAAATTTCAGTGAACAGTTCTGATGATCGAACGGGAAAAAGGTAATATCCATAGGACAGGAGCTTTTAAAAATAGCTGGTGGAGTCCAGGTGATCATTCCATCATAGCGAAGGAGGGCTTTGGTTTTGCCTTCAACTTGAAAATCTCCCACAGCACTAAAAAGACAAGTGAGGCAAAGAAAATAAAATTACCATGAAAGTAAAATGTCTTTCATGGACACTGCACAAGGATACTTTTGAGAGAGAGGGTAAAATGGAAACTTGTTCATCATACTTGTTATACAAGACAATATCTGGTTTCCAAATTTTATCTGCTGGTACCCGAACAAATTCAATGCTATCATATTCTCTGGGATCCCATCGCAATTTGTAGTCATTCCAAATCTGAAGGAAGAATGGAAAATGATTTTAATACCTTGCATTATCAGCAAATATCTGCTTCTCAGATCTTCCTGTAAAATGACAGACTATGATAAAGACTGAAAGTGCAGCACACATAGAAGGGGACAATGCTCTGAAAGACAACAAGGCCATGACCTGGAGAAACACTGGACATATATGAATATTGCTTACATTGATTTACCACTCCCTCCTCTGTGAGGGTATGCAATGCCAATTGTTATCCATTGCTGACATGCTGAGATCTCTCCTCTGTCTTGCTACATCAGTATAGACCCTTACCTGTGCAAGGTCACATCCCCACTGCAGAGAGTAAATACAGGCCTTGCTGCTGCTGTCATGAGAGTGCACCTTACAGGTTAAAGGAGGCCAGTGTCAAAGAACACCAGCATCCTAATGAGAATGGAGGCACATATGCACACTAACAGGCAGTTGCTACTAGGGGACATTATTGGTTCCACAGGGGTAGCAAATTACCAAGTCAGAGGCACGAAGGGATGCCCAGCAGATCTCTTGTGTTGCTATCTGGTGCCCTATCATGGGGTCATGCTCCTTGCTCCTGCAGCCTACCCTGAAAATCCTCCTCATAAGTACAGTATATTTTACAGAAAGCTTTGTGTGCATCACAATCAGTGCCTGAAGGAAATTGTGTTTTGGTGGATGCTGGCTTGTTTTTTTCAGCAGTTTAGGTCCTCTAAAGATCTTTGTCTCTGTGTAAGTGCTAAAACCATCAGGAAAAATGGAGGCATGTTTCTTTTGCTAATAAGAGTTGTGGTTGGAATCTTCAATATGGACACAACCTAAGACTGCAGAGCTGCATATTTAATCACTCTTTTATGGGTACATCCAGCCAGAGTCACCACATAAACAAATGATCATTGGATCATTGGAGGAGAATATACCACACAGAAAATATGAGAGGTGTAACTTCTTGGAAATAAGAATAAATAAATGGCTTTCTCAAATGTGGCTGTGGTTAATGAAGCTTCTCCTTATTCATATCTTTAGAATCCTTGATACAAACCCATCACTGATTCTATAGATGTAGCTTACAAGGTTACACACATTTCACCATATCAATGCAAATGTTTGAGAAGAGAAATGCAGTGACTTACATGTCTTAGCCACAAATTTGTTTCCATAATCTGGTTGACTTCATCCTAAAAAGAAACACGGGCATGCACATCTTTACTCAATAAATTAGTTACAGTATCCTGAGATGGTGACAAACTTATTTTTATAAAAATGGAAACTAGACTTCCACATTAAGTGATACCAGGTCTTTTCCGGCTATTTTCAGGGAGCTTATATATTGTGCACAGACATGTGCAGCTCTACTGAAAAATTTTTAAGGCTCAACTGAAAAATATGCCCCGCAAATATCAGACATACAAAGAGCTGTATTGTTTTTCCAGGGGCTTGTGTACCTGGAGAACACAAAACATACAATTACTCTGACCAGGACCAGAGGAATAAGTTTCTGCCAGTGGCTATGGGTTTTGTTGGATTCAGTGTTTTAAAAGCTCTGTTTACACAGTACAGTACTGGTCAAGATTCAAGGAAAACAGCATCTGTAGCACTGTGTTCTTGCATTTCTATGCAAACCTCTAGAGCAGACGCATTCAACCAGTACTTAATTAGGATATTGTTTTACTGAGACCTTCTTTTTTATGGTCAGTTATTGCAGTTGCCAATCAGTGATGAATCAGGAAGGTGCTGCAAGAGACACCATAATAAAAGAGGGGATCTTGTTCTAATAAATAAGCCTTCAGCCCAGAAGTATTCAGAAAGACTCATATTACATATATTTATGAACGTGGGCTGACATTCACAATTAAAATATCTGCAAGAATATTTCTTTGGTTAGTTCTTAGTTTTTAAGCACGTGTGCTCAAAAAGTTAACATTCTGTTCTGAAGATTAAGCACAAAGATAATTTTGTAAGCCCTGTAAAGTTCTTGTCCATGGGTTAAACTATCTAAGTTCTTGTAAAAATCATGACCCTCTATTGAGAAAATCCAACTGATTTACTTATGATGGTCCTTTTTTTCTCCAAAGGCAGCACTGGGAGCCAGGGGCTGCAATGTGAAACAGAACTCCTGAAACCTGCCAAGCCACCTACTACATGGAAACAAAATACTTTGATAAAGGAACTCCAAAAGATGACAACTGCCTTCACCATGAGGACTTACAATGCCTTTATTTATACTCTCAGACAACTCAGCTCCTTGGCTGCTGCTGAGCATTGCTCCTCACTGTTTGCCTGTCACTTTCTGTGGATAATTTGCTTCACAGAGCAGACTTCAGTAAGGGTTAAGGTCACATTTTGCTTTTTCCACAGTCCCCTGTGCTGCCCAGCAGGTCTGCCACCTCAGACACACACACCCTTGTATACAGTGCACCCCAGAACACACGTGCAACATCCATCCCCAGCTCCATGCTTTAAACTACCACTTTTCAGGCTATACATCTCTTATGTTATTTTGAAACAAACAGACTCAAAAAGCATGCAAAAACAGAGAAGATTTTGTCTCTCAGGACCACTGGTAAACGACACTGGCCCCACAGGAGAGCTAGACCCAACGCTACACATCGTAAACACACCAGGCATCTCTGGAGCAGACTAGTCCTGTGGACAGTAAACATCCAGTACTGCTGCTTTGCGTGCCAGAGGCTGCTGCCTGGAGCAGAGGGATTTGGCACTACAGAATAAGCAAAGGGAACTGTGTAGCTCGAACTGCTCCTTTGGACAACTGGAGTGACTTGGCTGACAGAACAGCAAAGGTCTCGGCATGTACATATATGCACACATGACAACGTCAGCTACAAGAGTTGTAGGTGCGACTGTTACATCTGCTGCTTTAGCACCTGCATATGTTTGCAACCATCCCCAAATCTCAGCATTGATCTGTAGTGAGTCTTACCACATTTGTAAGCTGGGTAATGGCCAGTTCAAAATACACCGTGACGGGATCAGACACATTTTCCACTGGCCTGATGAACTGGTTGTACTGGGAGAAGAGTTTGTGAAATAACCGCTCCTCTGATTCGCAGGCTGTGGTATCTGTGTTGGTAAAGATAAAGAACAGCTACATCAGAGGTAAGGAAGTGGAAAGGAAAGTGCTGGACAACATAGTAGTCCATGCTGTATTTCTGGATCCTGGTGCTTGTGACCATGTGTCAAGACACAGGAGCACTGAGAGAAGAGGGCTGCCAGAACAACGTCAGCTGAAAGCATCCTCCTGTAGGACACTGCCCACTGCTCCCCATCTCCTCAAACTGTAAGGTAATGGCCTGAATGGAAATGTCTCCTAAGCTGCATCCAGACTGCCCTGATACCAGACCGAAGTAGAATAAGGTGGTGTGAAGCAGAAAAGTTAGAAATATGGTGGATTCAATCTTTGGGAGTTTTTATGGTAAAACTGAGAGTTTATCAAAAGCATAGCTACTTACTCAGAACTTAAAAGCCTGAGGCTGCAACTACCGGATCAAAATCTATGTCAGGGACTCCAACTAGGTGACTGTAATGATGCCCCCTAGTCTTAAAACCTATGACTACATTTTATCCTCATGTGTGCTATTTCAGCTCTTTACAGAGCACAAAATTCGCTCTGAAGGAAGTTCATTTATTAAGTTATACGAGAAAAAAAATGGAAATATTATAATTTCTTATAGAATAGCATGCATCTTTGTAATACAGAGCGGTTCTTTGGGAACAAGCAGATCATAGCTGTAACCCTCAGCCTATGCAGGACAGACGGGATCGCTTAGCAAGCATAAAGTATATGACAGGCACAGAGTCATCTCACTGCAGAGCCAAGAAGAGTGCTCTTAACCTGCTGTATATAGCCAAAACATGAAATAGTTATTTTCACAGTGCTAAAGGCTACAGACTTCAATTTCAAGAGGAAAGATTAAATCATGTGGACATCAGCTCGGAACAACACTTTTATTGAATAACTTTGCTATTTCAATATACTACTATATTTCAATATACTACTATAATTCAGCACTGAAATTCAAAATACTTAATCAGGCAAAGATTTAGAAATTGCACCACATATTGAGCACAGCTGTATTATCAAAGCTATATGATGATGCCAAAGATACTACTGATACAACTGAGGAAAAATTAGTTTTTCAGATACATGGTTATAAGCTTTTGCGTTAGTCCCAGACTGCAATAGAACACAACCGGAAAGCCATCACGATAAGCCTTTATGACTACAAATATTAAACAAAAAAGGTTCTGTGTCAGGCAACATGGTCTCTGGCACAGCATAGGACATAAATTTGCAATTTATATTTCCTTCGGTGAACACAATGGCCTGTGGTTGCACAGATGTCCTACAGGGAGATGCTTAGTCTCATCATACTGCACTGTTTTCACGCCCCTGTTTTTGAAATAAATGAAATTTCTGCCTCTAAGGTGATAAGAAGCATGTTCACAGTCAGGAGATTATCACAGCTAAAAGCTGAAATGTTCGTTACTGGTGACTTACAGGTAGGGAAAGAAAATTCTAGTAAAATTTCTATGACTTAATGTTTTGTTTCATCCTTTTAGCATCATCCAGAGAAGATACATGAATGTCTATAAAGTTTGGATGTTTGTATACCATGTATTGTGCCATTCAAAAAGGAAACTGCAATTTCCTTTCCAGATTTCTTCATCATCATCCATCTCACTGTGTCTAGAAGTACCCCACTGTGGGACCATGAGTTTCTTACTGAAGTCTTATGACTAAAACTGGTGAGTCTAAAATCATGTTTCATTTGAAATTTTACTGCTGACTTCTTAACATGCTTCGAAATAAAGTAACAGAAATGGACGAGGATTTAGGCCTTTCATTTTTATTCTTCAGTTATAGATTGTCATCTCATTCATGCCACTTTAAGAAAATGCCTTATATCTTGCTAACACAAGAACTGTAATTCATATATGTCTTGGTCATCAGTGGAAGTGAGACCTTAAAAAAATGGAATGTCTTAAAAGCAGAAATCCTGCTGAACCTTAGTGAGACTTGTGCACTGAAATTACTCCATTATATTTAGCCATAGATCACAAACAACAGTGAATAAAATATATCAAGTTCTCACTTTCGAATGTGTCAGTACCTGAAATGTACATATTTAGCCTGCATTATTTAAACAATTGCAAAATTTGAGCACCAAACAAAATTACTAGAACTCCTATTTCATTTTCATTCTTTGCTAGAAACAGTTCCTCAAGTAGTTATCAAATCAAAATGAAGAGGTTTATGTGTGAAAACTTGTATTGTTTTAGCTCTCAAAATACCGTTGAAATGTTACAGATTTCAGGTTAGAAATAGCTGGTAGAAGCTTTACATTTAATTCATTCCAGGAAAACAGAAGCAGAGACAGTGACTAGAAAATATTTTAGAGACTAGTATCAAAGAGAGCCTACCTTTAATCAAAGATGTGAACACGAATACCCACACACAGAAAGCAGGGTTACACCAACATAGCCACCTCTTAGGATGCATTGCTAGCAGCAGAATAGAGCTTCCTTTTGAGAAGATAGGTTTGGGGAAAGAAACAGAAGGCAAGAAGACATACAAGCCCCCCGGATGGTAAGTAGGCAGTACAAAGACGGATTTCAGTTTTGCTTTTGCAGCAAACTCTGCAGTCTGCTGAACAGAGCAAAGCCTTGCAGAGTTGCTTCCACTATCACCAGATGGGGAGAGCTCTGCTGTGCAGAGTGAAGGGAGTCAGGCAGCATCCTATCAGATGACTTTTCGCATTTCCAGTCACCTGCACCCCTGGCGCTGGGGGAATGTATAAGAGGGCAGGAGAGAGGGAAGGCAAGACACAGGGCACCCAGCGTGGAGCCAGGGAGGGGAGGAGGAATTCACTCAGCCCTCCACCCACTGGTTAAAGAACACGCATCCAAAAGCAGCTGCTTTAGCTATTGCATCGTTCTCACCTGAGTATGTCTGTCAGAATATACACAGACAAAATAACTTCATTTTCTGGGCTGAGGACTAATTCAGCATCAGGAGAAATGGATGCTATATGGTTCTAACACCTCCACCAGAAACCATTAGAACCTTGAAATAAGCATAGCATCGTGATAGAATTGCTTGACAGTATTCTGAGTGAAAAAATCTAAGTCAAGTAGATTTATTATTGCCATCTGACAGGACCAAATAAGAATCCTCTTTCCTGACAAACAAGTCAGCTCACTGCATCAATTTTTTAATATTGTGTGTGTGTGTGTGCAGTGATTCCTGTGCCAGTACCCTGCTAGGGTGGAAATGGAGCAGTAGAATAAAGGAAAAATATTAGCTGCTGTTACAGAAACACCTAACAAGTCAGGTTCACTGTGATGAAGTGTTACTCTTAACGACAAAAGTTAAAAAACTGGAGGTCCTGATACTCTAGAGATGAATGCATATTCACTCCTCAAGCATTCATTATGCATGTCCTTGCAACAGGAATGCCTGAAAAGAATCTGTAGGCAAATGGCCTGAGAAACTGAGGGCCCTGTTTAACTGCAGAGGGGTGGAGTGCACCACAGGTTACTTGGTGCCATCCAGCCCCCCAGAAAGCAGCTCAGACAGGGAATCTCCTTCATGTATGCTCAATCCATCCTGAACAAGTCTGCGTGACTGTTAAATTGTTGGGTAAGTGTGGAGAGAAGAGACAAGCCATAAACAGAAAAAGGATGCCCTCCATAATGCAGAACACAGAGGCAATGCTGGAACTCAGGATGAGAAAGCGCTTTATCTTCTACACAAGTTGTTAAAATGTGGGTAGAAGGGAAGAGGTCTGTCTGGAAGAGACTTAGGAATGAGTTTCCTGCACAGAGAAGACACCTGAAGTGGGCAAAGTTACCCATGGCAAGTTCTGAGGGATGAAAAAGCAGTCTTGGAGGATTACTAATAGAAGTCCTACTTCAGACCTCATTGGAGTTAGGGAGACTTGAGCAGAGAGATAAGAAAACAAAAAAATCAAACCACAACGGTGTTTGGGGGCTGGGAGTCACCTTGCATTCTCAAAAGCAGCAGAAAACTAAACATGGCTGTAAGTAGAGACCACTACAGCTGTGATCCATCTCCAAGCTGAAGTTAGACATAAATTCTCCTCACAAATTATTTTAAGATGAAAATGTGGGTTTCAGCATAATGATTTTTCTTGTAAGTTTCCATTTTGACAACATTTTCAAAGAAAAAAAAACCACAAAAACATTTTGCTTTGTGTCTCATTTTTGCAAGTTGCAATGTTTGTTAGAATGATGTTAACAGTCCACATTTGTAACCTTGCAGTTCCCTCACCTTATCCTATGAAGCTCATACTTCCTCCTTGAACTCATGAAGCCCACGGTGCACTGTGGCTAATAGACTTATGCAGCCATATACCATCACAGGATGCCTGTGGCTGGATGTAGTTACGGTATATGAACTGCTGCCAAAGTTCAGCGCTTGTAGAAGGATGACATATGGTAACAAAGTCAGATGCAATTTGAAATGCAATTTACATTTGAAATGCAAAATTGAAACTGACCCTAAAATAAAATGTTTTGAGACTTCCAAACTTTTTGTTCTTCCAAAAAACTGACAGGCCAGGGAATCAAGTATGAAAAGTTAACAAACCTGCAAACATATATCTGGGTTAAACTGGAAGGTCTTCAGAAGTGAGGGTAATGAGTGCATTTCCCCGTCTGGAAAGGAGAGCAATGGCAGGCCGGCTGGCAAGGTGATTCTTAGTGCCACACTTGAAGTAAAGAGCTGCTTTGTTATGGGGACAGACGTACTGGGGAAGCAGCGAGTGAGTTAGGAAGCAGGGTGAGTTAGGAGGCAACACAAATTATTTAGTGAGCAGATGGCAGCAGTGATTGTGCTACACCTGCCCTGCTGGTAGGACCCTGATGGAGTGGATGTTGCCCTTGGGAAAGGCTGAAGAGGAAGGCACAGTTCAAACTGGGCCATGACAACTGGCTGCTGAGGCATCCAGATGGAGAGGCCAGAGATCAGCTGAAGTACTGCTTCAGTGACAAGGAAGCCAGCTAGAAGCAAAGCAAAAAGTCTGTGAATCATTGCTGCTATGGAAGGTACCTAATAGAATCTAACATGAACTGGCCAGGGAAGGTGTCAACATGCCAGGCTCAAACAACAAGCACATAGCGACAGGCTTTCGCTCTTCCTTGGCCCTCCATGTGTGGAAGAAAAGGCTGATTTAGTCCCTTCGCATGTGCTTTTATTCTCCAAAAACATCCTGACTCAGGGCAAAATCTCTGGCCTCCCTTCTTAGGTGAGGTGCCTCAGGCAAAAGACGACAAGCAGCTTGCAGGGATACACAAAATCCACCCACTATAAAGGTTTCTAGCACCTGAATGCACTTCACCACTGGAGCTTGACATTGTAACAGTTGCATGGTGTTGACCGTGTAAAATGCACCAGGGCTAATTCAGAGGATTGCCTGCGTGTCTTGTAACTCTGGCTGGAGGCACACGCTCCAGTGCTATTTGCAATGCTAATGCCAGATCTTGACTTTTGGAGTCAGGCCTGGGTTTGAATGGCTGATTTTCCCCTCCAGAGCTAAGTAGTTCACTGCTGGAGAGCCATATCTGAATTGTTTGTAGGCATTGACAACGCCATGGATTTATCTGCAGTGGGGCTGTGACAAACACCTTTTCAATGGTGAGCCACTGATACCCTGACCACCTGTTAAAAAGCCACTGAACCCAGCGTGGGACTTCATTTCCCAGCCCTCTTGACTGCTAACTACTACTAGGCAAGTGAATTTGCACCTAGGGACATCTGTTCCCCTTTCCATCGCTGGCCTAGAAGCACTGCGGGGCAAAGAGCCACTTCTCACTGTTTGCTTGCTCGGGGCTACCTGTACATTTCCCTGTTATGGCTGTGCTGAAATAGCTGTGAAGATGACTCAGATCTCAGCAGCGTTGTGTGTTATTTCTATCCCACTACCAAACCACTTTGGCAACAGCCAGCCATTAAGGAAACAATCAACTCAGCTACAGCACACTCCTACCTGGGTATTCACACATAGCACATCCCTGGGTATGGGACACCTACTGCTAATAAAAATGATGCCAGAGGAAGGAAACTGTAATGGGACAGCAAAAGTGTCAGTCAAATCCCACTGTCTTACTGACAGTTTGTAGTCAACCTTGGAAAACTTATGCATTAGCTAAGTTAAAGGAAAAAAGGAACTTGGGAAAGCCCGCAGATGGAGGGGAGATTTCTGAGAGTGCGAGTTGCTTTAATTGAGCAGGCAAGTGAAGGACAAGCTCTAAAAGCTGGGATGTGAAGCTGCATAGCAGGTTCTGAGGGATGAAAGAATAGCTTAGCTTGCACAAATTGTTGGGAATAGTGTTTTTTCCATGCCTGTGCTGCCTGGACAACTAAGCTGCTTGTGAACACTGACATTTTACCTTAAAATGTTCTGGTTTGATTCATGGAGGTTGGAAACTGCCACCTTCCACATCTTTCAAGCTAAGCTGCCACCCCTTTTCAGGCATAACTCTAGCTGACAGTAGAAATAAAGCAGGCTTTTTAACAATTCAAGGCATTGTAGACTGTCACAGAGGCATCCTAAAAGTCAATTTAGGCAGTCAACAAGCTCTAAACAGACTTTATTCTAGCCAGAACAGTTTAGCCAAGAAACAAAAAAGAAACACGGTTTATCCAAATTATTTAGCACTCTGACAACATTATAAAACACAGGTTCAGATACCAGTTGAGTAAATTATTGTTATACGACCATGTAAGAATAATTATGATCCACAGTGTGCATGCATTCACTTACAAAAGAACAGAACAACAGGACTTTCACTCAGGGGTACCCAGTAGAAATCAGTTGCTTGCCTGGGGTGGGCAGGGACTCACTCAAGGATATATCCAGAAGGAAAATCACTCACTGAAGAGGAGGCGAGGGCACTCAATCCCAGGAAGTCTCCTTAGAGGGGGTCCCAGTCTAAGGGGAGGGCTCTGTTCACAGACCTGCTGCTTTGAGAAGACCACTCAAAGGGGGTCTTTGGCGCGGACCCCGTTTTATAGCCTGGTCAGATCTGGCTGTAGTCATTGCAAGCATGGTTGAGAAGCTTCTCAGCTTCTCTGGGCACCTCCTTGGTTGAAGACCCTGTCTATTGACCCGTGGTCTCACCCCTCCTGTTCCCCCAGCCTGGGGGGAGTGCTGAACATGACAAGTCACAGTGCCCCAGTGTGGGGGAGGATATGACTGTGGGCAACTTGGCACCAACCTAGGTGTGTATATGAGGACAGGCACAGTGGGGCACAAAAGGTGCTAAAAAGCCATCAACTGCGCTACTGAAGGCTCTGGATCTCATCGAGGGGGTGGGGACAGACGTGCAACTGCCACACAGACCTTAGGCGGGAAGGCAGAGGCCATCTCTGGGACTACCCTCCAAGAGAACTGCTCTATCTCGGTGAGCACTGGGCTCTCCTCTCTTCTCCCCTCCTTCCTTCCCATCTTCCTGCCTCTTTTCCTCTTGTGGATAAAGCACCAGAGGATCAACAGGTGATGAGAACACAGAGGAGAGAGAAGAGTGGTAAATTTCACACCCCTTCTCTTATTCCTTTTCGTTTCTGTTGTTTGTCTTTATTATTTTTCCTCCCTTTATGCCTGCTACAACCTGTGTCTTTCTAGTCCTCCCTTGTTTTCCTCTTTATCCCAATATCTGAGATCCCTCTGTCTTTCTCTCTCTCTGTGCTCCTTCTCTGCCTTAGTTAATGTTTTGCTCCGCCTGCCATAGCTTAGTGTTCCAACACTGAAATGCACAGCACAAAGCACAAACGTATCAACTTCCACAGGTGCCAAAGCAGCATCTCCTATGTTCAGAATGAGACACGCACAAACAGTCTCACTCTCAAACATGTCTGAAAATATTATGTTGTCCTTTCTTCTCTATGTGCATACATGTGCAGAACCACGCACTTCCACCTGTATGAAATCTGGCATATCTTCTCCATAAACGTTTGATGTGGAAATCCAACAGGCAACACCAGCCACCAAACCCTAAGTTGTTTAGACACCCAGTATTACATCCTATAGCTGCACAGAAACAATACCAACATCAGTATTTCTCCATTCCATTTTTTATCATTCTTCTGTGGAGTGAGTGCCATAGCAAAGTGACGAAAACACAGCTCTTCCCAGGGAACTGAAGAACGAAGCATTATATTGCTGTTTGCTCTGACCTTTCGCATGCTGTACCTGCCTTGTCTGTGCCAATTACAGTCTCACCAGGGCAGGTTTCTACTAACCAGTGTTCGTGCTAAGTGTGGTTGGGATCCTCTGTTTTGTTTTACGCCAGGGTATCACTAAAATAAAGCAGGTTATTAGGAATCCAGTTTTCACTGCCTCATTGGCAGACATTCAACTACCACAAAAGCACTTTCAGGTCATTACCTTTTATTTAAGTGTTAGTATGGTCCCGTTTGTCAAGTCTCACACCATAAGCAGTGCATTCACACAGCTTGTTCCTTTGCACCTTCTGCAGCAAAGCCCATATCTCACCCATGTGTAAGTCATAGGCTTTGGTCTCTCTCCTGCTCTGGGATCTCATATGCCAAGAGTATCTGCTCTCTGCTCCATCAGCCACTGAGCAGTGGCTTCTTATGTTGAGACAAAAAGCATGAGTGAGGATGGAACTTCAACAGCTACTGTGTGAAAATGTGCACAGTAATATGCTCGTGCTTTAAGATTGCTTATATTAAGGCATTTTTTTTGTTAGTCAGATTACAAATGATGCATGGGAAGAGGCTGGAACTGGTTAGGGCATTTCCACATACTAAACACAGAATTTCTTCAGTTCAGTAGCTTCCTCTATGATACAGTCCTTTCTTCCTTTTTCTTTTGTTTTAAAGAGATTGAACCACAATGCCTCTGTCAGATTCCCGCACTGCCCCAGCTATAAAGTCTGGTAAGTCAGGCAGTTATTACATCCTGAGTAGTCAAGTACATTAATGGGGATGCCTATTCCCATGATGCTGCCTGCTAAGGAGCTACAGTACAACACAAAGATCCATCTTCTATAAGCTAAAGCATCACTGATGGCAACATCCTCGAAGTACATTCTACCGTACATTTGGGGTCACATAGCATCACTTTTTTTGGCTTCAGTGACCTCTAGCTTGGAACAACTCTTGTAACTTGATGGAGACTTACCTAGGCTGATGAAATCTGATCCATTTCAAGGAACTAAACTCCAAACCAATAATCTCTGTTTGGCTTTTCTAGCTTTCTTACTCAAGGAAAAAGTCCTGGGAGTATGTTTTCAACATGTAAAATACAAGATTCCACAGTTCACTAGTGTAAATACATTTCTTTGGTGCAAACATACTTTTACATTTTTGTGATGAGTAACGTAAAAACCACACAAGCTTGAGTAGGATCTTTCAGAAGCCACCTAATTCTGCATTGATATCTGCAGTGCCTCCAGGGATGGTATGATAGCCAACATCCTACTTTGAAGAAATATAGCATCTCATAAGTAGGGAAAAAAACAAATCAAGCAGAAGTGTAAATGGAAATGCTTAATGGGATGCTATGGCATAACATCCTGAAACAACGGATTGTTGGATTCAGCGAGTGGAGGGGGTTCTCCTAATGTCCTCTTCCTGTACTGAGGATAATGGGTATAGCAGCAATATTGTTAGGGAAAATATTATAGCAATTAGTATGATGACTGGAAAGGGCAGGCATCTTGGAACAAAACGTACAGGATCTGATTGAGCAACAGAGTAACAGGAATATGACTGCAGTAAAGAGTCCCTGTCTGAAGGTCTGAAATTTCCTAGCGTAAAAGGGGTGATGGAAAAGAAGAATATTAGAGGGTTTAGCACAAGAGGGAAATGGGGAGGAGTATGATGGTCCTAGAAAATAATTATTGAGGAAAAATGTAGCTTTGTCTGTGTACACGCATCAAGCCAGATTTCATCTTCACCCATATTTCTTTCTTAGAAGAAGGAACTGAAATTTAGGTTGCTAAAAATGACAATGCAGGTGCCCAATTTTAGACCTTATGAGTTCATTAAATAATAGACCACTGCAAGGAGAAGCTAACTCAAGCCACAACGAGGAGGCACACCAAACAGTGCTCTTGCTGATCTGACCATGAATACACTCATATGCTGGCTAAATACCTTCTCTGATGCCGTATTCTAGTGGACTGAGGTTTCAAACTTACCAAGTGTTTTTGTGAATTCAAGGGTGTGTTCCAAAGGAAATAATAAAATCCATGGGGTACTTCATGGCTGGAACAACAACAACAAGCCAACCAACCAACCAACAACAAAAAAATCCTTAAACTGTTTAATTAGTGTGAAAAAATACTAATACTTGAAAAAAGTTATCACAAGGGAAATGGGGTGGTCATTGAGCTGGAGGACTAATTAAGCCTTATTTCTTGGGCATGTATCTTTTGTCCCTAAACCTTCCATACATCAACAGCTCTAAAAATTCCTCCTGCTCCCTTTGGATCCCTAACGGGTGCAAAGCAGCATGTGTAGAAGGTAGGCAGGAGCTACGTGTATGCTTACTGGTGGACTAACATATGTGTGCTCACTGGCTATACTTCCAAATGAGATATACATACAGTACCTCTGTTGCTCCTTCAGATGGAGCAAAGTGGAAATCTCATTGGGATTCTTCCATTTGCGGAGTTTTTGATTAATGCCAAATTTATGGAAACTTAATTATCTTTAAAATTAATTATAAATTGGCCTTTAGGGGGGTCAGTGAATAGATATAAAAACTGTGAAAATCTAAATATAATTTCAATAGGAGGCTTGGCTGAAATAAAGAGTATTTTTTTATTCCTGCTTTAACCTTTAGCAATATATACAGAAAACAAAACCCTCAGACAAGAAGTAAGTACAATACAGTCCCTCTCCCAATTTTTATCTCAAAATCCGGAGTAGAAAGAAAACCAAATACTTCAACAAGTGAAGAAAGTGATGCAGGACAAATCTCCTCAACACAGGTGTACCTTCTGGAAGCTTCTTGCCTACCTCATGTCCAAGTGCAGCAGAGATAACAAATGGCTTGGCTACATGGTGATAAACGTTGTATCCATGCATGTCTCATTAAATGATGGATTCTATCTGAGACAGAAACCTCAGAAATGCACCACATCTAGACCAGGTTGCTTGACATTCCTCTGTCACTAATTTTCTGTTGGAGGGTAGAAACTGAAGAGAAGCTAAGTGAGGGAAAAGCTTTTGTCAGGTTGGACACCTAAGTAAACCCTTGTACCTTGCTGGTGTTGGAGGAAAACCTTAACAATGCAGTGGGTACTGTTAAAATCTAGCTCCCAGCTGGCACCCAAGCCAATACAAAAAAAACCCAAAAGCCAAACATTTGAGAGAACATGTAAATGCATGAGACAAAAAATTCTGACATTCACTTCTCACGTCTCCTCTATAACGAAACTAAAACAACACCCCTTTAAAAACACCTATGGTACCCCTGCCTGAAATCTGAAACACTTTCCCAGGTGATGAAAATGTTGAAGGACACAGCTTCTCCACTGATCATAAAGAGGCCATAAACTGTTTGAAAGTTGTAAAGACTTTAGTCCTTACTTCTTATTCTGGAACACTGGAATGATTTACAAATGTTTCTTTCAAAAAATCTTCATGTCTAGCCCTCTCGGTATCTCCCAGGGCACTACAACATTTTTGTGGATGTTGCAAGGGTGTTTACATATGCTAAAGGGGACACTTGAAGACAGAGAAGAATATCCTCCTGGAAGCAAGACAGTTGCTGCAGTATTTTGTAAGGCCTCAGTATATTTAAGATATATCTTTGAAAGTTCAAGTGAGAATTTGCCACATTCAGTGCAAATGAATGGAAAACAGCTGAGTAAACATACAAAAAAATTACAAACTCCATTCTCCCACCCTTGTTAAAATGAACCAGGGAGCTGGGAAGTTTAAGTAATCCTGTTTGTTTCAGAGTCTGTGAGATCCTCTCATCCTTAGTGTCCTGTTGCTTTTGAAGAAACTATCTTGTCTGGGATTATCTGTGCTCAGTTTTGTAAGTAGTTCTGATCCCTTCTAATTAATAAGTAATAATAAGTAACTAATGTTATTTTTTTAACCTGGCTTATTCCCTTTTTGCTCCTAAAGACCACATCCTCACTCTGGAATAACAGCAGTAGCAATAAAAATGTTTGTGTCTGAAAGAACCCAGTATTTCTCCCTATATCTATTTTCCCAGCTCACCACTAAAGGTTTCTGGAGTTTCTCAAAGCCAGTGGGCAGTGCAGATACAGTCCTGTAATGCAGGGGCAGCCAAATATTCCAGTGTCAGAAAAATCGACTTCGTGTGAGCTCTGCTCAAACACACTGAGAGACAGCCCATCTTCAAAGGATTTAATATCCAAACTGGCACAGGAGACAAGGCATGAATGAAAAAAATCTCGATGGTCATGTGAACACCTGGAATGGCCAAAACACTGAGCAATCACAGGAGTCAACAAAAATGGAATAGGAAAAATGTTGACTTCAGGACACTAACCACAAAGGGATACTTCCTGGACAATCTGGCATATTCACAATCATAATTTCATTGGAAACTAAGCCCCTATTTCTGTTTTTAATCAGATTTCATTGGAAATTGGTCAGCAGGAACGCTTCTAAAAACACAAAATATTGAGAAATTTTGGAGTAAAATGAATGACAGAAACAGGCAGGAATTTAGCTGGTCAGTTCTCAATAGTCCTGTTAAAACTCCATGTGGAACTGAGAAATTGTGTACATGTTTTTATTTTGACTACATGAAAACCTAACGAAGTATGCAGGTTTAGAGCAGCACTGATGTCAGACCCTTGACATGCAATAAGGCACATTAAGTGTGCATGGATTTTCCACCAGCTGAGAACTTTGGTCAGAATTCTTCTCAGGGAGCATTTTTCTTCTCTAGAAGGAACTGGTGCAAGTGTCTGGTGAATTTCCTCCTCTTTGAAAGAGAAAATTGTTATCTCAGTGCTAAAACGGTGTCTACACTGTGCCACAGAACTTGCACTCAGACTGTGCCACATGTCCTAGCACTGTTGTTTCAAATAGCTCAGAGCTATTTTTCTGAGCCATTTCTACAGTTTGTCAGAAAACCATGCACATTTTCACAAAACATTTTAATTTCCTTTTAGGTAAAGAAAGAAAAATTATGAAAAGAAGTATATGACCATACCTAAACTTCCTGACAGATCTCTTGGCAAGAAGAGTAGCATGCTATGAATGTAGTGACACACAGCAGCCTCAGAACAGCAAGCCAAGCAGCCAAGTGACATCTCCTACAAATTCTCATCACGACATGCCTCCTATGTGAAATATTCCAATTTTCTGTTGATTTCTATGAAGGACAGGAAGAGGACTCTTTTACTCTTAGAAAATGGTATCAACCTTGTGCAAACAGAACCACTTTGCCAAAAATCCAGACTTCAGTTGAAAATATTTTTAATCCACTTTATTAATTACTTAATTGCTGGCTCTCAGATAAAAGTGTACTGAGAAAGGCAGCTGTGGGACTGACAGAATTTAAATCAATCATAATCTGCAGAGGCACAAAGAACAAATGCACTGCAGTATAAGTGACCAAAGCTTCAGTGATCCTGAATCACATTGCTTTGAGATGTCTGAGTTATGAGTTTTTAACCTTTCAGGGCAGGCATAAGTTTGCATCTGGAAGGAGAGCACTTCAAGGATGCCAAAGGAGACCAGCTGCGCATTCCCACTTAAATGGATGACAAATTAAGATCCAAATCTTCTAGTAATTCAGAAAAAAACAAAACAAAAAAACCACAAACCAAACAAAATCAACAACAAAACCAAAACACAAACTTATCCTCTGCTATGTGAGGAGTAATCTCACTAAAAAAACCAGTAACTCTGTACCTGAAAGCACAAATACAGGCATTCAAAAGACAAGCGACAGGATCTTGCTTTTGGTAGGTTGGTGAACTTGTCCATCTCTCCTAGGGACACATTCATATTAGTGTGGGAGGCACGGAGGCCATCAGCAAAGTTGACTTTCTTCTTTATGTAGCAATGCTTTATTTTTGTTAAATGACTGTCTGACGGCTACAGAGTTCTGTACACTTGGTTTAATGCATGGTTTTGTGAACCTTATGTGGACAGACGTTTCTAGGACAGGCTGAGCCATCTATACTTCTTGTGCCTCTGGCCAAAAGTGTAAGGAGAAAGCCTGATGTCATTATGGTCAGAAACCATCTTTTATGTTGTGCTCTGAAAGAGCATTTGGAAGGAAGAAAGGAGAGTAACAGCAACCTCATAAAGAGCATCATGACTGAGAGAGGGAGCAAGTAGAAAAATTAATTAAAAACATAATTTCCTTTAGTTACACAAGTATTGCCACTGACTGTTAACTGTGAGCAAGGCAATGTCCGAAGGAGACAGGCTTCAACGTTTGTCCATAGGCTTGGGATTAGACAGGAGTGTTTGGTGATCAGTTGCCATGCCACAGTCTCTGTGATGTGGTCTTAGGTTTAGGCAGAGCTGAGATATTCCTATCTTTGCTTCAGGCAGAAGTAGATAAACTGCTTAATGGGAGATTAATTCCATCTAACTCTATCTATCCAGAAATGGGGTGTCCATTTCAAGGCTTTTTCTGCTATCAATGGGAGAAGATATGCTGCTGCAGAGCTCAACTTAGAATAGGGGTATCTCAGAACCTGTTCTGCGAGGACTCGCTAACTCTGCGTCCTGTGTGGTTAGGCCTGACAGATCTCACTGTTTTTCCTCCCCTTGTTTCATCTGGCACAAGAAAACAACATTTTGCCTCTTAGATCTTCTCTAGACTCTGAGACTGGCACAGCCTTCCCACCTGCTGTATGCTGTACCACCTAACACCCCCTAAAATTTGCAAAGTAGGCTGTTACAAGGAAGATGTTCAGATGGATCATAATTGGAGCAGACTCTCATGAATGAATCTTCTTCTCTTCGAGGAAAAAACTGGGTGACAGAAGTGAGGAAAATCATGAAAATTCCTTTGCAGGCCTCCAGAGGCTGTGCAGCAACTCCTATGTTAGCTTTCTGTGCTACGTGCCTTAAGGCATTGTAACTATAATATTGTAGATATATTGTATTTGAGCTCACGACTCATCTACATGAATATCTAATGAAGCAAAAAACGGTGCAAAGCATATGATAGTAGTCAGCAATACAGCTGAGAAGCAGAGTACTGTAACTACTGTCATTTGCTTTTGGGAGTAGCACATCCAGTATCACATTAAGAGCATTTTAAATCAGCCTGCATTACCTGTATAAGGAGGAATAAAAATACGCAGTCACAATCAAGGCTGAAGCATGTGTTGAGCTGGAATGTACAGAGCAAGCCAGACAGATTCAAACTGTCATTCACACATACTACAAAAGATGCAGCAGTTTTGAATCAAAAGTTGTGAAAAAGGTAGATATGAATTGGCAGGACACCCCTTGGCTTCAGGGGTGCAAATTCAGCTGTAAAGTTTCAGGGCCACAGATGCAAACATTAAGAGAAAACATGATGAAGAGCAAGAAGTGACACAAAGTGGCAACTGTAATCCACTGGGCATCACAGCAAGTTGATGCCATGTCAAACATCAGTACCAAGACAGGCAAGAGTGTGTCAGTGCTTGTCTAACATATTTACATTGTCAATGAGCTGCAGCTTGACAAGGAAGAGCAAAGGGTGAGATCCCCTGAATAAGGCCTATGGGGAGTGAGAAGCAATGACAGCTAACATCTGCTGGAACTAAAATGATGCTGGCTCAGACAACAGGACCCCCTAGTTTGGAGATGGCTAGAAGCATTGCAATTCAGACAAGATCAAAGCTTGAAAGAAGGCAAAAATGGAAAGAAGAGACACATCTTTTGCAAAGAAACCTCATTTTCCTTGGTCACGTCTACGGGGGTTACCAGCCATTTTTCCAGAAATTTTTCAAGTATCCTAATTTGTGTTTTTCAAAGTGATTTGAAAAATGGTTAGTTTTGGGAGGGGGAAAAAAATAAAGCCAGTCTGATGGACATCTCTAGATTTTACTGCCTTAATAGCCCCTACCCACAGAATACTTTGTTACTTATCACATAAAAAGCTATCAAAGAAATTAATGAGTTCAATTTTGTTTCTGTTGTTTCTATAGGTTATTTTATCCTTCCTCATTAACCCAAAAATTCCAATGACTCTGTGAAGAAATTCTTATCAGTATGGTTGAAGTTTGCAAAATACAAACCAAAGAAGAGGATACGGTTTGGAAAGTAGAGATTCCAGTGCTGCTTCTTTGCATCCCCTCTTCGCTCCAAAAATCATCCTTTCTTACCTATTTGGTCAGACAAAAACTGTGAGGAGTCACAGGGAAATCTGAGAGCAGCAAAATATGCCCCATGGAAGAAAAATGAACCCATCGTGTACAAAAATGATCATACAGGATGTCGTAACTCCAAGGGGATCTGTCTGCAGGCAGCAACTTCTGATTGACAGGAAACTGAGAGTTGACTCCCCTGATAAGAGGAATATGTTTTTGCATGTTTGTGTGTGTCCATGCATATGAATTTTTAGTAATCATGTTGACAGATTGGGAAGGCCCTAGGAGTGCAAGCATACTTGAAGCTGATGCACTGTGCTAATCTAAACCCTCTGATGATCCTGTTCTCTCCAGCTGCATCACAACGTGTAATGGTAAAGAAGCATGTGCCCATAAATTCCCAAATGAGTGTGCAATACTCATGTCTGCTGAACTGCTAAAGATGCTTTGCACTTCAGAGGAAAGCAGTTGTGCTCCTGTTCAAGGAATTGACCAGTTTGTTTTCAGAAAGTGGTAAAACTGAGAAGTCTAACTGTACAAAAGAAGGACACACCTGCAAACCCCTGAAGCTGAATGGCCTTGTATTCTGTTTTAATATATTGTTTGAACTTCAAAAATTGCCAGTTTTAACATCTATTGTTTTAGGAGTTATGTTCCTTGAAAATGAGTACTCAGTTAACTTGAGCACATCCTGCTCCACCACTGTACAAATCTTGCCAGACAAGCTTTCCCACAAATTAATCTACACACTAGTATAAGCTACACCTCCTTGGTCTGAAACCTGTGGGTGAGCATAGCAACAATATTTCAAGCATCCCAACAACTCCATCTTGCTTTAGCCTGGGTACCACTATGCACACATACTTTTCAGACCTGTTTCTTCCATTCTGTATCAGGTTAAGCAGGAATACAAACCTGAGGTGCAAACCCCATGCTCTCCTTCTCACATGAGTGCATTCTGTGTTTTAGCAGGCTCCTCCTGGCATTACAAAAAGCCTCTAGAGAGCACTGAAATGGTGCAGCAGCTGGCATGAGATTGTTGCCCTGGGACTGGTCATTGCCCTTTCAGAAGGATGGGTTCCTGGGGAAGCTGTATGAAATGCTGGCATGAATATCCCCACTATCATGTGGAATGGCAATGAAATGGGAAGGTTGTCACAAACTGTCACCATTTATTTATGATTTGTGTACAACTGTGACCACAGGCAAATCTGTCAAGATACAAGGTCTGTTATGAGTCTAAGCCAGGTATTGCAAGGGAGGGGATATGCCTAAGAATTGTACGCACGTATCTAAAGAGACCTTTGGGGAGCACAGTGAAGATGCACAGCCATTTCATAAACAGCTACAGATTGCCCTGTCTAAAGGCCATGGAAGGGTAAGGACACACACTTGTTCCTGGTTTGCAAGGTGCCTGCAGAGCTGCCCAAAGACTGAAGTTGTTGTCGTCTCTTCCCTTCTCTCCCACTGTTGACTTACCACATAATGCCCAGCCACTCGGAGAGTGCAAAACGCTTTTAGCAGGTTTCCACAGTGCACTACAAAGCCCATGCTAAGGCAGCACAGGTGTCTGCCATCCCCTACCCAGCTTCAGAGAAGTGACAGTTTGTGCTACTACTTGATGGAGAGAACTGTGTAAACACATGATACAAAAATATTGCAAGTCTTGCACTGCTGAGGAGATGTCTCTAAAGCACAGCTTCTTTCCTAATTCACTACCATTAAGTCTTTGCAAAACAAGGTAAGACAAATTAATAAATCATTAGGCAAAGTATTTCCAATGGCTTTTCTGAACTTTATTCCTTCAGTTTCTAAGTATCACTTAGTGGCCTGTTACTCCGCTGTGTTCTGCAGTTCGTAACAAAAATAGAAAGGCTGCAAAGCTGCAGGGAAGATACTGACGGACAGCTTTGCAAATTGTTCCAACTGAACCATAAAACTGTCAAACAAATGATACATACTAGTTGTGATGGCTCTATGCCTCCCAGAAATAAAGTGAATCCCTAATGGAAGACTTCGGTAAGGAATTAAACATTAATCAGACTTTCTACAGGATGGATATAAAAGGGATTACAGATAAACCAAAGGATTGCTGTAGCAATGGTAGAATGAAAGCCAGCACATTTATTTCTAAACTTTAGTTTCTTGTCTGATTATGAGCAATACAGACTTACAGCTGAAAAGAATACATAGCAGGAGACAACACCTTTATTCCTTGTTTTGAAAGGGATAGTGTACCAATGCCCTTAGTTTTCTTTACCCACATCACAAGCACAGTACTGGGAGAGTACTTACATTCTCAATTATTGATGTGGTTCTTAACTGGAAGATTTTCTAGTGGGTTGCCTCATGAGCACGTATGATGGCCACAGCAGGTCTAATATGGAAATTAAGGCTATATTTGGTGTCAAACTGGGAAATAGCTTTGTAACGGAGGCATAGTTTTAATTAAGTACAGTTGGGTCAACTTCTTCAGACAAAATGAGCAAATTAAAGCTTTTCAAAGGACTCAAAGAGCAACCATTCTGATTTTTCTAGAGGATTTTGTGATTTGTAACTATTTTTCCCTCCTCCTCTCCCCAGCCCGTACAAAACACGAGTTATAATACATGTCCTCTGGAACAAACAAGCGAGAATGTGTAAATCCTGTGCCTTTCCATTTTTGAGGCAGGCTTCTAAACTTATATTAGTTAATATGTTGACTGGCATCTAACCTGAACTTAAAGTTCAAACCATGAGCCATCACTGATACTAGTGCAACCAGCACCGTGGATTTCCAAAACTTGCTGTCAGACCAAATACAGACAATTTTAATTCTAATTCACACACAAAAAAGTGTCTGTTGGATTCTGTTTACTAAGCTTTATAACAAATGAGAAGTTAACTGGCCCATTAAGAACAGATACATAAATAATAAATATTCCCTCCTGGATCAGCTGCAAAACAGAAGCTGACACAAATCTTGTAGCAACTAGGAGTACTTAAAAACTGGAACCATAGCTCAAGAATTTGCCCTTCCCCAGCTACAAGTGACTGGACTCAACCTCCACTTGTTTAGTACCAATGCTGTAAAAGGTCCACTGTGTAATGTTCTTTGAATGGCAGCACACAGTACTACCACTGTTGGACCACAGAAATTGAAAGCTTCCCTTCTGGTCTTTAGCTGCTTTCTCTCATGCAGAAGAAAGGTCTTGACAGGATGATAAAACACATTCACCACCCCTTCCTGTTCAGACCCAGTGCACGTAACAAATGAGACAGTTGCAGACAGTGTGGTTTCTGCTTACAATTAAACCCAAAACTTCTGATGGGCACTACTGCATGGTAATTCTGAGGCCATGCAGCTTCTTCCACTGCTGCACTGCAACCAAAATTACCCTGTCCCCTAGCATAACGTCTCCAATGAAAACTAACTCAACAGGGTTCTGCCTGGTCCTTACACAGGCATGAATTCTTTCGCTTCCATCTGGTAGGCATGTTTTCTCCCTATATTCAGAGCCGAGTTCCTGATAGTTGTGCTCTTCTGAAGCCACAGGGCCCTCTGTCTGCCTTTGGACATCTCAATTTTTGCCCATCAAAATGCATGGACGACAGCAAGAAAGAGTTGTGTTTTTCCCCTTCTAACTTCAAAGTTACTCTGCATGAATATTGCAAATGCTTTGTTCATAAGCACTGAATAAGCTTTGCTGAACAGAGCAGAAAAGTAGAAAAAATAGATCAGAGCCCTGTTTTCAGCTGCATCTTTGTGACACCCAGGAGTGACAGTTTTGAAAAACACCATGTTGCCCAGAAGGCTTCCCAGGAAGCTGTCATGTCTGACATACAAAGGAACCACCTACTCATGTTCACAAGCTGCCTGAGATGTGCTAGACCACCACGAATTTGAGGAAAAGCCTTGTAGCTGCTCCCAGTCAAGGAGAACATGATTAAGAAACAGGAGCAGACATTGAATGTGACCTTTTAAGGGACCCTGTAACTAGAGATTGCTACAAAAGGTAAATCTCTTACCTCTGGATGAGACTTAGAGAAGTTCACTAAACACTCTTCCAGTGTTTCAGCTCTTTTTGTATGCTCTTGGAAGAGACTACTATGGAAATCAACTCACCACCCCCTGTCCACCCTGTGTGCTGATGCCAGGAGAACCAAAGATTATCTGAGGTTTGAGGGCTAAATCTGTTATTTCCTTCACACTCAGCCTCCCTTTCTCAAAGGAAGAGGTGGAACATGCTCTGATCTTAGGCAAATACATGCAAATCCTCATTCCACCAGAGGACCTAAAGGAGTTGAAAGAGAAATGACTGATGTTGGGTGCCACACAAATAAATGGCAATTTTTGTCCTGAGAAGCTGATGCAGCCAAAGAGGAAACTGAAGAGATTAGGGGGCTTGTCAGAAGGATGCAAGGCAGCATATCATCCTCAGCTAGCCAACACAGTGCTGTCTCTCCTATATATGACCACAGTCATAACAGATACATAGAAGGTGACTGCTATGTAATATCAATGTCATTCTTCCTCATAGCAGTGCAACACTACCCCTACATTATAAACCAAATTTTGCTATGAGCAAAAGGAAACACAGATTATATGCAGAGTTCAGAATTTATTGTTAGTCTAATTAAGGTTTTCACAGCCTAACTAAATACAGGAGATTGCTATCGTTAGTCCAGTTACAGTAATCTGATTTTCAGGATTTTAATATTAAGAGTGATATACCTAAATTCCCAGTGTCTATCCCCTTTTTCTGCCTTATAGTTAGCCCGTCATTGTCCTAAGAATCAGAGAGGACAGAAGCTCTCCCTAAGCAGAAAATGGGTATCACACTGAGTCCTTGGCATGCCAATTTCTCCACCAATGGTAGGGCAGTGGTGGTTGTGGGGCAGTTGCCTGGGCTCTGCTTGGGGCTATTTTTGTATTTTTTCTTAATAAATTCTTCTTTGCTTTAGTTCCCAACTAAACCTTGATACTGAGACACATGGTAACTCTTCACCCATGGACAGTGGAGTAAACCCAGAAGTTTACAACTGGGAGTACAATCTTTTGGATTTATTTCCATCCCAAATTAAGCGCAGAGGGAGCAGACACTAGCATCAAACCCAGCACCACAATAGTCCTGAGGAAGAAATACATACCCAGCATAGGAAGAACATTGCACCTTCACAGTAGTCCTGTCCATCAACAAAACATAAGTGTTGCCACTATTTGCAACACAACCTCCCTCAGCTTCAGTTAACATAAGGAACTATGCAATGGCTATCTCTATTGACCCCCATTTATTCAAGGTCTGAGTGCACCAAGAGGCCTCAATGGCCTTGACCAGCCCTCCCTGAGGCCCCCACCTACAGCCTCTGCCCATGGGCCAGGGGCCCCATTTCAGCTCAGCCTGAGGCCTTCAACCCCTACTCCAGCTATCTTGTAGAAGTGCTGGTCTCAGCACTGCCTACATCTGGGCATGGACCTTGTTGATCTAGATGTTGATCCACAGACTGACTTCCTAGCTTGACCTTAGAGCTGTCCTGTCACCATGAATTTGCCTAGTCCAGATTTGATAATTTGGACTCGGGGCTGACCACATCTGCCACTTCAGTGCCTGCCCTGCTCCTTCAATTCAGAGGCAGTGGATGGGCCTGCTGAAGCCCCTGCCAGCCTTGTTAGCCCCCTTATCTCCCTCTGTCTGAGGAGGCAGCTGGCCCTTGCTGTCCCCTGACACATTTTATGCTCAGTGGTATTCACCAAGGTAAGCTGAAAAAATTTGGGCAACAGTCTCCTGGCAACCAAACAATCATTACCATAGCTAAAACAAGCTCTGGTCAAGACAAGCCCTGAGACAACACACTACTGGGCTAATCTAAAGCTCTTGGTCTAATAATTGTAATGACTATATGAACCAGGTTACATCTGAAGACAAAATAGATGTACAGTGCTGAATTGCAGCAAAGCAACATCCCTGCGTCATGTTGAATTAAGGTGGCTTAGGAGGTGACATCTGGGTGATAAGGTCCATGTCCCTGGCAAAATGAGGAAGCATTTCTTGAGCAATCCTACACTACATACACTTGGGTGAAAGCCAGGCTAGAATGACAGGTATCACCAACATAGTGAGAGGTCAAATCCTGTCCTTGAATGTATCCAGCTTTGGAATACTGGAGGTATGCACATGGATGGTGTCTAGAATTGCCAATAACCACATAATACTTGTTAAATTTGTTGTATTCTGCAGAGGTGATAACAAGACTTCCTAATCACGTCTTTGGTAAACTAAGTAATGAGAAGGAAAGCACTTCTGAAGGGCTGAGAAACAGTTACATCGTTCTGAGTCTGGCTGTTTGCATCTAACCAGACTATGTCGTGTAACAGCAACTGATTTCCTCAGAGTGGATAGGACTTGCACCTTAGATATGAAGTCCAGAAAGTTTATTGCAGAATTATATCTCTAGACAAAAAGCAAGAGTTGGAAAAATGATGGTGTGGAACCAGGAAAGAAGCAAAGACTGAAAAATCTGAATCCCTTGGGAGAATATGGCACAACCCACCCTACACAGGGGCAAAAAGCACCCTGTTGTCTCCTACCCAACTGATCAACCCTTCCTAATCCCGAAGTGGTGACCATGCAACTCTAGGGTGATATGTCCCATGCACCTTCAAGCTTTTAAGTGCCTGAGAGCTGAGCCACTGCATAAGCAGCCCTGGGAAATTTAGGGAAAGTCCCCTTGCCAAGTGTCAAGTCACAATGCCAGATTGCCATTCCTACCTGAGTCTCTGGGATGTAATGTGGCTGCCTAAATTTTGGCTGTGAGCCTTATAAACTCACAAGAAGTCTGATGAGAACTGAAGACCTCAAGAGGCAGATGAAGCTGCAAACAGAGGAATAACATATCAGCAATCAGAACTGAGCCACTTTGCAGTTTCTTAGAGATGCATCCCAGTTTGCCACTCCTTTGCCAGGGAACCTCTTGGCTCAAGCAGGATTACACGTGGCATAAACTTACTTGTGCAGAGTCTTTTCCTAGTTGCAATGTTGTTGAGCTGAGGAGTGAATATCTGACTTCCCCCCTATTAGCTCTGGTGCAACTGCTTCAGGGAGAGCCTTGGTGGAAGGGGCTGAAATACCAGAGCTTTTGGAGTGGCAAATTTTGGTTGCTCCGCTAGGACTGATAGCCTTGATTTCCACGAATACACTTGTCCCCTTGCTCTCTTGTTGATCATCTGCAGCCAGCTCTTTGCCTGGCACCTCTGCAGTCTCCCTGGTGTGGGCACTGCTATAGGGGCCCACAATTTCCGCTGCTAAATCCTCTATTGGAAATTAGACTGGAGTACTCCATCAGCTCAGTCAGAACTAATGAACACAAAATGAGACACTACCATGGTATTTGCATATATGGAAGGGAGGCCAAATTCCCCACATTCTTCTAGTTGGCAAGGCTTAACAAGATTCCCGAAGGCAGTACAACACACAAGAGAGATCCTAAGGAAGAGAGTCCCACTCCTGTGGAAAACCCGGTCCTCAGATACACATAAGCAGTTAGAAAGTCAATTTACGGCCTATTATAAAGTGCATTTAAAGCTCTTTGCCATCCTGAAATAAATAAATATGTTTAGACTGGAAAAACGGACATAGTTTCAGTTCTGCCAATTACGTTATTTCGGGGAAGGCTGTTTTGATCACCTGCACTACTACATAATACTCCTGTTTCCTGCAGGTTTGCCAACACAGAGCACGAGGACCTAACAACAGCATGAGGATATACTTCCCTCATGCGGTACACAGGAGAAATGCAACAGCTCCATCTGCACGCCGTACGGCACAGCGACTCCCGGGCAAGAACTCCCTGTCACTGCCTACGCCAAAACAACGACACGAATACGACACGCCCTGTTTGCAGACGGAAACATTGCTAACCCTGATTACCTGAGCTGTGCTTCCCGAAGAGAGCTCGTCACGCCCACCCCAGGCCCAGCGGGAGCCCCGGGAGGCGGGAGCCGCCCGCCCCTTTGCCCCGTGGGCGGGCTCCCCGCGTCGCGTCCGCGGTGCGTCGATTGCAGGCGCCAAGTGACGCCGGGCTGGCACCCGCTCCTCGCCGTGTCATGGAGCTGTTCCTGTGGCTGCTCCTGCAGGCGGGCGCCGGCTCCGCGGCGTACGTGGTGTCCGTGGATGTCCGGCGGGTCGAGCGGCCCCTGCAGCACTTCTGGAGGAGCACTGGCTTCTGGTAAGCGCCCTCGGCCCCGCGGCCCCGCCCGGCAGTAGGCCGCGCTGTGCTGGCGGGAAGCAGCCGGGTGAGAGCGGGCTGCTGCCATCGCTCCTCAGGCGAAGGATCTCCGGGGTGTAAGGACGCGGCCTCTCTGGAGCAACGTAGGCTTTTCCGGGCCTGCTGCTCTGGGATCAGCGAGCGCAGCACCTCGCTGCTTACCTGCTGCTCAGGCTGCTGTGTGCTGCCTGTGTGGAGCTGGCCCTGGGACGTGGCCAGTTGGTGTAAACAAAGTGGATCACAAGTCAGGGCCTGCTGACATCTGCTCTCTTGAGTTGCTTCCTTGCCTCCAGAGCCCTTGAATATGTGAAGTTCTTCTTCTTCCCCAGCACAGCACATATGTTGATACTTGGAACTCATTCCCTTTTCCTTCTGAGTGTTGCCATTGTCACTGTCAATAAATAAGCCCAGGCAAAGCTTCCCTGCTGTTAGTTCTAGGAGTTTGTTCTTCTTGCACAACAGTTCCAACGCGCACCATCTTCATGATGTGGCTAGCGAGTCTGTTGATCTGAGTCAGGGGGATGGGTGGGAGCATGCATAAATAATGCTCCACCATAAGTAATAATGCTTGACTGACTCATATCCAGGTGGAGTTTTGCTTCTCTGAGAAAGCCCAGTCTTGCTGAGCTAACAGAAGTTGAACAGCCTTCAAGTTTTGTGAGATACATGAAGGCTTCTAGCAGGTTCAAAAGCAGAAGATGGTATATTCCATAGCCATGTTCGTATCTTACTCTAAACTGATTATGGCCTTTGTTTAGGCATACAGTAGATTGAATAACAGTTGTAGGAAACTACAACAGGGATGGAATCAGCAGTGTGTGCTTTGGATGAAAAGGAATTTGTGTAATTTTGTATAATGCATAAAGGTTGTCTAAGACAAAGCTTACACATTTTTCCATTAGTTTTCTATATTGGTGGGGTAACAGAAGAGGACCTAAAATGCATTTTGATTAAGAAAAAAGTTTGAGCTTTCCGAATTTTTGTTTTGTTTTGCTCTTTCGTTTTTTGTTTTATTTTTTGCTTGCAATGTTAGGAAACATTAATGAAAAACTTCCTTAAAAATAGTATATTTTGCCCATTTAACTTGCAGCCCAAGAAACTCTTGATTTTAATTGTATGAAAGAAACTTTGGAAAGCTGCAACCATAAAAAGCATGTGAGGGAAAGGCAGAGGAGCAGCAGCAGAGGCAGAGACTCCCCATAGGTCAGCAGCTATTCACTCATAAGATCTTGCCAACACTGGTGTTTCTCAAGCTGTATGATCCCAGCTCACTTGAAAGCTCGCACTGACAGGACTGGATTCCAGTTGGAACAGCTGTTTTTCTACGTCACAGTTTCAGACAGTTGGGCAAATGCAGTTTGATAGCTGGGATCAGCAGCTGATAAAGCCTGGGAGACTGCAAGGCTCAGTGTTCTCTTGGATGGTCACTTTCCATGCAATGTGGGAAGGGACGCATACTGATACTACCACTAACAAAAACCACTGTTCTGCCAGCTTCCTTTTGTGTCTTGTCATGGATTCTGCTAAATTTCTCTCTAACAAAGTGTGAATTTCGGAGTGTTTATTCAGTGTGGACTAAGCAAAAATATGTGACTGCTCTATGCCTTGACTTCTATCTTTGCCACTGCTTGAATTGAAGCAGGTTTGAATCTCAGAGTAGTAAAGCATTGCTTAAAATAACGACAGTTAACAGTGTCCCTATCCACTGTAACAATTAAAAAGACCGAAATGGCTGATACATTTTTATTAAGACTGGAATTCGTAACTTCTCAGTCTCACTTATGTGACTTGAAGCAGTCTTAGGGAGATGATATTTAAGTGCCTTGCATGCTAGTGAAGTTGCACAGAGGGGCTCACATGTGCTGGCTGATTTGTATGAAACCCTACAAGCATGTTATCTGTGTTAAGACTTGCACTTTCAGATAAGGATGCAGGATAAGAGGTAATAGGTAGTGTCTCAGCTGGGACAAAATTTTCATCAAGTTCTTGTCTAGGTGGGGTCAGCATTTTCCTCCTTTGTCCGCCGGTGGATATATGGTAGCAAGTTCACACAGTGGTGTCCTTAGAGGTAGTTTGAACATGTGGAGGGGGGCAGAGGAGGAGAGGATGACCATATGACTCTTTCCAGCATAGTTGCAGTCAGGAGAGAGCTGATCCAGGCGTTAGAGGAGACAGATTACAGTAGGCAAAGCATAATCCATACTAGTTTTTCACTTATGCTGTTAATATACTGTCTGTAGTTGGAGCACAAGTCACCTGCCTTTGCAATGTGCAGATGCATGGAAGTGTTTTAGTGGACCTTGGGGACAATATTGTTTTATCTTTCTTGTAATACAAATACTTTAACATCCAGCATTTTCAGGTTACCAGCAGGCTTTAATGAGAATCTCTAAGGATGCCCAAACCCAGTGAACTGGGCAGCGTTCTGAACTTCTGACTTGTGGAGGATGGGAGTGAGATCTCCCTCCATCTTGCAGCTATTTATCTGTGGAGACAGAGGCAGCAGAAATTTGCCCCAGTGTTAATTTTTGTGAAATAAATAGGCAACAAAGTCATGTTAACATGATAATTACTGTATAGCAGTAGTATCAAGCATCAAAACCTCAAGCCACATACTCCTGTGCTTCCTTGTTCTTAGGGCTGAGTTGAACATGGTCGAAGAATGGGGAGTCTCTAAGGGTCTAATTCTGCTTCTAAGAAGTGTAGCTTCCACAGTAGAGCAGGAGTTGGTGTTGGTGCATGGACTTCAGCAGGAAGATCAATCCCATATTTGTCTTACGAAAGACGAGCAAGTCCTCAGCAAATCTGACTTCCACTCCAAAGCCTAAAAGACACAGCTTCCTTATCATTAAATACTCAGAGACAAAATGACTGTCAATTGGCTGCTTCTGGCCACCGCTGCCTTAGTCTGCTATTTGTGCAGCAATGACTGCTTGTAATACTTTCCTTTGAGCTTGGCAATGAGATGGCATCTGAGTTGTGTTCTGCTTTGCCAAGCTGTATGTGTAGCCAGTTAGTCCCAAAAAACCTGCAACTCCATTTTGCTTTCATCTCGTGTTAGACTGTGCTCCTCATACTGAGGGGGATCTTGCAGGTGGTATAGTTCTTAGCATAGGTATCTTTGGATACCCAGTGGAGCTTCTAGTTAATATTGCAATGTGTTGTTTATTTTCTGTCCCTCCTTTCCTGAAGCCCTCCTTTACCTCACAGTCGTGCTGACCTATTTGACCTAAGCAAAGACCAAGAGATGAACCTTGCCTACATTTCTTCTGTTCCTCATGGCGGCATCGAACAAGTTAGAATTCATTGGTTGCTGGAACTAGTTGCTTTCAGGTAAGCAACACCTTGTTGTCAAAATCCAGAAAAACGTGACATATTAAAGTGTCCAACAGGTGCTCATTTGATATTTGTCTTAGTATAATTGCAAGTAAGGCACATCTTTGCTTCCTTGGAAGTCAGGTAAGTGCCGGTGAAAGGGAATCAATTTAGGGGTGTATGAGATTGAGAGAGAGCTTGTATTGAGGACGATGGGGCTAACCTTCGTGCATTACATCCTCAAAACAGGTTAAGGAACAGTTTATTGTAATCTAAAGAGTCTTGTGGGTGTTGTTTGTCAAGTTTTACTAAGAACATCTCAGGTCATATGCTACAGGAATACCACGTGTCCCTTGCTGCCATGTCCAGGCCTCAGCCTTTTGATTCCCAATTGTACCATGACCCCCAGAGACTGCTTAGCCTAGGAGAAATGCTGGAAGAAGCCAGACTTTGAGAATTCAGTCCTGTCCACATCCTGGCTGGTCTCATGTGTATCTAAAGCTCCCCCTGGTTGTAGGTCTGCTTTTAATATTCAGGGCACAGTATTGCACTCCCTTTCCAGGTTAGATGAGTCTTTCACGAAAGCTAGGAATAGGATGGAGTAGGATGATAGGCATGGATTCAGTCTATTCCTTACCAAAGCATTACAGGTGGCAATACTGTCCCAAATAAGACTTCTCACCCATCCTGTTATGTGCTTTGCTAACCATTAGCCATTCTAAGAACAGTGTTGACAGACTAGAAAGATGGCTTGTTTTTCTGTCCTTTAATTTAGGAGACATGATAGAGCAAAAAAAAAAAATGCCATGAAGATTAAAAGAAGTCTGACTTATTGAGAGATCCAAATGAAAGTTGCCACTATTTTATGACTGCTTCTATCTTCCACTTAAATTGGGAGTTTCTTTTGTATCCTGAATCCACCTGTGCACTGCATCAAGTGACTGGTAGTAACAATTAAAACTTTCGTTAATACCAGTTAGTACCCTCTTCCAAAAGGATTCATATATGTAATAGCATTTCTAGTTCTACAGAAATATGTCAGACTTTAGGAGAACAACAGTGGAATTCCTTGCCTTTCAAGTCCCATTTAGCTCAGCTGAAACGCTCATACCAACATGCCCAGTGGAAAGAACCAACTACAGATGCCTAGAACAGGAGTGATTGGTCTGTGAGGAACAACGAACTGTAAAAACTCCATCAAAAGTTCTAATAGCTCTTAGAGTTCTGCCTGCTTCAGGCTGTTGCTGAGCTGAGTATATTTACAATCCACATCATTACTGAATCTCCTATTCTAGACACAGGAGGATCGGAATTTACCAGTTTTAAATTTGGGGAAGCAACAACAGGAAGGAGGGCTTGGACTCTGGAAATGGGATGTGAGCAGAGGAGTAGTGAGTTTGAGAGTGTACATTAGGAACAGGAGAAGTTTTCTTCCGAGATATTACAGTGTGCTTCTGTATGTAGGTTTGTTTGAGAGGGTGTTTGGAAGTCCTGCATACCAATGAGTATTGCATCTGTACCCCAGAGCTGCCTCTGTATGTTGGTCTATCTGTGAATGTAACACAGCTTCTCCCTTCTATCTTTCCCTGTGGAAGTTTCCCAGTAGACACAATTTCCTGTGCTGTGTCTCCCTTTCTTACTGGGTTACACGTTTTGTACTGATTCTTGCAGTGACCCAGTTTCAGCAGAGGCAAGGACAACTGTCACTGCTCACTACTGCTGGAGTCCTTGTCTTAGATTTCCTTGGTTTCTCCTGAGAGATGGTTTGGGTATTTTAGGTTTCTGTAACCAACTGACTTATGGAAAAATCAGTGAGTTCCTTTGAAAAGGGCATAGTCACATCTACGCTCAGAGGCCAGAATCCCTCCTGACTGCCTGTCTCAGCTGTGCCACTTTTTGCATTGGGTTTTCCAAATGATTGAAGGACAGGAATATATCTGTCATGGATTCTGCTCAGCCTTTGTAGGGAGTGAGGCAGAGTCCTTCAAAGTGGGATACAATCCTTGACACAATCAAAATTCTAGGAGCACGGAAACTTAGCAGTCAAGCAAGAAGCCTCAGAAAAGCTGTAGTGTCTCCAGGGTTGGATTCTAATCCACAAGCCTCAATATTTAGCCCAGCTTTGGCATATAGAAATTAGAAATTTTGCTACTGTTCAGAACCAAGCTAAAACTGCTCATTTTGCAAAAATGTGCATTTGTCAAATACAGTAAGACATTTAAGTTGTGGAAGGACAACCAGTGGACTGAGTGACAGCAATGGTTTGGAAAGGGAGAGAGCATAGAGCCTGCTGATAAACACTGGGATTGAAAGAAGCAACAGGAGCAAGAATGCAAGTCCAAACAGGAGGAGTTCAATGCTGATGCTGAATTCTGTGCATGTGCAATTCTCTTCCTGAATCAGTGATTTCCAGAAGAATGTAAAGAGGTTTTGAGTGAGAACCCTGTAACAGAAAAGCTGTATTATGTCATGGGGCTGGTGAGTAGAGGAGACATCTTGGAAAGTGATGGTAGGTACTTGACTAAACAAGAGCACTTACAGAAAACAGAGGACTAGGAGATACCACCACTGTGGAAGGCTGACAGATATAGGCATTGCTTTTCCTCACAATTGTGCTGTCTGTAAAAAGGTGCCATAATTCCTTCCAAGATGCAGATGTAGTCAAATGAAAGAGTGCTACCTTCCCTTTCTCGTTTCTATAATTCTCTCATTATGTCTTCTAATCTCCCAATACTGAATACATCCCTGAATTTTAACCCTTTGCTAGGACAGCAAACTCACTGTTATATTTTTCTTTATTCTAAGTTATCCTGTTATTTCACCAGCCATGAAAGGATACCACGAGGTAAGCTGTTTTCAAATAAATGCTAGTTTTATTTTCAAACCAAAAGCATACATTTGTCCCTAGGTCATGTGACACGGGAATATTATGTTTACAAGGGAACACAAGGTGTCTTTCGTGGACTGCACAGTTCCCCAGTTGTTAGTTGCCAGTGCCAGTAAATATAACCATTTTGACACCTCTGCCACATATTCTGGCCATGCCGCACTAGTCAGCAGGAGAGTTTGAGATGAAGATTCCCAAATCTTTGCCCAGCTCCGTGGGACCTGCACAGTCCACAGTCTAAGAACCCTTTCCTTTATGTAGCAGTACTAAATTTTGTTAGGTACATGATTTATACAAGGCACCGCAGTGAACAAAAATATAGTCAGTTTACATGATGGTTATAACATTTCCTAAAACACATATAATGATTTTATTTCAACATTAGTATTAACCTAGCTAGAATTACAAGTCTATCCCCAGCTCCTCTCCAAGTCACAGTACCTAATTCCTGGTAGAACAGGAAAGAATCAGCAGCTTTTAACATTTTCAGTCTTCATGCCCTTAATCTTGGTATAACATGGTATAGCAAACATAAACCTGTCAGTAAAAGACTTGCTTTTTTAGTTACCTTTTAGTACTCCTTAGAAATAATTTACAGTCTCCCAGCATCCCTACATCATAGCACTGAAAGCTGTTTCCCTGCTGCGTTTGACATTGTGCAACGGAACAACTTGATTTGTGAGCCAGCTCTGCCAATGCAACTAAAATGGAAAATTGTTCTTATGATTTCTTCTGGTCAATAAGTTTCTTCCTAGTAAAAGTCTTAAAGATTACCCTTCTTATTGTATAACCAAGTCTCTTTGCTTAGGTGTCCTTTGGTGCCATTCTTAAAATAAATATGATGAAAAAGAGAATCTGACTCTTATTTTCTCAGCCTGCTTGATAAGAGAAGGGCAACCTCTCTTCATTTTTCTCCAGAGACTGTTGCAGGAATACACATTCCATTGGAATATATATTTTTTTCTTTTTTCTCATTATTTTATTTTCTTTTAAAATGAGATTCATCTAGAGTTAAGGTTATCTAAGTCTAGATTGCTAGGATTTGTGCTCTTTTTGTACTGAAACAATTTTATTTGATTTGCAATGACAGTTTGCTTTGGCACAACAGCCTAAGAGTGTCTAGATTGATATTGTCTGGCAGTAGTTCCTATAAACCTACTTCCTCATGCTAGGCCCTGGCAGGACCTTAGAAGAAATATTCCCTGGTCAAAGAGTGGTTACAAGTAAAAGCAGACACAAAGAAATCTTTTGCCCTTGGGCTCTGCCCATTTGCTTTTATGACAGAAAGGAGCTAGACATACTAAGTCAGTAATTAAATTGTGTTATGGCAGGAAAATGCTGCCAATGGTCAATCCTTTAATCTTTTGACAGACATTTCTGTCAGGTTTTACTGCTCTGGCAGTATTAACAGTGTGCAGCTGATACACTTTTTTATAATGAGTGCATGAAAATGTCAGCATTGAATCACTTACCTAATATTGTGCTATTTTTAGTCTCTGTGAAGACATTTGTTATTTTGTCTTTTGGGAATGCAATGCTTTTCCTTTAATAAAATATTAGTTCTTGAGAGCGAAAAAGGCCCTGGGGCGTTTGGAGAGCCTCAGTTTGAGAGCTCTTTTGTTCAGTGACCTGAAAAGTTTAAACAAGCAAGTCCCATGATGTGTTGACCTGACTTTTTTTTTTTTTTTTTAATGGTACAGCCAAGAAATGGCTTCTGCATATGTGGAACCTATTTCTAGAGTCTGCTAATTGTAAGACACACAGCTGTGATGGAATTTCCTTCCATGCTTGGTGCTGTGTGTGAACCAACCATGAATAAGGAGAGAAAGACAGGGCAGCTGTCCTGCCTTTCGTACAGGTAATTATAAGCTTGAGTATGACAGGTGATATTCTGCCAATGCCATGGGCCAGAACACTGCATACTAACTGTGTTACAATCAAAATCTAAATCTATGCTTATTTGTAAATAGAGATTGTATATATAGCAACACAACTGACTCTGGGAGTATCATTTGACTCATAGCAGAATGAACAGCAGTTAATGCAAATTATCATAGAAAGTAACCCAGCCCTGGAAAACGTGGTTTAGTGGATCTCAAATCAAAGACTAATAAGATAGGAGGAAAAAATCCCCTTGAAACATCTGTAGTATGTGCAAACAGTGGTGGGTTTTCCTCCAGCATACAGGGATACACAGCTTACAAAGTGCTGCTACCTTTTTTGGCCCAGGTATGCTACTGTAAAACTTCATTAGCGTTGCATCAGAGAGGACCAGCCAGGAAGTACTGACTGACCCATCATTCCCCTTCTAGGCAGATCACAGATTTACCTTCTCACCATACCCTCTTCTCCTCTTACTCTTTGCACCCAGGCAGGCAGTTGTAGGAAGAACATGCTGTGGTGCATCACAGTTCTGAAATTTATGTTTGATGGTCCTTATGTGTCCCTGAATTGGAATTGCATCTGCCCACCAGAGGGAACTTATTTTTATAGGATGGTACAACTGCCTGGGTAACTCTGTGACTGCGAGTTAAGGCCATTCGTGTTTCTTAATGTTTATCCTCTTACTAGTTACAAAATTGTGTGTCAGAGTCATATTTCTTTCAGCATCATTAAGAATATCACAACTTTCAGTAACTAATTACCACAGGTTGAAGCCAGTAACACTGGTGACTCCAGCAGTAATTTTTCGAAATGATTGTAATGGGTTGTGGTTTCTTCTCAGGTTGTGTCATTAAGCTTATGTAACCAAGCTGGAGAGACATGCTATGTTACACAATATTTTATACATTTTATTTGTATGCAAATGGTGGGAGTTGTTTACGAGTACACCTAGAATGATGGAAGGAGCAGGGCCTTGCAAGCCAGAATTTAAACCATTATGGGTCCAAGATGCTAGATTCATTGGATTGTCATGGAGATGGCATAGCTGATCAACACAAACCAACCACTAAACCACTAGGAGAGTCAGCTGACACTGGGCAGACCTTCCAGCACAAGAGTCTTGTGATGTTGGGTCACACATGATGATGGCACAAGGGAGAAGTCAATCCCAAACTGCCCTATTACACTTCACCCACATTGTAAAGTGAAGGTGCAGGTAGTAATCCATACTGTTTCATCCTGGCCCTGGACTGCATTCCCAGTGGCTGTTCTGTGTGGCACTGGACAAACAGCAGAGCTCTTCAGAGGAGAATGGCTTTGTAGGGCTATTGCTGTACACAGTGTGTCTGATAATTTAATTATTGCGAACTGCACCTCCCCATCTGTCGCTTGTATAGTATATCATCAAGCAAGACACAGGATTAAACGGAGCAATCTGCTGGAAGCTTTTGGTCTTTTGCAAACTGCACAGCATTATGTATACTGTAGAACAGCATTTCCTGCATACTTCCTAAATCCTTCCCAAAGTAACCTCCTTTTTTTAGAGAGTCTATCACTGAGGGATTGCAGCAAGCCAGGAGAACAGGAATGTTTAAGTCTTTGTAGTCTTTCAGGATTTCCTTAAGAGTATTAACTCCAGTGGTGTCCAAAAATGAGATGGAAGAACAATCAACAACAAGGGCTTGGAAATCAGTTTGCTTAGGAAACAGTTGCAGAGTGGTTTCTACAATGCCCAGTCCATTAGCAGTTGTGTGATCTCCCTTTTTCAGATGCTGCTTTTCCTTCTTCTCATATTTCTTCCTTCTAGCAGCTTCTAGGTTAGGATCTAAGTTAGTCAATCTGTACAGAGACTTGAGGAAGTAGTTTCTATTTGCATAGTAGAGTGGGGCCTCAAAACGGAATATTTTGACCTTTGGAACAGGAGAGAGGTTTTCATATTCTGAGTCATCCTCATAAAGGCTGGTGTCTTGGATCTGAGCAAGAAGGGCTGTCCGTGGCCGCTGTGTCCTAACTATGATGCATAACATGGAGAAAACAATGCCAGCCAACAGCCCTATTTCTGTGCTGATCAAGGCAGAAGCAGACATGGCAACGACCCAAATCAGTGTGTCCACCTTATTCACATGGAACCGTGCTGGCACATCTTGGAACTTCCTCAGGGCTCCTCGGAGGCTGACAATGATAATACAAGCCAGGACACACTTCTGCAAGGAGTAGAAGAGAGGTGCCAAGAAGAGAAGCACCAGCAAAACCACCATTGCGCTAATTACTCCAGAGACTTGAGTCTGGCAGCCTGTAGATGTTTTGACGAGTGTTTTTGCCAGAGCTGCACTGGTTGCAAAAGAATGGAAGAAAGAAGGAATGATGTTGCAGAACCCCACAGCAAACATTTCCTGGTTGGCTCGGATGGTGTAAGCGTATTTCTTTGCACACATTTCAGAAAGGGATACAGTGAATACAAAGCTGACTATGGCAAGAGGCAAAGCATCTACAGCGACTCGGAGCATTAAGTTGAAATTTGGTACCTTGGGGGGAATAAATCCTGTTGGAATAGCTCCAGAAACACTGGATGCATACACTTCATTTAGCTTCCCATAGTGTGACACCACTGTTGCAACAACAATAACTACCAGCTCTGTGGGGAGAGGAAATTTCATCTTATGCTTATACCGATCTCCCAGTTCCTTAGCAGTGACCAACACTGCAATACAAATGGCACTTGTGATGACATCACAAAGGTTAGCCTGAGAAATGTTCCGGAAAATGTTAATCCAGGTAATAACCAGCATCCCATGCCCTTGGCTACGTGGGATTTTTATTCCAATCAGATACTTCACTTGAGCTGTTAAAATGGTTAAGGAAGCACCAGTTGCAAAGCCATCTAGTACAGACTCGGATAGGTACATAGATATGAAACCTAGACGAAAGATTCCCATTAGAACCTGAGGAGACACAGAAAAAAAAAAAAAAAAGAAAAAAAAAGATGAGCCTTAAATTAAGTACAGGTGGGAGAAAGCTAGCTGGAGGCAGATAGCATTTGGCTGTTTAAATCTCAAAACAGGAGTTATCCTTCTGTGTTTCCAGTCTGCTTTAAAAACATGTGATTCTTTTTGTGGGATAGTACAAACCCGAGAAGTGAATAAGGAGTTTGAGACAGGGTCAATCAAACATTGGTCTTAAGTGACTCCACTGAAGTGGCTCATCTGAATGTTATTTCCTATGCAAAAGAACAGTGGATTCAGAGCTAAATATATTTTTTCCTGTTTTAAAATGAATAGAGTTAAAACTTACGGCAATTGCTTTGTAAACAGAATTTGAATGACAACAGCTGAGATCCCTACTTTAGTGGCACAGTTAAATTAAACAGCTTTTAATTTTAGCCCTGTAAACAGAAGGCAAAGTGGAGCACAGACAGCCTTTGTGGATGCCTAAGGTCTGAAGTGAAGGAAGAGCCCACAAACTTTCCCACATCCCAGGATACTGTCCTTAACTAGTTGCTTCTCCTTCCTTTGATGGCTTTGGAAAACATAGTTTCACACAGGCATTTTATTGTTCATAAATGTGACCTGAAATTTCTTAGTAGACAGGAAGATAGCTAACTTTTCCTTAATTTTTATATATATATATATATATATGATTAATAGGTAAGTATGTTCATCATACTTCGTTCTGTGTTCTCTTGGTATCCTTGTGACATTGGTAACTCTCAAAGAGTCCAGCACAGCTATTGTCTGAAAAGTAGGTTACTCAATGTATTGCCTCTTTTGTCCTGCTTCTGAATTATCTTTGTACAGTAGTTTGGTACAACATAGTAGCCACTAGCAAAACACTGAGCAGCACACTTCTGAACCTTTGTAGAAGTAGGTGAGTGATTCTGCACCTTTATTAAAGTATCTAGGGAAACAGAATTATTTCTTCACTCTCGAAGTACACAGCTATCTGGGAATTTCCCTTGTAGTAAGATCTGTGTTGTATTCATGGTCCCATGAAAGCAGCAAGGCCAAGAGGCCTTGTTAATGGTCTTGCAAAAGACTTGTTTTACCTATGCTTGCTAGTAGCTAAGAAAACTGCCTATCTCATGCTTTCTCTACAGTTAGGCTTCCTGGATAAAACAGTCCAAGGTCATTCTAGTGAACTGATGCTGTATCTCTCATTGAAAGAGTCAAACCAAAGCTTAGGTCATGCAAAGAAGCTTTAGGAACTTCATACCTTATCTCTGGATGTCGACACTTACCTGGTACACTCCAGCCACAAATGTCAAGGCTGTAGCAATGCCGATAGCGTAGCATTCTTTCCCACACTCAGCGTTCACCCCTGCAATTGTAAGGTTGAAGGCAGTTGTGTTGAACTGACTGTCATTCTGCAGAGAGCCATTACTCAAGGCTGGTGGGGCATCATCATTCAGGTCAAACCCAGCCAAGAGAAGTTCTCGGTCCACAACTTGCCCTACCATTAAGCTTATCAAGCTGAAAATGCCAACTGAGACATGGCGTGATGTGCCCATTAAGAAATAGATTATGTTGGCAAAGAATGATGTGTAAAGACTATAAATGGGCTTTAGACCTGCCAGCAGTGAGTATGCGATTGCTTGGGGCACCAAAATGATCCCAATCACTAACCCAGACATAATGTCCCCCCAGATGTACTCTTTCCATTGGTACTTGGGAAGCCATTGTAAAACAGGAAAGAAGTCCATGACAAAGTTCTTCAGCTGCTTTGGGGTGCAGGAGCAGCTCTTCTGCAGCTTAGCTAGTATGACTTTTTTCCTATTAATCTTGACACGAGTCTTTCTTTCCATGAGAAAACAGGGAGAGGTGCTGTTTTCCATCCTGGTAGCCTCGAGTACTCTTTCCATTGTCCCAGTGTTTACTTCATGTGGATGTACCTGCAATGTGAAGAAAACGACTTTTAGGTTGCAGCTCATAACGTTGTTTTTTTTTAGCACAGATGCTTAACACTAGGTGTTTGTTACCTAATTATGCTTTTAAGGAAGCATCATCCCAACAAAAACACCATGACAGGGCTCCAGTGACCACACTAAAAAATAAATCTGCAGATTGAGCCCTTTCTTGCAGACGTTTAAGAGTTCATTTGATTGAATCCGGTTTGTTTTACTAAGGAAAAAAATGAGTTAAATTAATCATTTCTTTGTGCAACAAATATTTCCATCAGTTCTTCCAAATGCTCCATCATAGAGGTCTCTGTGATCAGAGGCAGCACTTGGTGGTGTGAAATAAACATATACTAGTGAGGTAGGCTGTGGTCTTCCTAATAGTGCGTCTTGTAGTCATGGTTGAGGAATTAATATGTGGTATAGTGGACTGTCACTGCAGCTGTCCTCAGTGCACAGAAGAAAAGTTTTGCTAGTAGAACCTTCAAAGCAGAGTTTTCCTGAGAGCAGCAATTTAGTCTTACACAAAAATTTGTACACAACCATTGGTGGACTCTTACAAGCTGCTATGTAACACAAACCTGTTGAATTGTAGATTGTTTTGATGTGCAGCTTACATTACAGAATCATAGAATGTTAGGGATTGGAAGGGACCTCAAAATATCATCCCCGTGCCACAGCAGGAACACCTAGATCAGGTTACACAGGAATGTGTCCAGGTGTGTTTTGAATGTCTCCAGAGAAGGGGACTCCACAACCTCCCTGGGCAGCCTGTTCCAGTGTTCTGTCACCCTCACTGTGAAGAAGTTTCTTCTCATATTAAGTGGAACCTCCTGTGTTCCAGTTTGTACCCATTGCCCCTTGTCTTGTCATGGGTTGTCACCAAGGAGAGCCTGGCTTCATCCTCGTGACACTCACCCTTTACATGTTTATAAGCATTAATGAGGTCACCCCTCAGTCTCCTCCAAGCTAAAGAGACCCAGCTCCTTCAGCCTTTCCTCATAAGGGAGATGCTCCACTCCCTTAATCATCTTTGTGGCTCTGTGCTGGACTCTGTCAAGCAGTTCCCTGTCCTTGAACTGAGGGGCCCAGAACTGGACACAATATTCCAGATGTGGTCTCACCAGGGCAGAACAGAGTGGGAGGAGAATCTCTCTCGATCTACTACCTACCTGCCTTCTAATACACCCCAGGATGCCATTGGCCTTCCTGGCCACAAGAGCACAGTGCTGGCTCATGGTCATCCTGCTGGCCACCAGAAACCCCAGGTCCCTTTCCCCTACACTGCTCTCCAATGGGTCATTCCCCAACTTATACTGGAACTTGGGGTTGTTCCTGCCCAGATGCAAGACTCTACAGTTGCCCTTGTTAGTTAATTAATTAAATAATTAAATAATTGATTATTAATTAATTAATAATTATTTCCTCACAAATACCACTTTGGCAATATATGGACCACGCACCATAATGGAATCTGTTACCATCTCAGAAGAGTGCTACATATCAGTGTTTTCAGGTTTAAACCCATAGTTACCCTAGTTTTGCTCTCCAGGGAATAAAATATAACAAGTATTTCTGTGGGCAGCAGAACAAAGACCATGGTGTTTCCTATGGTTCTCCTGCATGTCAGTTTTCTGATACATAAAGACTGGGAAAATTTGTATTCTCCAGATGGAGGTGCTTTTGGTGTTTCTTGCCTCTATGAACACAACTGTTTTCATCAAACTCAATTTCTGCATTTTTGCTCAGTTGTCAAATTGAGTTGAAAGTAGCTTAGTGCATTCGTAGATCATTGGGGGGCAGGTGGGGATGTGACTGAGAGGCAGAACAGTATAACCTGCAAATGCCTTACCTTGAACAGTTAAAAGATGAAAATAGGAGGAGGAAGGTGGCAAACATCAAAACAGACATTTGCCAAATGGCAAATCTTGTCTTCTGTTTTGCAGTGGAAAGAAAGAAAGAAAGGACTTCCAAGAGTGGATGTCCATATATAAGTACTGGGAGATAAGGAATGACTCATATTGAACTGGAAGAAGGGAGTATGTGCTGGTACAACAGTATGCAGAATCTCTAGGAAGGAAAAACTTGTCAAGCCCAGCCTCTGCCAGTGTCACAAACAGCCAGGATCTCTGGAACAAAGCTTTTTGGTGCCAGGTGTGACATTGCAATATAATGTCAAAGCTTGTCTTCACTTACAAGTTTCTTTCTTCTTGCAGTATCTAGAGACAGAAGCCATATCTATCAGTTTCCTAAAACTTGAAGGGCACTCACTGGCATAGTATTCTGTCCGTGTATTTTAATGATTTTAACAGCATTAAGTTTAGACTCTAGTGGCAGAAGTCGTCATTCTCTGTGTAAATGTCTTTTTTTTTTATTGTTAAGAAGAGTGTTTTGATTTGAGAATGTTTTGTAACAACCAGTTAAAGTGTAAAATTCCAAGCTGAGAAAAAACAAAGGGCTTGTGAGTCCAACTGGAAGCATAATTGGTAAGCAAAAGGATAAATTAACAGCAACCTTTAAGCTTTCGATCCGTAGGACTCCAGATGAAGAGTGGCTTATTAGAAAGTCTTCTCTCTGTCCTGCTTAGAGTTTTTTTTCAAGATCGTAGCAAATACTTTTTCCAGCAAATTGAAAACAGTAAGATAGGTATCTGTAACTAGTGCGAAAGTCTTAAACAAGTTCCCAGGTATTATTTTAAATGGCACAGTGTGATTTCTAAGGCCATACAAGGTTTAACCACAGCTTGCAAGAGGATGTTTAAGTGTCACAGGTACATAATTCATAATTTGGTAAAAGGCAAAAAAGAGATTCTTGTTAGAGATGTGTGGACTGATTGTCCAAGTTGAAAATGACCTGTGTAGTAGTCTATTGTAGAAAGTCAGTAGATTTCTATCCATCCCATTTACACTAAAAAGTTTTTACCTCCCACTGTATAAGCTTCTTTATTTTTGTAAATATGGTTTATTTCCATCATAACGGAAAAAAAATTACAATTTAATGTAATTATTCAGAAAGATTGGTGGCTATTTTTTAACAGCAACATCAAATTTACTTTAAACTCTAATGTACTGCGTTGTTATGCTAGGCAAGATCTGCTTGAACAGGAAATAGGTTGAATCTAGTCTTTGTTACAATGCAAAGGTGAGACAAAAGATAAAAGAAGTTATGACACTAAGAAAACTAATTAAGAGCATATGATAAAAGTTTACCCAATACGGAGTGCTAGCAACTCTAATAAAGACATTTTTAAGAAGCAAAAAACAAGCACTTTCTGTCTTACCTAAATTAGTTTAGAGAATGAGGGGCTTGTGTGTGAGAATGGCAAGTCCTATTCAAATACTGCCCGCTTCTTACAGCCAAGTGAATTTAGACAGCCAATAAATAAATACAGTGCCCTTGTTCTACATACTTAAAAAACTAGTGGTCAATTCAAAATCCAATGAGTGCTTTTGATAGGCTACATAAAAAAGATTGCATTGGCTTCTGTACACTAGGCTCATATATTTAATTGTACAGTTCCCCTCTCCCTCTCTGTAAACTCACACAATTTACTTGCAAGTAAATCTGTGTTTGCAAAAAACCCCAAACAAACCAACAACAAAGCCAACCAAAACAAAAACAACAACTCAAACAAAAACAAAAAAACAAAACACCAAAAAGACCCACCAAAACCAACCCACTACGCATTAGAATTCACACATATGCATTGTTTGTGCAGCTTCCCAAGGGATGATAATAGGTTTTAATGCATATGATTATTGGAATATAGTTTCACTGGAAACCTCTTAAGAGATCTTGTATATAAATGAAAATTTAGTAATAGATCTTCTCTGTACTGCCTGACTGGATAATCAGAATAGTAGCTTTTTGTAAAAGCCAACAACAACAACAACAAGCTAGCGTGATAAAGCATGTATTTTATCAGCAGTTTTGATGCATTTTAGACGAAGGTTAATAAAACTTTCCCAGCGGAATAAATTTGTTCAAGCTAAAACACAGCCAAATGCTGACAGATCATTTTCTTTAGTTCATTCTTGTACTGAAAGTTAGGGTTTCCTTACTGTAAATAACCATTTATTTTGCTAGATACATTTTCAGAACCCATGTCAAATGAACATGCCAGCTGAAGGCTTCCCATCACTTGCTGGAAATGCTGTTCTTGGAAGGGATGCACAGAGGAAGCAGCATATAGCATAGAGCATGTCTATCTGTTGCATTTGGGTTTGATATTGGAACATTCTCAGCTGTTTAATACAAGTGAAAGTTACTTGCGTGCACATTCATATGTATCATCCATATCATTAGAACAAAAAGTAGTCTTGGTTATTTTAAGTTGTATTTTGATGTTTGGAATCTTCACAGTTAAGTTTTTTCAAGTTGCCCTTGTCTATATGAGCAAAATCAAAAAGCATTTTTTTCCCTGGTTGAGCAGAACCACTGTATGAACCACTCATTCTTTCAGGTTAAATCATGGAATCGTGGAATGTTCTGAGTTGGAAGGGACCCACAAGGATCATTGAGTCCAACTCCTGTCCCTACATAGGACAAGCCCACAGTTCACACCATGTGTCTGAGGGCGTTATCCAGTCGCTTCTTGAATGCTGTCAGGCTTGGGGCTGTGACACCTCCCTGGGGAGCCTGTTCCAGTGTCCACCACCCTCTGGGGGAAGAACCTTTTCCTAACGTCCAACCTAAACCTCCCCTGGCACATCTTCCTGCCATTCACTCAGATTCTGTCATTGGTCGCAAATGTAGTGACTCAGTTTACCTTGTGAAAAACAGAAACAAACCAAAGAACCATCCAAGCCAAACAAGCTGTTGACTTTCCAAGTGGCCTTAGACCCGCCTTTCTTCCTGTCTTTTCACCATGCCACTCACCTGACAAAATCCCTCTGTGGGGCGGAAACATTCATCACAACATGTTCAGTGGGTTTTCTCTTTGCACATTCTTTGGCAAGCAGTTTCTGCTTTTACACATATAACCGTTCTGACTGTATGAGTTATTCTTTGTGAAACAGCACAACCCCAATAACTTTATTCTGATGCATCCTTTTGTCTCCCCATCCTGATTGTTCACCAGCAAATATGAAGCTGTATCTCTAGAAAGCCCAAGAGGGAGTAGGCAGGGTGAGCCTGCCTCTGTGCCAAGGAGGTCTCTTAAATGCTGTATGTGGGACAGAAATTGGTGTATCACCACTCTATACTAGAATCACTCACTCTTCCTGACACAGTGATTGCAAGTGTAAGTTAGGATAGAGCCCTTTATATAATTTGAGCCAACTGGTGGTTGCAGTTTTCTCTATGTTCGAACTACAAAAAATCAGCTTAAAACTTATGTCGGTAGAGCAGGTTTTGTATTTATCATCTGAAGTTTCATTGTGTTTTTGTTGCATAAATCACAGAGAAACATGAGAGACATCAGTTTAGCCAAACATTTGATTTAAAACACTTGCAGGTGTTGAGTTAAACTGTTCATGGCACTCATCTTTCATCTCAGCAACCTTTTCTGCCTGTAAGAAACCTCCTTAGTCTCTAATGGCTATGACCACATTACTGCTTTGTTTTGAACATCAACAGAGTTTTGAAAAAAATCCCTGGTTAGTCTTATTTACATTGCATAGATTCAAGGTGCAGAGGCATAGTATGCTTGCAAACCAGACTTTTTTCAGAGGAAAGTACCCAGAAGCTCTGCCTCGGTGCGCTCTGACCCTTTATGGTGGCATAAAAGCCCAAGCCAGCAATTGGTTCTTTGGACAGATTTGAACAGATGGGATGAGGACATTTAGTCTGTAGGACCTGACTAGTCTGAAATAAAATTTCCTGAAATGCATATAATACAATACCGCTTCATCACCTAGTGCTTTGATTTATTAATCTGCTTTTGTTGTGAGGAATTACTTAGAAATGTTGACATAACCTAGAAGTTTTAGAAAGGATCAAGTGACAAAACAGAACAAGTGAAATGGATGTTTCTCTCTGTCTTGCATAAGCTTTTGTATTTTCATCTTTAGAGCACCAGGACCCAGATGTCCTTGGAAGCAGACTTAAGCAAGGTGCCAGCAAACAAAATGATTTATTTAAATACTACCCTAGCAAACTTTCAGCCTATAGGCAAAGTGCATCACAGTGCTTTTTAGGAAAATCATGTGCAACTTGATGACCTTGGTTAGTTTTTTACTATATCTGGGCAAAATATTGTCATTTCAAAGCATTTTCCTGTTGAGTTTTAGCTTTATGCTAATCTAAAAGTGAAAGAGAAAAAGTATTACAGTTTATTGGTCTCTACAGGTCAGGAAAGCCAGAAAGTTACACTAAGTACTCTAAAATTTAACACCGCTCTTCTAAGGAGTTGTTCTGAGGGTCAAACAGTATTTTAGATTTGTGTATTTCTCATTAAAATCTCCAGTTCACAATCTCTGTTTCCAACTATGAATTGATCTAGGATTTCCAAAGCAAGTTAGGCTCCCTTTCAAATGTCTGCCTGCATTCACCAGAAGCTGTGATTCAATTTGTATTTTCCCAAGGATTCTTGGTCCAGTGTCCCAGTGAGTAGGATGACAGCCACTGACATGTAACAACCACAGAGGTGATGACTACACTACAACAGAACTCACGTTGTCAGGGAGCAGCTGTTGTTAAGGTTGGCCCATCAGATCATCCTTGCGAATGATCAGACCTTGGAAATAAATGATTGAGTAGTTTCACTAGTTCTCCAACGACTCTTATTGTTTAGAGTTTCCAGAACATTCTGGTCAAAATATTGGCATATACTCAAAGCCAAGACAGCGTTGTTCTTCTGTAGAGTCCTAGGCATGACCACTAAAAAGACATTTTCTGTGAGGTCAAAGAACATTTCTAAAAATCAGACTTCTTGCTTTTGGGAAGGTAGCTGGTCCAAAGTAAAAGTCTGTTTAAAAAAAAAATCTTTCAAGACACCTTTCCAAGACCCTAGTCATTAGTTGAAAAGCTAAACACTTAGCTCCGTTTTCTGCCCTGTGGTTTTGCTGGACTTTGTTTAGTCACGTTAAGCTGTTGTAGAGAAAAACTAATTGGTGTCCCATTCTTGTGTTTTTTTCCTGTTATTCTCTGGTATTTTGGATTTACTATACACAATAAGGACAGTATTTTGGAAACCCTCTTTCATATGTAATCCCTAAGAAAATGCTTAATTTTAATAATAACTTTATACTTTGAGAACCAGATAAGTTTCATAGGCCACTTTTCTTAAGTACAAATATCAACTAGCCAAATGGATCGTCTTGAACTCTTAGACCAGAGTTTGAAGAAGAGGTTGCTTCCATACCAATTGCAGCTGACTGCATGTTTTACAAACTTTTGCACGGTATCTACCTTATAAGCAATATTTACAAAGAACAGAATAATGACAAAACTAAAAAAGCAACACCAGTGTGCCAAGTAACTGAAAAGACGCAGTTTTGCACCTTTGGAAACAGGCAAAGAACAAATAAAGCCTGAGTTCAGAGGTGTGGGATGGGAGGCAAATCTCTTACCTGGATAGCTTTTTGACAGGAATGTTCAGCTCTGCTTTTGCACGTTGGAATGAATGAAAGTCTTCAGTCAGGCATTTCTCTGTTTGCATAAGGGATAATTATTAGCTAAATATTCCTCAAGGGAAGGAATAGTAGTTAGGGAATCTTGAGCTTCCTGCTTGGTAGTGTGTTGTCACTTGTACTGCTCTGAAGACTTGGATATATATGCAGCACTTGCTGAGGATTTGAGTTTAAATAATGCATAAGATTATTAATTAACTAACACTGATCCAAAAATTTTGCAGAGTTCAGGATAGCACATCTCTGACCTTTGAAGCTGCTTCTCGTCTGATATTTCATTTGGTTTATGCATCCTCATATGGCATTAGCTTTTGCTTTTACATATTCAAGATGGAAGAATAGAACTGCAGTCTTGCCTGAGATTTGTGCATTCTGCAGGATGGAATAAGTACTGTTCTGCTCAGCGCATAGGATGGGGCTGCTGGAGGTCAGAGTTCCGTTCCTACACGTCAGTGCATTCAGATCACAAGATCTCTGCTGCTTCTGTGTAAACCAAGGACTGTAAAATGTAGGCAGATCAGCAGGACAAAGACTGAGTTTCTGTGCATTCTTTGTGCGGTGTATAAATGACCAAGTGCCCTCTCTGTTACCTTAGCTCTTTGGATAGATTCAGACCTATCCAAATGAAAAATAATAATCCATCTCCTTTTGACAAAGCTGATAGGTCATGTTTAATGGTTACTAAGAAACGTAGTTTAACAGATTGGGCACAAGGTCAGAACTCACAGGAATTGCATTCGGTTGGCCTACAAGCTAAAGGATGAGGAGTTTCTCAGCACAGGAAGATCATGAACATGCACACAATAAGAATCTGAGATGGAAGGTGTGAGGCCTGGAAAAGGCAAAGTTGCTGGAAAGACGAAGATGGTTCCTTCTTCTCTGCCAGCAAGAGTGCTTGCAGTGGGGTGCAGTGCCGCAAGCACGTCTACAGAGGACCATGTTCCAACATCATCTTTTATCCCAGCACAAAATGTTATTTGCTGCTCTTTAAAAATAAAATATGAAAATTATGGAAATGAAAAGTCAAAACACCAGCATGAGGGTGGAACAGAAGGGGAAGCACATCTCACCTTTTTGGTGCTAAACTAGTAATGGATTCTTAAAACTACTGGCTGTTACAAAGAACTCAAACTTGGTGACAGTAGTTGTAACGTTCTAATCCTCAAAGCTAAAGAAGATCGTTAAGTCTTAGTAGAATCATCTTTCTTGCCCCTTCTACACGTTCCTGTCCCTTTGGTGTTCCCAAGGTAGCTGTTAGAATAAAAGGGAGGCAGTAATGCACTTAATCTACATAATGGATTTTGCACACTGGTGGCAGTAAGATTGTGTGTCTCTTTGGTCTTGTGCACCACAGAATAGAATGGCTTGATTGCTTCTGTTGATTTCTTTTCAGGCCTGTAGTATTTCTTCTTGAAGATAAAGTGACTTAAAGTTAGTCTCTCAGATTTGTCCTTTCATCCATTTTATTACCTAATTCTTAGAACCAAGAGTCATCTTCTCTAACCTCTTAAAATGTGCATGCCATCTGCTTCAGGACCAAACTAAGCTTGCCTACTCTGTTCTCCTTTACAACATGTTTCCAATATTTAGAAACTCTGCAACTTCTAGTATTTTCAATCCTGAAATTTGCAGAATAATTGGGTTTGCCTCACTTAACTTTTTTTTTTTTTTCCTTAAGAGACTATTCTTTGTTTCTGTCCAACAACGTTTCTCCCAATATCAGGCTCCTAAGGATACTACGGGATGTTCGGGTTATCACTTGACCTCTACTATATAGAGTCAGTTGTAACTTTGTTTTACCTCAAGTTCCCCTAAAAATAACAGTTTCTGAAATTTTAAAAGAAAGACATTTCGAATTTTAAATTTGAAATATGTGGACACTACTTAGGCACAGCATCATTTAAATGACGCTAGATATCTTTGGACAGGGCAATCCCATGTGGGGAAAAATAAGTGACAATACATACAGTCTCTTATTCTATCTCTTGGAGTTGTGCAAATAATCTAGTTCTGAAGAAACTACATTTTATGATGAACAAGCTTTACTTAACATACAGAAGTACCGATAGCAGAAGGTTCATCAGTACTTTAGTTATGGAGGTGCTAGTTCCCACTCCACAGTATGAAGCCGTTCATCAAGGCCTCAGTCCAACAATAATTTTGGAGCAGGCAGCTCCTGACATCCTGCCTGAGTTCCACTGACACTGACAAAGCAGGACTATGTTCTAAAAGGACTGCCTTTCCATGTCAAATGCTCAACCTAAGCTAAATCTACCTGAGGGTATTTATGAAATAAATGCTGTGAAAAGATAAAATATATTTGGCTTTGTTGACACATTTTGTTGAGGATTGCAGAAGACTGCAGAGCAATTCACAGCATTACTACATAAAATTCATATCTGGTAACCTAATTATATACTTTAAAATATAAATTAATAATACAGGGAAGGTTAAAAGTGTTTACTGGGCTACAATCAATAACATCAAATCTTCAGAAGTATAGCGTGCAAATGTAACAGCCTTCTTCCTTCTTTGCAAGTATTTGAAGTTCATAAATTCAGCGAGTTAAAAAACACTTAAGCCTAGTGTCTGCATTATTTAAAATGCTCTGAAGCTTCACTTAGTCTACAGTTTACCTTTATACCATATTTACCAGGTGACTAAAAAAGCACACATTTGGTTGTTATTTAGTAGGAAAGATGGGAGCACTGACAATAAGCATCCACTCTGGATGGGTAGCCTTTATGTGTTATCTCTAACATTCCTTCTCTAGCTGTGGCAAATGTTTAGTGCAGCTGAAAATGGTGTGTCTAGGGGAGGGGAGAGACATTTCAATGGTTAGCTTTTTTTTTTTTTCCTTTANTATATATATTCAAACCTGGGTAAGACCATCATTTATTATGCATCCCTCCTTCTGTTTCCCACTACAAACATAGAACAAATTGATCAGCACTTACCAAATGCACAAAGTAGCTGCTGTAGTTTCACAACAGATTTGTTATCAGCACAAAGTAGCACAGTTCCTCAGGAGCACAGCTTTCTACAAGAGCAGATTAGAAATTCTGTCCTGATATAGTTTAGGTCTGTCCAATGATATTACTCCAATGGTGTTCACAGTGAGATAACATAAATAGTAGCATTGGAAAAAATCTTTGTCCTACAGAGTGTAATCACAAGTAGAAGATAAGCTTAAAATCATTATGTTACAGGAGCTGGTAATCTCTACCTTCTTATTCATCCCTGCTATTCTGTTTTAAGAGAACAAGCTGGATTAACGTGGAGAGCAAATACAAGCATAGTCCTGACTTAGCTTTAACAGTTTCAGGGGTTTTGGATACTTACTTCAATTAGATAAAAAAATAATGTATTAAATAGGATTAGGATAGGCAGTGTGTGGAACTGTGCTTACAGTGTTGAGCTGTCCATAGCTGTTAATGGAGTTGTGTCCTTTGAAAAAGGATTTTTATTAAAATACATCATGGATGGGTGTTTGGCTAATAAATCTTATGTCTAAGAAGATTTTACGTACCTTCAGCTGCCATTGAGTGTAAAGTATCTGAGCTCGTCTGTCTCATAAACAAAACTGCTTGTCGTTTCATCCCTAAACAGCCAGAACTGTGGAACCAGAGCCTGCTTATCAATTGGTTTAAGATGAACATTACAACTGATATTGGTAAATCTTAGAGGTGAATTTACTGTGGCAAGATAGTGTCTCAGGAATAGTGAAGCTTCTTCACTCACTCATTCCTTGCATTCCAGTGTACTCTCGATTTGATATTCAAACCCCATTTTGGTGTGCAAAGAAAACAGAATTTCTTACTGCACTGTGAGGTAAATTTTCATATTTCATAAGCACAGAATACAATGTGCTTTTATTCTGAAAAGGGAGGTATTTTTTATATTACTGCAAGCTGTTTGGGATGGGGGAAGAAAGAAGAAAAAGGCGTTATACATGAACATGAAGACCATGGAGTAGAAGACCTATCACTGCCATATTTAATAATACATCACTAGCCTAAGTTGTAGTGCCAAAGCCAGGTTCAGAATAGAATTATCAGCTCTCAGTTTGGAGAGATGTGTCAGTCTGCATGTCATTGAAGACTGTCTATAAATGCAATTGGTTAGTTTTACCTCCTTGGCTGAAAGAGGTTTTGCTATATTTTACATTCAAGAGCCAAGAGCAGACACTGGGATGCCATTTAAAGAGCTACTCTTTCCAGATTGGGTTATAATGCTCATTTGTCAGTTCTGAAGTATTCAGAAACCACTCATCGCAAAAATTTTGTGAGATTAAGAGCAAGATAGTGGATGACATATTCATTGTGCTTTTTCATCACCGTATGTTACTAAATATCAGTAAATTAGGAAATTAACTGTATCATTTAGTGAAGACCTCTTCTATATTTTGTGTTGCAAATAAGTGATATATTCAAGTTAGACATACAGTTACCCGTAGGCAGGAAAGGATTGATATAGAAAGACACACCTGAAGGTACATTTGCTGTGCAAATAGATCCAGGAACTGGACTTTGTCAGACACTATGTGCTACCTGTACTTCAGACATTAGACAAGTATATCAGCTGAGAAGTCTAGCTGCAAGTCTTCATGCCTTCAGTATTTAGCTCTATGTTCTTCTTTTCTCAGACTGTCAGTTGTCCCATTACATCCTGCTCAATAAAGATCTCACCAAGTGGAAACAAGTTTTGAGAACCATAAGATGGAAAAAGTTAAACACCTGATAAAAGTAGCACACTGTTAATGCAAAATTTCAGGTCCAGTTACAGCATGTGTGGAAACTATGAGCAATCTGAGTGCTTGCAAGATGTATAGATCAGACTAAGTAGACCATTGTTGAATTTGCTTCCTGTTGCATATTTGGCAGCAGGATGGTCAATAATTCCAACTCCTTGTTGTGATATTACACAACAGTAAATAAGCTATGTTGTGTGCTGTAGTTGGATTCACATACTTTTGGACTATATTTCCACAGACAGCTAACAGGCAAAAGAATAGAAGGAGCATAAACAGAAAATAAAGATGTGGAAGTGAAGGAGTGACAATAGCAGTATTGTGAAATGAAAACAGTAAGTCAAGTATGGAGACTTGTTACTGAAGGTGCAGTATTAGGCTGAGCATTTGAATTAGAATGCTGAATGCGTACAGAGAACAGTTCTGCTGCTGCTTGAAAATAAAAGTTCAGTGACAGCTTTCCCAGGCAGTGCCAAAAGGAGTTATGTGCTTGAAGCAAGCTAGTTTTAGTGCTTGGTCATCTTTCCTCTTGTGCATCTGAAAAGCCACCCCTTAATCTTCATTATGGGTTTAGTCTTCCTATCCCCTCTTTCCAAAACTTTTGCTTATAGATGACATTATTTGGAGTTCCATCATCAGGGACAGCATAAAATCACAATGAACATTTTGCTTGTAGCCGTATGTTATGCAGGAGGATATCCCTTCCATGCATCAAATTCAGAAAGAGAGGTGTCCCCTAGCAGCCCAGCTCACATGCAGTGCCTGAGCCTACCTCTCAGTCACTGATGAGCCTTTACATTTTTAATGAAGATTCAGTCAAAAAGCATTTCTTGCCACTAGCTTCACCTTATCATTATTTGATTATTTCCCTTTGTAAATGCATGTAGGTACAACAGATCTCGACAAGGGATTGCAGCACAATCTCACAACAGTCTAAATCATCCATGCCTTGATGATCTGATTGGATATGTTCACATGTCTGGAGAGGCCAGATACCAAAATACCTTATGCCTTTGCTTAAATTGCTATGCATTCGTATTCTGTTTCCCCTTTTACATCTTGAATTTATTTTACAAGGGGGGAAGTGGGATGAGGGAAGAGACACAACAGTCTAAAGATATTTTCCTAGCAAGCTAACTCACCTCAGCACCGGAAGCTGTTGATGCTTTGTCTGCCTCTCTCTCTCTTCCCCCCCACGCACAGCGCGCTCATTGCTGAAAGAAGGACTGAGGCTGTGCTCACAAAAGCAGGCTGAGTAAGAAATGGAAAATCATAGGCCGTGATTAGCATCAGCTTGAAAGCATTCATTGTTGGCTTGCGCTTCCATGCAAGTGAGTTTTAGCCAGATCACAACAAGGATTTTGTGAGTTCCTTTGCAAGCAAAGAAGCTAAATTAAGATGCTGTATAAATCAAAATCAGTTCTATTTTTATGTATTAAAAAAATAAAAAGATTCAGCTCAATCTGCAGCCTCCTGGCTGGCTTGTAGAAAAGGCAGCAATTTCCAATAAATGACAGATGTTGTATTTTGCATTTTTGAAGCCAGATTGTTCCTACACCACAAAGATTCATACCCGTCCTTCTTTTTGCGCATGTATCACGCTGGTTGGTTGTGTGGATGGATTAACTGTGACAAGCTGTGACATCAGCAAGGGCTGGATGCTGCCTGGCTGTGTGGGTTTGTAACGTATCCTCCCCTTATTACTAGGATCACTCATTCACTCTATAGGGTGAGTGAATTATGTGTAGTATGGGATCCAGCGTGGACTGAAGTCTTCACCTTTGTGCCTCTGTGCCAATGCTGTGCTGTAATTGTAAAACAAGCAGATTTTCAGTCCCTGCTTACGCAAATGATATAGCTGAAAAGCAAATGCAGAGAAGCATTAATGCTGATAAATAAACCTGGAAGTGATAAAATGTGCCAGTTCTTTAGTGTGGGTGCAGTAGTCTTTGGCCTTGCAACTCTGAAAAAGTCTCTGAATGAGGTTTTTGGTTTGCAAAGCATGTGTGAAAAGCACAGGCTTTGTTTTGCCTGTGGACTGCCAGAGAGGAGGGATCAGTGTTCATGAACCTGCAAAAGGTCAAGTGATCATGGTCATTTTGGGATATGGGGATTTCATGGAAGGGAGACAATTTAGCATACCTGTGATGATCATAGGAAGTGAGAGCAAGTGGAGCAAGAACATGGTAGAAGCAGCTTTTCTGTGAATGCATACTGTATCGTCAGCTTCCACTGAATTCAGAAGGAGGAACTGTTATTTATTAATAACCCAGGAGCCTGATGATTTCGTAGTTATTCATTAATGATCTTGTGCTTAAACCTGAAGTACAAATCTAGTAGAGTTTTTTTGGTTGACATTGAGGAAACCTGGCTCAATAACTGCTGAGAGGGCAGCTTCTGGAAAGGTGAATGCTAATGAGGGCTATTTTGCCCTTCGTATACTCTGAGGTATCATTTCCATAGTGCTCACAACCCTTAGGACCTGCTTTTAAGGTCCAGAGGTTTTTAAAATACTCAGCAGAACAAGAAGCTTATGTAGACAGTTGGTGTGTTTGGAACAAACAAGGTCTTGGTAACAGCCTGAACTTTAAACTGGCTTCATTCGTCATAGCTGCAAAAGTAAGTAAAAAACAAAGAGGCAAGATCTTTTTGTGTTGTAAGAGGGTCGTGGAGGGCACCAAGTTGCCATCTTGGAAAATATAAACTTGCTGACATTTCCCATCCAGAGGTTTTGACCTTCGTCTTGAAGATGCTGTGCTCACAGCTTATGTGCTTTGCTGTCACTTTAGCAGTCTGCTCTCCTGGCTAAAGAAATAAGACGGTTACCTCTGAAGACCATTCCTTCTGGTGGACCTGGTAGCAGCAAGAGTGTGAATAGACATAGTTTGTTGGTGTTTGTTCCTACATCTTTCCAGTGAACATCTTGGCATCTGACACTGAGCTCTTCTCCAGGTTAGATGGGCGTTATGTCTGTTCTGGAGTTTTGTGATCCCAAAAAGACATCACAAACTCTAGTAGGCAGTTACTTGGGACACTGTATCTAAGGATGGTTCTGATAGTAGTCACCTAGTGCAACAACTGTTTACTCTTGAGAGCGGGCAGAATTTAATTTACATGCAATCAGAACAAGTGACTGTGCTGCCATTGGTCCACATCCTGGCACCAGGGAGTGTGTGTTCGCAGGAACTAGCTTAAAAGGCTAGACAAAGGTGGTCTGGCATACAGCTAAGCATCTCTATCAAATGCATAGTGGTATGTAATATCATTATCTAGCAAACACCATAGCACGGTAGAATCTTGACTGTGCTATCATTTCTCTCTAAGACTGTAACACAGAAAATCTCCCATGGAGCAGGGTTTTTTTAATTTGGCTCCCTCACAGTGTCAATGGTTCAAGTCTGAATTCAGACAGTACCCTGCTGAAAAAAATTGTTTACTGTTAAGGTGTCATTTGCACCTCTACTCTGCCAACACCTTGTGCCAGTTTTCTGACTCTATTTCTGGGCTGCGTTTGCCACTAAGTGAGCAATCTTTCCCAGCGGAAGTTCCCAGTGAGAATGTTGCCTTTCGAGTGGTGGTAGTCAGCCACTAAGGCAAATCTACCAGAAGAGTGGCTATTCTCAGATACAGGTGAAAGCAACCCAGATTTTTTTAGCCTTTGATGTGTGTTGTAACTGTGTCCACCAGAAATGCAAAGACAGGCCACACCAGCTGAGTGAGAATGCCAAGATGAGAAAGGCTCTACTCCAGTCTGTAGATATTTCTTGATCATATCAATCCTAGGCCAGACAAAGCTCTCTTCAATAGAACAGCTCTGTTGATGGTTACCCTGCATGTTACCTTTGAGTTCCTGAATGGTTTGTGACCTACTGACAGGGGTCAGCCACAAGACTTCCTATCCTCTTTTTCAGTACATTACAATAAAGTTTGATAAAGTTAGCTTGACGTGTTATCAGAGATGCAATACTTGACTGAAGATTACCCGGAATGGAAACACTCCCTTCCTGTGTTTTTCTTGCTCTCTTCTCTGTAGATAAGATATTTGGTCCAATGTTTGTGTACACACTTGCTTTCCAGGGCATGCAACTTTATCCTTGGACAGGATCAACCTATGGCAGAAGAGAAGCAGCAGGTGCTGGGCACAGGAGAGGGAAGCTGTAGCCATAGGCTAAGGAACAGTATCCATAGCTGTGCTGATGAGAGCACATCTGGATGTGATGCAGGTTGTTCACAGCGAAAGCTAGCTTACCCCTGCCCTCCCAAGAGATTAAGTTCGTGAATGGGACGAGGCTGAAAGCGGCATGGGTAAGAACCACAACATGATTATAAACTTTGGCAAGTGATCCAGTGTGCACCTAAAAAGAATTTCCCTCCTTACTAGAAAAACCTTACTCCAGTAAAGGAAGGCAGTGAAAAGCTGTTAACATGGGCCTGTAACCTTTGACTTAGCAAAGGGTGTCTCACAAAGCAAGCCTTTCCAAGGAGGAGAGCAACAAGATTTTGTGGCAGCTGCTGGATTCCCCTCCATACTCATCACTGCTCTTCGTGTTCACAGCATCGTTGTTTCTCTCAAGAGACAGCACATATAAATGGGTTTGGAACTGAGAACATGACAAAGGCTGGAAAGGCACCTCACCAACAGGCAGCAGTCTCTGGAGAATAGCAGCCTGGGGCTTAGAAGGGCACTGATGCCAGGATACCAGTAAACGTGCTTTAGTGTAGTTGCTTGTTATGACTGTTGATGAGGAAGGCCTTATCTGGAAAGTCTCCAAAAAAAAGCCCAGCTGAGGAACATTTGAAAGCCAGGCACAGACAGGACAGTGATTGCCACTCCACATCAGAAACACTCAACAGCAAATGATGGACAGTCCCAGTCTGGCAAGCACTCGGACGAAATGACAAGGACATAGCCTTCTGCATGTTCATAGATGAAGACAGTGGTGTCTAGAAAGCATGACTTCAGAACAGAGACATTAGAAGAGGAGCAGGCGAAGGGGAAGGTAGAAGACTGTAGAAGTCTGTGAGCTTGATACCGAGGACCCAATCGTAAGTGCATGGTGCTGCACTAGCACATCCTAGGTCAGATGTACAAAGTTGTTTTGAACAAATTTGGCAATGTCAGGTGAATTTATCCTAGGTCAGGGGTTTACCATGTCATTAGCCTGTAACAGTTCTGATCTGGTCTTTAGTGTCCTACAATTACATTTATAGCACTGCAGGTAAACAGCCTGACAGTTGCACCAGTCTTCCCTATGCAGAACGCATGTAAATAATACCAGCTTGTGACATTCCTGCTGTGCCTCACAGCAGTCAGCATGGCTTCCAGACACTGCATGGCATGCAACTGTATAACTCAAACTCTTGTGATCCTGTATAGGTTATAAAAAAACTCATCAATTTCACATCAGAGAGGTAGTATCAGCAAGGATAAGGTCAAGATCTGAGAAAGTGGCAATAGTAATAAAGTAAAGTAATAATTTTAATAAGTTGTAAATGTAAAGTAATAATGTAAGTAAATAATGTAAGTAAATAACGTAAGTAAATATAAAGTAATAATTTTAATAGGAGCATACAGGCTAATCCATTTGCAAGCCAGAAAAGATTCTCATAAAGTGACAGATCAACCAAAGGATGTTAGAAGTGCCTCTACACCTATACACATAACACAGGATCTCATGTACTGTCACTTCAGTCATGGCTAGCGATGGCATTCTGTTTTAAATGTTTTACTTAATTGATACAAGAGCAAAAAGTAGATGTGCTAATATCTTCAGTGTACATGCATCAGATAGAAGGCCTTATTTACCCATATATTTTCACATAGTAATGTGTAGACCTTAGACTGGAGTCAGGAAGACAGTAGTTCCTTTGCTATTATCTAAATGGCATTATTAAGTTTTTACAAGACAGTAGAGTTAATCATTCTTATGTTCACTGACTCTAAGTGTGCATGTAAGCAAATATTTCAATAGAACACAGGGTATAACTGGAAATAGTTAATGGATCTGAGGCAGCAGAGCTACCTTTTGCAACAAAATATGTGTCTTTGAACTTTGGAATAGGACTGTCAGACTTTTTTTAACCTCTGTCTAAGCAAAAAAAACCCCAACCAATTCCAAGTGACCATTCATTAGTTCAACAGTAACTTCTGAAATTCTCTTATGGGTACTAAAGTAAATAAATACCTTTCTGCTATTTACTTCTTTCACAGCTGCCCCATTTGAGTCTGGCAGGAACTGTAAGCCCATCCATGGCTGCAGACATGACGATTTTTGTCATAGTGGTAGGACATACTTTAAAAAAGAAAAGCCATCTTCAGCTCTTTGGTGAAAGAGTATGATCATGCTGGGGCTAAGATTGTGTGCTTGGTTACATCACAGGTGGAGCTGGTACAGGGGATATAGCTTACATGACATTTGCTTTGCCTGTCTTGTTTTCCTCTTCTAAATCATAGTCAGAGACACTGGTGGCACATTGTCCTGTTCAGGTTGCACAATTGCCTTTATTCACTAGGTGATTCTGTCAGCCCTTCTTAATTCTCCAAGAACTTTGAGGCTGCTATTACAGTTTCTTCCCTGAAACCTTCCCTTAACAAGAAAGCTACAGGCAGGAGCCTCAATCTAAGAGGCTCAGAAACAGATGGGAAGGCACAGAAAGAAAAAAGTTGTGAATCTCAGCACAAAGCCCAGCACTGATTTTAAAAATCTGCTATTTTAACTTTTTATCTAGTGGTCCCAGTATGCCTTGCTAACACAGATCAGTTACAGGAACAGTAAGTGATTGTCAGTCGTGCCTCGAACATTGCATATGCCTTTCACTTGTACGGCTTTCCATCCAAGCAGAGGCAAGATGCCAAGGAAAGACTAGGTAAGACAGCAGAGGCAGAGCTCAGGCTGCACTGTACCAGAGGAATTAGGTGTACTACTCTGACAAGACTGGAGAAATATGCTTTGACAGGTACTGGCAAGACCCTGAAAAGCCCTCTTGTATAACCAGGTCTGGACTTATCTCAAGGGGTGCTTACAAAGCCTTTTGCTCAGGGCATCCTGCGGTCAGAATTTGGGCACCAGGCCAAAGCTGTAGCTTGGGCCAAATGGCAGGAAGTCACACTACCAGAATACTGTCAACAGAAGTTAATTTTTAATTCCTGTTTGGCACTTCATACTGGCAAAACTTCTCCTGCCGTGTCAGATTTCAGTTAAATCAAACCACAAGTTCAGAAGCTATGGGAAATCATACACTGACCCACATATTACATTACGTTTGTTTTTACTGGATACCACACAAGAAAAGCCTTTCAGGAATTTAAAGCGTATCTTCAAATGTATCATAGATAAATGACAAAAGACAGTTTTCAGTCCCTGGGTAAAAGAACTCCAGTGTTCCCATGCAGGTGCATGCCCTAATTTTGTTACCTTTGCTCCTGCAAGATTCACTAACATAAAGGGATGCATCATGGGGCTACTTCTGAGTCTTTGAACAGAGCTAGATAAAGGGATTGCAGACTGAAATCCTGGGAGAACAAGAGAAATAGTAAGCAAATACTAACAATGAAGTAAAAATTACGAACATTGTGTGCATTAATTCAGTGTTCTTTGAAAGATACTAAGTTGTTTCTCAGCTGGACCTAAACCAATAAGAAGCACTACTAAGAAAGCTATATTCTATATTGCAAATTAAGAGAACAGTAAGAAAGACTACATATGAGACAAGGTGGAAACAGCTGGTCTAGCGGTAGGTAATCAAATGGAAACATGTGAATTTTGAGAGCCAAAAGAAGTGACATGTGAATTTTGAGAGCCAAAAGAAGGCAGCCATTCGAATCATTATCTGCAACCAAATGTCACCTTTGCTATTATTTTTATTTTTGCACTTTTTATTACCTGCATTCTCCAGAGTGGTGAATGGGGAACTTCACTACAATTTTACTGCCTTGGATAACCTTATGGATCACCTGTGGGAAAATAAGCTAATTCCAGGTAAGCTGCCTCCACAACTTGCTACATCTGTTTGTTCATATTGTAATATCATCAAAGATTCTAAGAGAGCTTTGCCAGAGCTGCTTTTGATAAAAAATCATTCTTTTCCTACTTGCCTTTACCTCATGTCCATGTAAATGTAAACAGTGTGAGAAAAACGCTATTAGGACAGTTAACACAAAAGGTTTTACGTTGGTCTCAGTGGCAGTTTGAGATGTATGAATTGGGAAATGAGATCACTTGAAGAGGAGAAAGTTTTGTACCCACTACTGTGTACCGAAAATGGCCAGAGAAGTGGATACTCAAGGTATAGCTTCCCTTGAATTTCTGCAAGCATCCACTGTTTAAAGCTCCCTCTGAGCCCTGAATTTATGATGTTAAATATCAGTGTTGATTACTATAGTAATTGACAAGTAACAATCTGTAAGCAATCTTAAATCTGCAATATTCTTGGTGGGGACATGTGAAAGAGGAAAAAAGCCCATTTAATGATGCTTCTTCATTAACAAGTTTGTTTCAGATAATGCAATAACCTCCTCATTAATAAAAAGGAGAAAACACACAAAAAAGGAGACCAGTCTTTTCTGTCTTTTTTAGGATTTGAATTGATGGGGAATCCGTCAGGATATTTTTTAGATTTTGAAGACAAGGAACAGGTAGTAAGATGGAGAAACTTAATTACACTTCTGGCCAGCAGATACATAGGTAAGTTCCAAAAAAAAAAAAAGAAGAAAACAGCCGTGTTATTTATTCTATTGTAATCCCTTCTAACTACCTGAAGAAATTTTGTGTATTGTGATCGATTTCAAGACCGTGGATTTCAGCACAGAACAGGAAAAAACCCATGCCAGAACAGACAATGGGACAATAGCTCCTTTTTTTGCTAATCCATGACCAATGTCCTGAATGAGTAGTATGTTCTGGGTAGCACATTTGATCTGCCTCTGAGGACTGACTTTTAATTCTGTTATGTTGTTGTGGTTGTAAACCACTAGCTTGCACTAGGACATAATAACCTGCATACTTCCCACATGCCAGCTTCAAATATGTCTAATGAGACAGAAGCCTCAACCTGAATAAAGGCTAGGTGAGTGCTCTAACCACAATGCTGTAATTCACATCACCTCCCTCTCATGTTTCATCTTTTTCAAATATTGCTGCATTTCATTGAAAATGAGAGATCACTTTGAAACTACCAAAATCAAACTTCCCTCATTGTTACAAAACAGGTAATATTTATACCCTGTTGTAGCTCTGGGTGCTGAACCTCACCTTCAGCCCTAATTGATAGAACTGTCTGGATCAGTGACTAATTAATAGGATTGACTGAATATGCAGCTCACTTATAAATAAGCCTTCTCTTACAGATAGGTATGGATTGGAGCATGTTGCTAAATGGAATTTTGAAACGTGGAATGAACCAGACCACCATGACTTCGACAATGTGTCTATGACAGTGAAAGGTAAGCATATTTTGGAGCCCTTACTAGCGTAGTGATTTAAGATACGTGGGATGGGTGCAGGAGTGACAGTGAGAAAGGAGAGATGCTGGCAAAGAAGTAAGTAGTTAGGAAAGATAAGGAATGTGAAAGGTATACCTAGTCTGTTTTGCTAAATTCATGTTACTGATTACACTTTGTTCTCTGCTTGGACATCAGTATCCATACAGAGATAGTAGAACAGGGAAAACAGAACAGGAATTAGACTAAGAAGATGCAGTTCATTATTTGAATATAAAGTAAGGTTGCTAGAGGTAGAGGAGTGAAGGGTGGAGTAAGAGGAAGGCTGTTCATTGACAGATGCATGCTTTGGGAAATTGCCCTCACAAGACTTTTAGAAGAAACTTGTGAATGCAGCTGACATTTTGACGTCTTCTCGTGTTGTCAGTGCATAAGGAAAGAGTAGCCCCAGTTTGTGAGGACCTGCCAATAAATGCAATAATAGAGTTATAACATCTCCCTGTAGTTTCAGATCAAGGTTCTGTTTTGAGTTATCATCTTTGATATATCTGTCTGCTTGGACTTCAGGGTTTCTCAACTATTATGATGCTTGCTCTGAAGGATTAAGAGCAGCCAGTCCTCTACTAAAATTTGGAGGGCCTGGGGATTCCTTCCACCCCTTACCCAAGTCACCTATATGCTGGAGTCTTCTGCGTCATTGCTACAATGGGACCAACTTCTTCACAGGAGAGACTGGTGTAAGGCTGGACTACATCTCTCTCCATAAGAAGGTCAGTCCAAGATTTCAGTTTAAGGCTGTTTTTTAATCAGTTTAATCCAAGTTATATTTATTCTGATTTATGAAGTTGATTTCCAGATGAGTGTCCACTCTATACCATGGGTAACTATTCTAATGACACTTTGAAGATGTCAGTTAAAAGGCTTCAACTCAGAGCGAATTTGCCTTTGCCCAGTTGCCAGGGGGAAACAACTCCTCTATCTCTTTTCCATCTTATATTCTAGAAGGACCTCATGCAAACAGCACGTGGTGTAATGGATTAGGTAAAAATAATAATACCGTCTGGCCCACAGCTCCTCAGGGACTCCAGGAACATGTTTTCAGAATATGTTTGTGACTGTGAGTTATGTTTGTGTGTTTACTACTGTTTGCTCATGTTCACTAAGCAGATAGGAAATATTGTTGCAGGGAGGTGGAAGTTCTATCTACATCTTGCAACAAGAAGTAGAAGCAGTTAAAGAAATTCAGAAGCTGTTTCCAAATTTTTCTTCTGTTGCCATATACAATGATGAAGCAGATCCAATGGTTGGATGGTCCATTCCGCAACTGTGGCGAGCTGATGTGACCTATGCAGCTATGGTTGTAAAGGTAACTCAGTTCACTGTCTTGTCACAGTAGGGTCTCCTGATGCATTAATGTTGTTGCAAATGTAGACTTACAGTGAATTTTTAAGCAGCTACTCAGAAGAATAGATCCAGCAAAAGGATAACTCCCTATTGATACAGCTGGAGTTTCCTCGAGTAGTCTGTTTTCAGTAGCTGTATTTCATTTGTATTAGTATTCTTCATCTTCTCTTAAAAAATATATAACTGAGAACTAGCCTTCCATGTGTTGGAGAATGTGTCAAATACTATATACAGTCCCCTAGTTAGCTCCACCTGATAAGACTATATCCACACATCCTCTCTCCATGTAGTACTTCTGGTATCTTCTCACTACTGCTAGCTGTCACCTCCATTAAATGAGGCATTATTTTCCAGTTCCTTCATAAGTTTTATCTCATCAAGAGACATCAGGTTATAATTAAGAAGTCCATTGAGCTCTCAGCATAAGCCCGTTCTTTGTTTTGGATTGTAAATGTGGTCGTATTAATTACTGATAGTAATTACAGCTGTTGATCAGAAAAGCAGGAGAAGAGAATGCTCAGCATTCCTGCCCCTGCAGGAAGTGTACCCTGGCCCCAGAGCAAGCTCAGCTCTTGCCCCCACATAAAAGCACAGGGTGCTTCAAAAAGGTGGACTCAATTTCAAAGCACAGTGATTTCAAATTGAGTCCATCTTTTTGAAACACCCTGTAGTTCCCACTGCAAGCCTGTTGTTTTGTGAGCCACTACCTTATACAGCATCCAGAGTCCAAGCACCCAGACACTCATCTGACGGGTACAAAGCAACTCCAGAATTGGAGAACCATTTAGATTTAGTTCAGATGGTAAATCCAGACTACTAATTTAATATTTAAGACAGAGGAGCATCATTTGTAGTGCAGTAACCAAGGAAATATATTCATAATTTATGCAGAGTTCTAGTAATAGTTGTTTCAGAGGCTTTTTACTGGCAAAACTATGTGGATACTTCAAATTTTCCAGTGATTAATGTATCACCTAAAGAATAGTTTATCCAAGAATTGTGAAGAAGTTTAGTTCTTTGAACTTCTCTGAATGGCAGAGTGACGGTTCTTTTCAATACACTGTAAAGATTAAAAAACAAACAAACAATCAAAAAAACAAACAGCATCATGTGTTTGTTGGATTTTCTGCAGGGCAAAGTTCCATCTTCTCTATGACTTTGCAGGTAATCACCCAGCATCAAAACTTGCTCATTTCCGAAGCAAACAACACCATCAACTACACACTGCTGAGTAATGACAATGCATTCTTGAGCTACTATCCCCATTACTTCACACAGCGGACTCTGACAGCACGTTTTCAGATGAACAATACAAAGCCACCTCATGTCCAGATGGTGCGGAAACCAGTGCTGACTGTCATGGGCTTGCTGGCACTGCTAGGTATATTAACCACTAATTAAAGCGCACATCAATAACCTCTTCTACCTAGAAGCTTCCTGCCTAAGGGAGATTATTCCAGCCACCTCACTATTAATAAAAACAGGATTTCTCCTACCCTCTGTTCATCAGCTGTGTTAAGAAAGTGAAACTTGATTTCCTCTGAGAAATTATTAGCTTGGGAGATGTTCCTGACAGTCTGTTATCTATTTTATTCAATTTACTGCTTTGTTTATACCCTCTGTATGCCAGCCACTCCTTTTTTGTTGACTGGTACTTCCTTTGGTGCCATCATATCAGGCTGCAAATGACTTTATGAAATCCCCACATCTGGAAGAGCCAGGTGGCAAACTAAAGGAAGATCCTAATTCACTATTACATGCTTAGATGTTGCTGGCTGAACTGCTATGCATAAGAATTGCTGTAGTATGTGCATGCTTTGCTGTTGCAGAATAGGTCTGACTAAATACTATAAGTGATAAAATAAGCTAGAACATAGCTCAGCCTATTGATCCTTATGTTTTGACCCCTCCTATATCAGAAGCTGATACAGGACTGACTAGCAATAATGCTTACAGAGTTGTCACATTTTTTGAAGGAGAAAAGCAGATTTTTGCGAAAGTGAACAGCGGTGAAGGTGAAAGCACTGAAAACAACACAATCGGTGTCCTGGCATCTGTGCACACCCCAAGTGAGATGCAACCCTCAGACAGCTGGCAAGCTACTGTGCTATTGTATTCAAGTGAGGATAACAGGACTTCATCCAACATCAGCACGATCATAGTGAACACCACCCACTTTCCCAAACTTAAAGGTAAACAAACATCATGCAGACAGCTCACGTAATTGATCTTTAAGGTAGAACAGCTGCTGCACCACTTCTGCTGAGTTGCCTTTTGTTGCAAGAGTGAGTTTCATTTGCTGTCTGTCATCTTTTGAGGACTCCCAGATTTTCTGAGGGATGATGGTGCTCTTCTAGGAAAGGTTCTTTCCTAATGTCTGCAGTTTGACCTTGCTTTAATGGCAGCTGCAGGTGCAACTTTTTTTGAAAGCAGTTAATCTCAGTGCTTTGGCTGGATATTGCCAGGTAACAATTCCCTTACTGGGGTGACTCCAAGACAGCCAACATAACTGCATGATTACACAGTTGATGCAGTTGACCAATAAATGTGTGTAGCACCTGTGCAAAAATAAAAGGGTTTCAGTTCTGGTTGTGGAAGTAATAGCTTGAAATATAAACTTGGCAAATAATGAATTGTAGACCCTTGTAAGAGTGCTAGCCTCATGATTTCCAGTGGAAGCCAGGCTCCAAAGTGCTGAAATCACTTTTGAGAAGGTAGACTTAAACACCTTTAGCTAAATTTATTTTTGTTAATCTTTAAATCAAAGCAAAGAGTTTACTTTCTTTTGTTTGTGTTCCTAAAGAGCTAGTGTATGTGACGTATTACCTGGATAACAACCAAACCAATCCCTACCTGAAGTGGAAGAAGCTAGGAAGCCCTGACTTTCCTTCCCCAGAGGAGTTCCAGCAAATAAGGGATGCTGAGGTATGAGCATGTGTTTGCTTGAAGTGTTATAAGGGTGAAGTGTTTGCAAATTGATTAACTACAGCTAAAGACACAAGAAATCAGGTCAGGTAGTCAAAATTTTCTTAGTCCAGAGTCATGTGCATATCATATACATATGAAAATGCACTTGGAGTCACACAGAGAAGTGTAGCTGATACACATCTGATACCTTTGCCTTTATGTTATACAAGGGACTAAATGTAGATGACCAACTTCTTTGCTACTGGCATACCCTTAGCCAAGGAGGCAGAGTTACTTCAGAGCAAGTTCCACCTTCTTGCTGAACTTCAGTGAGCCTTGAGACCCTTTCTGTTCTGTCTCCCCAAGTAAGTCACATGGCCCTTTGTATGTTACAGAAGGGCCAAACTGCTGCATTGGAGAGTTGAAATGAACCCCCCTCAATAACAGAAAATAAACAGGTCCCTGTGCAACGAAACGACTATCCAGTGCAAGTTCAGAAGACACTTGGCATCTCTCAGGGGCTCACCAGAAGGCCTGAAGTTTCCCCTCATCCTCAGCAGTTCTGAATGCACTCCACAGGGTACTGAGGAGTAAGTCCCTACTGAGAAAAGCCATGCCCAGATTACTTACTGGATGTGAGAATATGTGAGCAGCCTGTCACTTCAGCTCTCTCTCCCATACTTTCCCTATGCATTCAGATCTGTGGCTTAAAATAAAGGAAGACATCTTTATACCCTTTGGGGCCCACAGACAGTAATTGCATTTTGATTTTAGTGTACAGTACTATGTTTTCTCTTCCCAGTCACCATAACCCACTATTGCTGAGGCCTGTGGGATACTGTAGGAGCCATCACATCTTCCTTCAAAGAGGCAGCAGCAAGGTCTTAGGTACTCTTGGCCATTATGTGAAACCTCACCCTCAGAGACAGCTGAGTGGCTATTGTAGCTACCAATAGCTTTCGCTGCACACTAGGAATCCATAGCTAAGAGATGGGTGTGGTTTGTAAAGACTAGGAGCCTGAAAGGAGTGCACAGGAGGTTACTAAAAGTGATAGATTGCACCTAAAGGGCATTTGTGATCAACCCAGTCTGTGAAATGGACAAGTGCTTTGATTCCTGAAGAGATGGAAAGCAGCCAACATAGAAAAGTGTATTGGTAATTTACAGTCCCAAAGTAAATACACAGTCACTTTACACTGATGTAACAGTTGGCCTTCAGGCGCTGTAATAGAAGATTATTCACAACGCTTCTCTTTGGCTCCACAGGACCCGGTGACAACAGGCCCATTCCCATTTCCTGAAGGTGGCATCCTGACCCTGAAGCAAGACCTTCCTGTTCCATCAGTCTTTCTTATCCACGTCTGTGCAAGACCCAGATCTGTTCCTGATCAAGTATGTGTTGTATTCTACTGTCAGACTCAGCAAATTAGAAACTGCTTCCTGCTTTAAGTCTCACTAAGAAGAGTTGGGCTATCATTTGGGCCTATTATTTGTTAGTAAATAAACAGTTATTTTCTCCTTTGATGAGAAGGCTTTCCAAGGCATAATTCAAGATAAAGCATTCCACAGCAAGTGGTAGGAGCCATCACCGAGATAGATGCAAGTTTATCCATTGTACTGGAAAGTGCAGTATCTTTTTAAAAATCACATCATGTGCTACCAGACTTGACAACAGCTCTCCAGTTAATAATTGATAGCTAAAAATAAAATGAAATCATGACTGTTGTAGATTAGACATCTGTATTTGCTCATTTGGTCTCACCTATGTTTATAGTGGTGCCCAGAGCTTCTGAAGGTCTTCTGCAAGGTTGACAGGTTAGAGACATAGGCTACAAAGCCACAGACCCAGGAATTTTGGTTTTGCCCTGGTGTCAGTGGAAAAAGTGAAAGCAAATAGTTAGTGAGGAAGGATGAACACAGAAGTCTGACCTGGCTCATTGGTTTGTACAGTTTTCTTACATGGACATGTGTCTTTGGACAGGTGACCGGTGTTCGTTTGATCCCTCTCACAAAAGGGCAGGTCATTGTGTTGTGGGATGATGGCTGTGTAAATTCAAAGTAAGTAGCTTTTAAAATAAAATTAATATAACTGAATAACCAGTACATTACTCCCTAGATTGCCAGCAGTCCCCAAGTTGCCAGCAAGTGATTTCACAAATTAATGACTACTTGCTCCTTGAGAGATGCTACAGTGCATTTGTCTGACAAAATGAACTGTAGGACCTACATGCAGCAGCTATAGAGGGCAACCTTGACTGAGTTATGGTCTGAGTAAAGGAATGTGCCTGTTGCTTAGTAGCATCCAATGGCATTTTTCAGGGACTTGCCTTCAGCATAGCAGACACGAAGATTCCTGATAAAAGTTACATTAGCAGCAGGTGCCTGGGTGCGATCTTGCATATCCCTGTAAGGGATGTGAGCTGGAAGAGAAAACCTACAGTTCCTTGCTCCAGCAAGTTGTCCAAGACTGGAAACCCTCTGTAGGTGAGCTGTCAGAGGCGATCCAGTGTGCCTCCAGACTCCCTCAGGAAGGACTGACTTATTTCCTTTTCAAGCCAGTCTCTCTAGACTCTTCAGCCTTCGTAACCCTGGTTTGGGAGTAAAAGATGCCTAACAGTTTGTGATGCTGCTAGTACTCAATATAGCAAATCCATCTGTGTGTTCTTCTGTGTGTTGTTGAAGCCATGGTTCTTCCTAATACTGACAATTCGTGCCATCCCACATTTGGTAGGAGTGGGTCAACTGAATATTTCCTATTTTGGCCTTCTTTGTTGAAATAACCCTGAGATTAGGGTTTGATTGCTCGTTGTTTTATCAGTTATATTTACTGAGCTGTCTGTTCTTCTTTTCTAGATGTTTAAAGACATTTGAAGTGGAGTTCTCACCAGATGGAAAAGCATACCAGCGAATTAATTCAAAAGACACAGTATTCACTCTCTGGGTCTACAGTCCAGGTAAGGCAAGAATATGCATATTATTTAATGTCATATTAATAGTGCCACTCATGAGTGTGTGAAACATCATTTAGTAACTACTGAAGGTACATAGCTTCCTCATCACATGCACTCCCATCACAAGTAAGAGCACGTCTCTTCCTTTAGGATGATGTTCTCAGTGAAAGCCCTATTCTCAAGTCGTGAGGACGTTATTAGGAATATTGCCATAACTAAATTCCTTGTCACAGAAACTGAAGTCACCCAGCTGTGGGGCTGCCAAGCTCCCTGCGAGGCAAAGCAGCAGTTTTGTCTCTATTTGTAGCTAATCTAGAAGCATGCAAAAATGAGACCAAAAATTGCTCCACATGACTGGAGCTTGGTGTTATGCTCTTCGTAGTAGACTCAAGGCAAGGCAAGTGTGAGGTTTGGGCTCAGTCCCACAGGTATTGGTCATGCTTTTGTCTGCATTTGTACAATGCTCTTGTGGCAGGGCAGTAGGACCAAACTGCCTTGGTAACACTTGTTTTGTACCATGGAGTCTTGAGGTGTTAGACTGCCTATGGATATGGCCACCTTTCATGGAGGGACTGGTTGTCTTGCATTTATTGTGTTTGGAGCTGTTCTAGGGGAAGGTCACAGTTCTGCTCTCATCATGGTCACGTGTCCCTGTTCCTATACCCTTTTATGGCTTGGCAATGTTAAGCTACTGAGGTGCTCCCTTGTAAGAACAGAAGAGGTCCTCCTGTAGAACAGTTTGTCCTCACTCTCTGAACACCTAGCCAGGGAAAGACCCCTCTCTTTGCTCTTTCCTAGAGATTTCTCTTTGGCCGTGACTAGCTGCCTTAAGTTTTATATGTGTCACATTAGAGGGCAGCGAGTTTAATCTTTGTTGATGGACTAAGCTTCTCCCAGAGCCTGTTGTCATTTCTCATCAAGTACAGCCTAGATGCAATATGAAAAATGCTGAAAGAAGGTAGTGATATTTCCTTTGGGTATTTTTTTGTTGTTTTGGGGGCTAAAAAAGCCAAATGTGGTCTAATCCACAGTGTGACTGTCCAGCATGTATGACTAATGAGCACTGGTCAGAGCTGTGTGAAATACAGACAGACCTTGCCTCAAAGCGATAGTGGTAAAGATCAGTTGAGAGAGGTTTTTGCCAAAAAACACAAGTTTATCTTAGCCTTAGAAAGGCTTAGCATCAGCAGTGGGTGCTTAATAAAGTTCAGAGCTATTATTGCAATGTAAATGCTACGTAGGTAAGCAAAGACTGTAAGTCATGGCTAAGGCAAATCTCTGAAATTAGAATTCATTATCATCTAGTGGTGCAGATCTAGGGAGCACACCAGATTTAATTGTTTGTTTCAAAACCAAAAAAAATAATAGACTGCTTGAAAAGTCTTATATCTCAGCCACCTTTATTGTCAGGTATTTCCTTCTCACTCATTACTAGCGTTCTTTTTCTTTTAGAAAAAAAGAAATTATATACTAAAGCACACATAAAAATCAAGTAAATAGATGAGAAAAAACACTTACATTGCTTGTGAGGTTGAAGACTCTGCTAGTGAAAGCTGTGTTCTTCGAACTGGATCAAGGATGAAAACCGTCAAGAGTCACAGAACATCAGCTCACATACCATTGGAGCAAGTGGTGCTGCTTCTGGAGTTGAGCAGAGGGTTTTCAATCAGCCTGCATGCTTCTTGTTCTGCTTCTTTGTTTATCCTGTCCCCACATAACCTGTTCCAGAGGCAAAATTCCATCAGAAAAGTAAGTCAGAAAAATGGAAATTGCTAGTAGGGCATTGCAGAAGATGTCGTAGCCTTCTTCCAAAGGGACTGCTGAGAAAGCAGTCCTGTAGTTGTACTTGCCAATCCTAATGAGGAGAGAGGAGGTCCAAGGGCAACAAAACAAAAGAGCCAGTACTTGGCCATGAGGAATTTATAATAATTTTTAGTGACGCGGGCACAGACACACTTACATGGAGTGCAGAACTGATTTTACCACTTCCCCAGCCCATTCCACAAACCCACATTTTATAGGAGTAGCGCCTGCTCCACGTTCTCCAAGCACCACAGGTGTCAGCCTTTCACAGTTACCATTTCTAACCTTTTCATTTGCAGGAGGCTCAGTCTCTGGCTTTTACAGAGTGCGTGCCGTTAACTACTGGGGGAAGGCAGGCCTGTCCTCTCTTCCTGTGGAGTATGTTGAAGCTTTCAAGTGACTCTGAAGAGCCTGGCTTGGTGTGTGCTTCCCACAAATGACAACTCCACCGAAAAACAAGCTCCTCCCAAGCTGAGGAGGGAGCATCAAAAGGACCTGATGAAACAAGTTAGGAATGCGAGTTAGAAGCAACTGCTCCTGTTAACTCTTCAGAGCTGAAAAGATAGCATTATTAAACAGCCACAAGTCACAGTCCAACTCGTACAGTTGTAAAAGGCAGCTATAGGACCGGGATTCGGCTTGGTAACTAGGAATTATGGGAATAAATACTTATTATTTCCCATTTTACACCAAGCTAATGGTCAGGACAACCGAAGATTTATACAGGTCACAAACAGCAGCAGAAACAGGACCATCACTTCACTGTGTAAGTGAAGATGGCAGCAAAGGCACAAGGAAGACCTGAGAGTGAACTGCCAGGCTGTCCTGAAATGATGGTTTGATGCAAAAGTGCACAGCAATGAGACACGTCCAGAGTATGAAGTGAAGGATTCCTGCTTCTCTGCCAGTTAATCACACATGCCCCTGTGAGTTATTTCAGAGCATTTGCCATGTCTTCAAATGTATGAGGTTCTTCACCCTTTCACGCAAGGGTTTCCACTCAGCTGTCACTGCAGTTGTGGCTGTTATTTGGATGCCAGAGCTGTTTCGCTCATGCAGGCAGAGGAAGGGGTAGCAGCTCATTCTCGGAGGGGAAGAAGACACAGGAAGCTCTAGCCTCCAGGCTTCCCTGCATTTTCTGATTTCTGCTTGTGCCCGAGTCACCTGGTAGGACTGTGGCCACCAGTTGCTGCCTCTTTATGGCAGAGGCCCTAACCCTGAAAGCCGTCTTTCTCTCATGTGGTCACCTAGGCTGGCCTTCTACAACCCTTACAGCTAATGTCTCCCCGCAGCATGCCTCCCCTCTCAGCCTGTAAGTGACCTGAGCCTTGGCTCTGAGTGGCCAGGAGAAAGCTAAAGTGCTAGTTAGAGCCTTTTGTGTTTTCATATTAGAGGACAGCACACTCTTGAATGTGACAGGGATGCTACTGGCAATCACTTAGGAAATTAACCCAGAAGAGTTTGAGCTGCTCGGTTTTGCAAAGCATGTGCACAAGCATGTGATAGCCCCGGATCATGGGCTACAGAACACATCTGGCTGTCCTTGTAGCTGCCAAGCACTTTATGTAACAGCAAAGTTCCCTGAAATTGAAGGTGTGGCTTTTTACTTGCTCCTTTTCACAACTGGCGCAGTTTGAAATGTGCTTTTAAAATGCTTGTGGATGGAAGGATAATGCCATTGAAAACAGATGGAGTGTTTTCCATAAGAGGAGCAACTTTGTTGCACTAACAAATCTCCTACTGCTCTCCTTGCTGACCTCAGCCACCTCACCAACATAACAACAAAGACTGCATATTTGATGAAACATCCAGGCCTCGGACAAAAAAAACCAAGTTTGCACAGTGGGAGCAAGCTGAACTACCTCAAATGACCTTGCTTTTACAGAAAAGAAAAGTATAGAAAAAGTCAGTATATATGAGATAAGGCTTGTATCTTCTTACCTTCTGGTTACTTTTTCATGTGCTTATGCTGAAAGTTAGTCTTAAAAGATTAATCTTGTTGCAGAACTCAGATGAAATATTTCTTGCCTCAATGAAGTTTGAATAAGGACCACTTGTCACATCTCAATCTGCTAATTCTTTGCCCATAAAGGCTTGTGCAGAACTTTTTTATAATTTAATGTCTACCCAAAAGTGCTAGTTAATACTTGAAACTTCAGTTTTCTGTATCCGTCTGACACTGACTCTAATAGAGTTTCAAAAATTGTGTGTTTAACTCTACCATCTCCTCCGTTACCAGGCAGTGATCAGGCTTCCCTCACAGTTTCAGATTTCTTAAGTGCCAGATGTGCAGAGCGCTAAGTGGGACGTAACAAGTGCTTGGTAGTTCTGCAGCATCAGAACCAAAGCAAGACTGCAAAGTGTCTCTTGCTGGCCGTAAATCCAAATAGGAAAATCCAATGGCAACTGCAAGATGAGATTGATTGCCTACTCTTCAAGCAAAAGCTTATGAGGCTATGTAACAACTTTGCATCTGCTTGTTGAAATGAAAGCTAGGGAAAAACCTTTCAAGTGAGTGTTTTATATTGTGTAATTGTATATATACTTCATTTGTTACTATCCTTTGTGCCACCCAATAAAACCAGTTTTTAATCTTTAGTGTGAACTATGTAAAAACAAGATCTGATCATTGTGTTCTGGAAATTGCTCAAAACACTTGTGTCAACAATTTAATCTTGGAGAGGAAAGCCTGTGCTCAAGGTATGAAAGACAGCTTGATTGGTGCAAGTTCCAACATTGCATAAAAATAAAGCATGAAGGGATTGTGACCATAAGAAATTTAAAGGCTGAAGTAGGAACTTAAATGTATAGATTGCCTCAGTTATCACGGCTCAGGGAAAACTGGTCTAACTCAACATGGTATCATAGTGTTTGATCTGAAGACTTTCAGTGTCCTTGCTGCGAGTAGGTTCACTGATGTGTAAAGGACAATATCCTTGCAGGGTTCCTCCTGCTGTTGCACAGCAGCCTTTCTGCCAGCACTAAAGGACCTTTTGAGGACAAAACAACAGTCCTTTTCATTTGTAAGCAGCTTTTTCTTTTATTTTGTTAGTGGAAAGTTTGTGCAGGACAGAAATTATGTCCTAGGACCTACACACACACTTAAGACCTGTAACATAAGGTTCGTTCTCATCAGCCAGCCCAAGCAGCAGACAAAAGTGTGTCTGCCTCTGCATGTACCCAAGATGTTTTATGTTGAACTCAATGGAATAACAGCAGAAGTGTGAATCAGAATGCACTCGTAGCTGCCTGCCCTACCCTACCTTGTCTTTCACATTTCCTGCAGTTGCTGGAGAGAAACGGATATGAGCTACCTACCATCTGTTTATTAACTCACCAGATCATATGACGAGGGCCTCCATGTTGTCCTGATGGGAACGTGTTCCCCCAGTTCCTCCAAAAACAAGGCAGGTTCCTGGGGCATCTATAACTCCACGATGTATTCTCCCGGAATCACCACTATCCTCCTACAAACCTAGAGGTAGAACGTTGTGTGGCTGAGAAGGGATTTCACTGTCTAACTCATCTGGACAGAACATACCAAGCACAATAAGGATGTACTTGGTCCTGCATATAGATCATTCTTACTAGAACTCCCATCTGCTCTGGTCATGTAGTTACTATAACTGTAGACATTAAAAATCCCACTTCTCTAGGACTGGTAGTATTGGTCTGAATATCCTGGCCGAAGGCCAGGCTCCTTCAGCTAAGGGTTAGTGTTGTGTAATCACTTGTGATACAAGTCCTAAGTTCACAGATCTCCACCCCAGTACTTCCTTTTGAGAGAGGGAGGCAGGTGGTGAACATTCAGTCGATGCACTGACCTTGCACTTGGTCCACCACAAAAGGTTGATATTTTTTTTCAACACTCAGTAGTCTGTATCTATGTAGTTTTTTGTTTGCATTGCCTGCTGCTGCTCTTCTGTTTCTGTTCTTAGCCTTAGGTGGTAGTTCACCATCTTGTTCCCTGTCAGGGTAGCTTTCCTTAGACCAGAAGAGCAAGGGACACCTCTGTTTGATGCTGGCTGAGAGCCTTAGGAGTCCTGCCTGGAAATCCAGGGGTATACAAGCTTGAGATACTTACCTGCATCGCTTGGGTAATGCCTCTGGCCTTGGAGAAGAGTCTTTAGTCACTGGTTTTTATTCTCCTTCCAACAGATAGAGTAGATTATCATTGGATGCTGTAGATAAGATTGTGCAAGAATCTTTCAGAAGCTGTTTTGCAGGGTAGTGCTCTGAAGGTCTTTGCTCAGTATCAACCTTGTGCCACATACCTTTTGAAAGCCTCAGGAGCAGGGGCTGTTTAGCATGGCCTTGCCTCTATGCTTGGTAGTCATGACTTGTGCTGACAAACCACAGGGTTCAGCAGGGTGCTGAAGGTATTGTGGACTGGTAGTTTTATTCACAGGAAATGTTCAGAGTGTGATTTTACCAAGAGCAGCGGGGAGCTTATGTCAAAAATATTGACTGGGATTACCGTTTTTCTACATGGAGTTGTCTAGATAATATTCTTTTGGTTAGCTCTATCTGTAAAATTCTTGGCCACAAAACCTGTTGGTTCTAGATCTTTCAGTTCTATACCTTTCAGATACTGGAGGCTGGATTATGAAGGCAGTGGCAAGTAAATTACTGCTTACTTAATTAGAAACGCAAGTAACTGCTCATTTAAAGTAATGTCCCAGTGTTAATGAAAGGAACATCTGCTTTATTGCATTTAAGATTCAGAAATACTCTGTGCAGACTTTTGAGTATTTAGATGTACCAGAAATAATAATGAGATATTACCAGGCAGCAGGGATCACACTATCAGCTTGATCTCAGAGTTGTTGTTCAAGAGGATTTCTTAGCTTCAGAATTTAAATAGCAGCATTGATGGGAGAGGTATGTTGTGAATGCCAGGACTCTGCAGGCACCCACAAGCCTTTGTTGCTTTGTGCAGCCTCACCTGGGACCTGCACTCCCATTCTAGCCCTTGCCTATGGTCCACAAACCTTCCTTAGCTCAGCCCAGTCCCCTACCCTGCAGGTAGTTCTGCCTCTGACCCACCCTCCAGTCCTGTTTCTGGTCAGAGCTTCCTCGCAGTTGTGCCTGTGCCTTGCCATGCACCTTGCTGCCCTTGCTCGCTGGCTGGACTTCCCAGGTGAACCTGCCCTGTCATTGTGCATTTGTCTGGTGATCAGCACTGTCAGGGGACCTGTCCCTGTCAACCCCCCTGGCTCCGCTCCACCTGCTTCGTGCCAGGGAGGGACATTACCATGCCTGTGCTGGAGCCACCCTTGGCTGCTGTCTCACCTCTTCTTGGTGAGCAGCTGCACTCTTCCTGCTCCCTAACAGGACAGCAGATAACAAAAAGCAGTTCCAGGGGTGTTTTTTTTTTAAAAACATTTATTGACAAATGCCACTTTACGTATTGCCTTGAAAAGTCAAATATCAATACTGTATTGCACACAGTTTACAAAATCCCCAATATTTTCTTGTGTTTTTCAGGAAAATAGCACTAGTCCACACTATTATTTTTTTATTAGCTGAGCTGCAACTTCAAGACCAAGAGGTCTGGCTTCTGTGTTTAAGGATAGGATCAGAAGTATACTTTTAGCAGGCCCCTGGAAAGAAAGAAAAGTAGACTTTAGTCCTTGTGAGTAAATTTGCGAAGTGCTTTAACAGCCTTTTAGTCTTCAGTGAAGCCGTAGCTACAGCATTCCTAGGATACTTCTGAATCACACTAAAACATTAGAATGGGGGGGGTTGCAAAAGTTGCTGTTTGGATTGCTCTGTGTTTGTTGGCATAGCAGTTGTGAAGCCTTTGCAGTTCCATCTAACCGTGAGTTTCCAGCTTACATGAGCACCTGGACATGAGCCCATAAAACCAGCTCTCCTCCCTCTGCTACAGTAAGCAATATGGAGGGGCAGGTGGCAGGGGTGCCCATACAAATCTTGTAACCTTGGATGATGCCAGCACCTGCTCTGTAGTGGAGGACTGACTCACACAACGAGATCAGCTCCCATGCCTCCAGAAAAGAGTTCTGACAAAATGAGCTTTAGACGTGCGTGTATGTAACACAACTGCTGACTTTCACTGACAGCAGACACAGTCCTAACCACTGCTCAGAACCCCTCACTTCTGCTACTGAGACTGTCCAGAATATAAACCACGGTGGAGCTAAGAAGAGTGAGGTTACTCCTTTCTGGAGGCAGTTTCTCCTCCTTTCCTGGAGGACAGTGCACAGAGCTAAGGTAAGATGCTGTTATCCAGGTGACCTAGACGAGCATTTCCAAGTGGAGAAACACCAGGTTGTTACACCCGTCTCTACCTATTAGAGTAACAAAGCTGATCTTCCTTTGGTAGTGTGCCAGTTTCAGCATACAGGATTCCTATAAGGGCGGACATGAGGCTGTGGAACCACCATGTAACAGGCTTTCTGCTTTACATGGACTTCCTTTTGCAGCCATTGTCTTATCAGATATAACATGAAAAAAGAACATTGTTAAAGGAGTGGGGTTTGATTTGCTACAGTTCTGTTGCATTTACAGCAAATGCAACCACCTACTCTACAAGCTGCCAGTGCAGCCATTTCAGTGGGTTTACTAATCAGCCCGAAGTACCTGACTGAAGCACGGGCTGGAACTGGCCAGACATGCAGATTTCTTCCTGCTTCTGACGCACAATGCGCTGAATGGCTGGGGGGAGGCCACGGGGGTTACGTGAGAAGATCAGGGAGTAGCCATCATCACAAGACCCATCTTCCTTTAGAGTGCGGCAGGCATAGGTAATGGCATAGTTGTCATAGTCGGTGTCAATCACCCAGTAGTTGTCCCCTGAAACATCAGAACGCTCGTGTTCGTCATGTTTGGCAAAACAGAGCAGAGGTGGACCTAGTCATCCCACAGGGAGACACCTCACTTCGGCAAATGGCAGGGATAGCTTCCCAAAGGATCTGAAGTCACCTCCCACACCCAGCTTATCTCCACACCCTGAATTGGAGAATTGGGCCAAGCACAGGGCATCTTGACAACATGTTGGTCTCCATGTTGCACAGTGCTTTTCACCTTTGATTTTTTAGGCTAGAAGTATTAAGAGGACTAGGACTTTCCACCTTTTCTATGGCAAAAAAATGGCTCTATGTTTCTCACGCAAGCACGGAGGGCAGGGCATAAAGGTTAAATTTTGGGCATCCAGATTACATTTCCTGTCTCGAGAAGCCTCAGCAAAGCGTGCCTCCTGTCTTCCAGCCTTGCTCCACTAAATGCATTTTGTTGTGGTTAACCTGCCAGTACTCAGTCAATGTATTCCTTGTGCATTAGCAGGCCAAGTCCTGCCTGACTTCCATAGCTGGAGCCCCGCAGCTATGGGAGACTCAGGCACAAAGTATGGGGTGTGCAGGGTGCATAACTGAGGTTCAGCATGAGCAGTTTCTGCAAGGGGAACTTGAGTTAACAGCTCCATTTTGTTGAGTCCAGCTGTGTCTGCCTGAAAAGAACTGTGCCTAGCTGCTGGAGTGCAGATGTGAGTCCACATGTCGCCTCTCTCTAGCTATGAGGAATACAAGGATGAGTGATCCTCTGCACCTTTATAATGCCCAGTGCGGGGCCGGGAAGTATTGCTTCCCTAGGCTCAGCACCCCGCTTGGCTGTGCAAAACCCGTATATGTGTCCCACTGCCTCTAAGCTGCATCCTCCTTGTTAATATATATGGATATATATGGTGGGGTCTGTGAGGAGTCTCTGGATACTGACCCTTCTGTGGAGATAAACAGTACTGCTTCAATAAAGTACCCCCCCCCAAAAAAGGATGCTTTGTCTCCACTTGGAGCAGTCTGAGCTCAACTGTTTTTTCTGCTCGTATACTGAAACACACAAATCTGGGTAGCTGTAAGCTAGTGTCCAGGACTGGGGGCCTGAAGAAGTTCACTCACCACCACTGGAGAGGTAGCTGGCCAGGCCCTGGTAGGTCATGTACATTTTTGCTGGAGTGGTTGGGTCAGGTACCGTATATTGAGCAGCCATGTCAGCACAGATCACCCAGAACCTGCAACAAGATCCACAAGACTGAAGGTAAAACCCTGTGGCATGTGGGCTTCAAATGAGTGTCACTCATTAAGGATTTGGGCAAGAACCAGGCTATAGTTCAGCACAACTGCCTCAGGCATGGCTGTGGCCTTTCTTCATACGAAGTCACTGTCATCAAGTAATGCAAAACTGTGACAGCAGCCCCATCGCTGACAGTGCGCTGTTGCTGTCTGGTCCCCTCCTCTGCTGTGCAACCATGCTGTGGCTGGGGCAGTACCGTGGCGCTCCTTCAGGTCGGCAGGCTTTTTGCCACTCATTTCTGTGCAAGCAGACAGCCACAAAGCGAAACGATGGACATAATTTCTTGATTCGCTGCTAGCAGTTTGCAGAGTGAGCTGACCTGCATTTGGGCTCATTTGCTGTGTCCTCAGGCAGAGTCGGGGAGTTGTCTCTTCTCTCTCTAACCCTTCCTAGCTCTATTGGCACAGAGACATCTGTTACAACACAGAAATAATTACAGCCACTCTGCTGTCCAAGCTACTTCAAGGCCTTCACACAGACTGTGGGAACCCTGTAGGTGCCCGAACAGTCTGCCTTCGCTGTCCATTTCTTCTAATGCCCTTCTCTGGTTGGTATCTGTTTGCTTTGAATACCAACTGCATCTTAGCACAGTTCGTCAAGCATTACCTGGATTTATGGAACTGCGGAAGGTTCTTCATTCCCCTCCTTGTACAGGCTGCACTTCTCCTTTACCTTGCCATTGCAGAAATAAATTCCTGGCAGCCTTTACACCCCTCTTGGTTTCTGAAGAGACCTTTCAGGAATCTTACCACCTCTGCATGCCTGCAAAGCTTCATTTGCTCCATGCCAAAATACCCTTGAGTGCTGTGCTGTTATGACTTACAAGGTTCGTAGCCACCTCCTCTACTCTTTTATTCATGCAGTTAGACAGTTTTGGTAGCTAATGCACAACAAAACTAGTGCTAGCCTACTCGAAGCCCCAGATTTTCTTTTCTACATCCAGAAAGCTATTTAATCCCTTTAGATGCTGTAATTCCTTATAGTAACCATGACCAACAGGCAAAACTCTTAGGCTTCTTCCATCTATCTGTTCAGACATTGCAATGGCATCGAAGAGTTAACCACATGTTTTCCTCAGAAGTCTGTCCAACACTCTGTTGAAAGAGATGTGAAAGTAATGCTCATTATACTCCTCTCCTTCTGAATCTCTCAGTGAAATGAGAGCTGTCCTGCCCTCACAGTCCCACAGCTTCGCCAGTTTCTCTCATGTGGTTGCAAGTCATGTACCTAACTGCTCCGTCATTCAAGTTTCACTTTATAATTGACATTATGCTGTAGTTTTGTGGTGCACCCAGACAAGAGCCAGGCTGAGAAGTAACCCAGGATTTGAAAGCCTCTAACCTCTGCCTCTAATATATTCCCTTGATTGAGCTTCCGTTTTTGATGAAGAAAACCCAGTCATGTTGTGTACTCCGGACATGTAACTCCTCATGGCAGCAGCTAGAGCTGAAAGTCAAAAGAACTCACCCAAAAAGCTTCACTCGGCCTTTGGAAGATGCTGTCATAGTGCCATCTTCCTCCACAGTGTATTCAGCAGAGATGTTGTCCTGAAGGAAAAGGCCTTCTGGATCCTTCTTGGCCAGGGCGTACCATTTCCCTGCATACTAACGTGAAAGACTATGAATATCTGGATTAATCACCATGGCAAAATTAGCACAAAATCAATTTTGTAAACATAGAGCCCTTCTAACTACCCATTGCCTGGCCTATGAAGAAAGTCTGAGCTTGGGTGTCTATGTAGCACACAGGTCCTGCTACACCATCTGGTGAACCTTTGCCTCTGCCAGGAGAAGTGGGTCTGGCAGCTCTGCGGTTCTGTGTGCACGTACTCTCTTCACATGAGGTATTCCTATCACAATGACCTCACACTGAAAGCTTCTCCCATCTGAGATGCTGGCTGGAAGTCAGGCCAGTTCTTCCCTGTTCCCATTCAGGCCCCTGCTTTTCTGTGGAAGATGCCATCAACAATACTAAATTGTAGCCACAAAGACCTTTAGCAGGCTGTATGGAGGCAGTCTTGTGGCTGTGGGTGGCCACAATGGATCTCTGACAGTGAAAAGGATGTGCCCAGGAAAGCAAAAAATTATGGCTTTGTACACTCCGAAGAAGAAAGGATGTGTTGGGGAGACTAGCAGCAAAGCAGAATGAAATGAGATTAAGGGGAAGAAAATTCCTAGGAAAAGGTGGATCCCCAAAAATCCCTGAAAAGCTGCATCTAGTAAAATGAAAAAAATATTTAAAAGGTGAATGACAGACAGGAAGGCCCTCAAAAATTAACATTACATTACTAGTAAAAATAATGAGGAGAGCAGAACTTAGTTATGTTAAATTTGGTTCTTCAGGTAAGCAATGAGGTCTGTTTGTCAAGTTCCATGCTTAAGCCTGAAACAGAGTCTGTAATTCCCAAACACAGAAGGCTGAGAAAAACATTGACTTTTTAAAACTGGGATGTTTCTAAAGCTCTCCCCAGACATGGGTTTGTTTCCAACAGAGCAAATCTTGTATAGAGGAAGCCTTGGCCCCACTCCAGCAGCAGCTGGAAGTGAGGTTTGCTGAGAGACAATCAAAATAGGTTCTGGCACACCTGTCTGGATCTTTCCAACACCAAGATAGCCCTGATTTCCTCCTCAGAGGCAGGCAGATTAAATGCTGTGTTTAAACAAGAGCCAGTCTGTGTTCAGGATAGCTAACTAGATACATTTTCAGTTTGCTATGACTCCCAAGAATGGCTGGTGGTGGATGCAAATCCCCCAAGGCGTGTGTTTGGGCTTTCTCTTGGATCGGGATCTAAATTATTTCGCTCATGGTTCCACTCGAAGTTGAGATCTGTACCAAGATTCAAGCTAACAGAAGATGACATCTAACAGACTAACATCCCTGACTTTCAAGGCCAGCTTTACCATAATGCTCAGAAGGTTAAACAAGAGTGAGAAAAACAAACTACAAGAACCATGTCTGAGAGACAGCATACAAAAGAAGTTAACTTCTTGGTGATTAAGCCCTCTAGATTAACACAACTCATAACCTGGAAAAACAGTTTATATATGAAGCTTCTTCACATGTACTGTTGCTGTAACCATAATTACCCTTTTTGGATCAAAATTGTCTTTCACAGCGAAAGACTCCACTGCACAGGTCTGAGCTAGGCTGTATTCAACAGTGGAGAAGACCGAGGCCAGGAAAACATACTGTGTATATTTCATTCTGCAAGACAAAAGCAAATGTGGAGTTTATTTCATGCAGCAGGTGTGGGTAGCTAGTGCTGTGCCTACAGATACATTCTCATTTTAAAACTAGTTTATTTCCGGGATGAGTAGACTGTTAAGTCCTCCACTGAGAAGTCACCACATTGTGGTGCCTAAATCCAGCCAAAACTAAGCATCAATGGCAATTACTTTGCCAGACTATTTTGCTTCCTGGTAGTAGTATTGCTGTTCATTACATTTTTACATTGTAAATCAAGCCAGACTCTGGATAAGGTTGGTAAGGATTGATAAAAATTTGAAATTTTTTGAGTTTTTTGTTTTCACAAGAAGAATAATGTTCTGATGAGCTCTGGCAAAGCACTGTAGATTGTAAGGATGTTATTTCACGGTGAGTGTCTACTTTGCTTTCAAAAGGCAGCAGTGCTGTGTTGTTTATGGCCAATTCTCATCACCGAAACAGGCTCTTCCTAACTGCCTACTCTAATGGCAAAATACACCTTGGTATTGTCTGCCATCAGACCATTCTCTCTACAATCATGACAAATAATATTCAGTGTCTAGAGGCTTGATCTACCATTGCAGCACAGTCACAAGGTGGCCATGGCTTTATTTGTCTCCTTGAGTATCCCAGCTCATCTGTTTCCCAACACATTTGTTTCTCACACTTTGGGAAGAGAGCACATGCATATACATTCTTGCAAAGTACTTGACTCTGAATACCTCTTCTAATGCCAAGATAAAACACAGTTACCTGAAACCTGCCTGCAGCATCCACGCTAAGCTACCAGCCCAGGACTTCCAAACAACCAAGCAGCTACTCCGTTCCAAGCTGCTGCCCTTCAAGCTGCACTTCCCTGCTGCAAGATGTGCTGATCTTGCCCTCCTCTGAAGAGAGACCTACCTGTTGGGGTAGACGTGTCGGAGATCCCTGAGACAACTCTGCTTTAGTCTTTGGGCTGCAGTCAGCAGGAGAGTTTTGTGTCAGTTGCCCTCCAGCTGCCTTTAAATAATGAATCCGCAAAGGCACTAATTGGTTATTTTTGCTCGTGTGCCTGAGTAAAACGCTTAATCTTGGATAATCCATTATGTAAAAACAGACTGTAATCCTCACACTGGTGGGTCTGACTGCTATACTAATACGAACACAGCTTTTACATAATGGAAGAAGCTGCCTAGAAAGCTAATAAGTCTGCTGATGTGATTGTACCACACTTTTGTCTCATTGAAGTCTTTCTGCTTCTAACACGTGTTAGGAGAATAAGCATCGAGCATTAACCAGAGAAACTCATGGACTGTATGTACTCATCTGCAAAGGCACGTGTTCACATTTGATAACTTGCATGGGGTAGATATGTAATTAGCTCTTCCGATATATGCACCATCAAATAAAGGTGATCCTTGCAAGAGTAGAAAGGTGTTATGCATTATCTTCTGGGGAAAAAAAAATATTTTTCCTTTGCACACTGACATAAAAATCTTCAAGTCCTCACTTCTGTGCACAGAAAGACATTCTTTATACACATTCTTCCCAGCTTACCTTATCAACCTTTCCAGTTACATAAATACTATAGCTCTCTCCGTCACAACATGTTCTTCCTAGAGGCCTTCCATGGGGATTCAATAAAGCACAAAAAGATGAGAAGGCAGAAACAGCTAGAAAAAAATTTTGGTGGCAAACTTTGCCTGCTATTCTTACAATTTCCCTAAGTGCCTAGAGAATTTCCACAGCTGCAAAGGCTGGCAATGTACTCTTTCTACCCAGGCTCACCTGGCAGATTTAAGACTTCAGAGGCTCATCTAGGAGCTGCCAGCACTTGCAGCTACTTCTCTCACTGGGCTGCTGGGTGGCGGGAAGCCTTGGACATACCACTAGGCATGACTCCATAGTTCCTATAAAGCCCAGGGAATCCCGAACCTCCTGGTCCTGATTTAACAATCTGTACATTCAGAGGAAGGCTAAAGCCTTCTGTATGTGTTGGACTTGCTGTAGAGATCACTTACAGCCTCTGGCCCAGGAATTCCTGAAGAAAAACATGCAACCTCACTACATAGCTGGCGTGAACTGTACTGCTTTCCAGACAGCTTGTTTAGTGTTGCCCATTATCTAGGAAAGATAGTTTTTGCTTCCTGCCAGAGAAAGCTTTTATTTGGCTTCTGTGCAGCTTCCACTTACACTTTAGAGGGAGGCAATAATACTTTGCATGCCCCTGTCTGGCAGAGGGACTGAGCATACCCTGTGCACGGCGTCTGCATCACTTCAAAGGCAACCTGGGCAAGTTCAGAGGGGAATGACCTGTTGGTAACTGTGGCAGGAAGGTGAGAGCACCTGTTCCAGGCCAGGGTTGACCAGCATCAAGCACCACAACATGTCCCCTTCTTCCTGATGGAGGGGCTGGGTGCCGCCTTCATGCCCTCCTCAGCCATGGTGGGACCACACCATCACAGCCTGTGCTCTTGGCTCTTTAAAAGTGTTTTTCTTTGGGGCAGGTGGAGCACTTTGGGGCTGGCTTGTGTTATGCACAATGGCCCTCTTTTCCCTGGATATTTTGGCTGGGTTTATCCAGGGACATCAAGACCTGGAGGTGTGGTGAGATGGCACACACCCAGCTGCTGCAGCGAGGTGCCAGCTGCTTCATGTCCTGGGCAATGTGGATCTACCTTGTCCTTTCTGTCCTTCCTAGACCCCTTGCACACACTGTGCAGCCTACATTCATGTCCCCTGGCACAGTCTCCTTTTACTCGTGTCTTCTTCACCAGCAGCATTTCCTTCATTTAGAAGTGAAAGGAAAATCAACAAGAAAGCTCATTTAATTTCTTTAAAATGCATGGCTGCTTGAAGAATGACATAAAAAGTAACTTCTTAAAGTGCTTTTTGAGGGCTAGATGCCCATGAGATCTTCAAAGGACTTTCCCCAATGCTGAATCTAAGTGCAGAAGTGCGCTTTTCCACCCTCACACAGAGATTTGAGAGTGAACTGTAGTGTTTTCTGTAAACTAGAAGGGTTTTGAAAAGTTTGTCACTTCATCTATTTCCAACAAGAAAGATTAGTTTATATCTGTGTGAGGCATAGGTGACACTCGAAGCCATGCTTAGGTGACCACCTAATCCCCCAGGGATTAGAGACATGCTAATAATAGCTAATCGCAGCACAAGATTTTGCCTGGTGACCATAACATCTGTCACTGAATTATTTGCTGTTCAGTGCAAGAAGAAAACAAAATCAAACTAACCTTCGTTTTTGCAGTATTATGTTAGTTTGTGCTGGGTGTGGAAAAAAAAAAAAAAGGGAGGCATCAGAACATCGAAACATACTCCTGGGCCCTTTAAATTTGATGTATTATTAAACATCTTATAGAAACAAAGGTGCACTGCAAGGTCTGGTTGTCAATTAGGATATCCAAGGGCCTATTCCATACCTGCTCATCGAAACTTCCTGTTTTTTAACAGGAGAGGTGACCTGACCACATAAAACATATATTCAGTGTCAGCACAAGAGTAACTGGTAATTTTAATGTCCTGCAGTAAAACAGATATGCACACGAGATGATTAATCTTATCTCTGCACTATCCTATGAAGTACAGAAGAAGCAGTTTTGGCTTTCCTGCCCCCTAACATCCCCCCTCCTTCTGCCTTATTATTGGAATCAGCATAGGGTAAACTGCTCTGGGAATTACTGCAGTTGCACTGCTGGCTCAGATTTAGCAACGTGTGCTAGCTCAGCAGCTGATAGCACAGTATGAAATCTCTAAATAGCCTCCTGCATCAGGCATTAAGTTCCCTGCTGTCCAGCAGGCAATCAAGTTGTGGACTTGTTTACCAGGGTGCTGGAGAACATGTAGACGGATCTTGAGTTGCCCTTGACAGCTATTGTGGTGGTTATCGCACCTTAAATCAGGAGGATTTCCTTTCTAGCTTTAGATCTAATTTGTGCTGCTGAGGATGCAGGGCTTCCTTCTGGGTTGTCACACACATGTGTCTGCATTGCCGGAGTACCTGTGTTCCAGCCCCAGGTCTGCCCAAGACAGAAGACCGTGACAGTCTGCTCTACTCCCTCACCAGGATGTGAGACAGGAGAAGTAAGGCTTTCCCATAGTGGTGCACCACATGAAGGCCATTGGCTAAGAGGTTCTCAGTTTCTGTGACTTCTGCTCAGAAATGTTGATCTTTCCCGAAGAAGAGAGTGATGCAATAAAGATTAAAAGGAAATAATTTGAAGTTCACTCCTCTGTGTTTCAAGGGTAAGGTTCTCGGGTGTGTTGCATCATTAGATAAAAAAACATCATAAATCACTGTCTTATGACTTTTAGGGCACCATTCAAATACCTCACAGCTTTAAATGGCATAAACTGAAAGGCACCTTTCCCTTCTGAAGTATGATAGTGTAATTCTTGCTAAACATACTGACTGACAATGGGTAGAACAGAGGCTCCCATGCTCCCATGCACACATCTCAGACACAGACAGACACACATCCCCCCTAGTTTGCAAATGAAAACAGGAGGCTGCTCAAAGCATGGAGGAGTTGAGGAGCCTCAGCTCTGCCATGATGAGTAGCCAGTCCTGTGGGGATGGTTTTGTCAGGGCCATTGTCAAGGATTTGGCAACAAAACCAAGTTACAGCCTTTCTCCCAAACCCTTCAGCATCCTGCTGCCTTGGCTGCACAGGTTGAATACAGAGCTGGCTAAGATATTTTCTGAAGTGGGATTTTAACATACAAGGATCCAATGGCCAAAGAGACAGATTGGTTTTGTGCCATGTTTCTGCACAACTGTATGGACGATGGTTGCACCTTGATCAGTGAGCTGCTGGATTTCACTCTCCAAGCCATGGCCTGTTGCTGCTCTGTACCAAAAAAATCATACAGGCTTGAGGCAACCTCATGAAAAAGAAAGCCTTTTTGACCATCACATAGAGAGGTGAGCATTTTGGTGGTTGTTTTCTAGTATTTGTTACTAGGCAAACTGGTGACATGTTTATATACATATCTAGTATTTACTACTGCTGAATTGGTCCATTTGTAGACATTGGCAGGTTTATTCACTTTACTTGCAACATTTATTTAAAGATACAATATTTGTCCTTTCGTGTCAACCTGCCAGCTCCTGGAGGGCAGAAATCAACCTTTTGGCACAGGAAGCCTGGAGAATGTGCAAGCAGGGTAGCATTTGCAAACATGAGGGGAGTTCAGCTGTCTGAAGCAAAGGTCTTTACACTGGAAGACAACTGTGTGATATTTCCATGGCCTGACATTATTCTTCTGCTGGGTGGAGGCAGGATGAAGGGGACTGTTCCCTTGAGGAAGCCAACATCCCCTACCACATTTTGCAGTGAGGTAACAGACTGGAGTTTCTTAATTCCTTGGTGTTATTCCCATGATGCCTTCCAAAAAGAAGAGGCACAAAGGGTATGTGGGTATCCCTGAAAGTGTAAATCATGCATGTGGTATTCTAAGTCTGCTTCTTTTCTGTTCATGCAACAGAAGCAGTTTAACACCAAAAATTCAGGAATAAGTCTATAGGCTTTAACTTGTTGCAAAGCATGATGTAACAGCAGAACATATGTCCTCAATAACATATTGCAGACAGTAAGTGCTGCCTCCAGATTATTGCTCCAGATTGATCCAACGGCATATTTACAGCTCCTTACATAGCATGCACCTCAAGGTGCTTTACAAAAGTGATACTGCTGGCACAGAGCTTGAGTAGTCATGGATAAGCCAGGATGTCCATGCCAGCCCTGATGATGGATTTAAAAGCTAAAACCAGAAGCACAAATTACCAAAGCCAGGGGAATCTGTACATGCATGCAGCCAAAGGCCATTAGCCAGGCATCTGGCCTTAGTGGGCATTAGAGGACAGAGTTTCCATCTGCAACAGAAGGCAGAAAGAGACTAAGGAGGGAAGGTTTAGGTCAGAGCACATCTCTGCACTCCAAGGAGAGGGCAGTTGTGAATATGAGGCTGATTAGTGAGTCACAAAGCTAGATGAGAAGCCAAAGGTTTTCACATACAACTGCATTTCACCTATCTCTGCTTCTTCTGTTGGAGAAAAGCATGGACTTCATGATATTGCTTTGGAAAAGGGAGAACTGTGAGGCTTTTTCTAAGCTATCAAAGATTTTTTTTTTTATAGAGGATTTTGTTTGCTTGTTTGGTTTATGCTTTAAACAGCTGGTTTTCTCTGAAGCTGCAACACCTGAGATAGGGGAAATCGTCCATAGATAAAAAACCTTACAGTTTTCAACATGGCATGCTTCTTGTCAGTTGAGGGGTCTTAAAGGACAAAGCAATTTGTTTTACAGACAGCCCAAGAGGTTCCAGTCAACTCTCAGGGTCCCAAAATGTTACTGCCTCTGTAAACTTGCAACTGGAATACACTTGACACAAAGATCAAGCTTATATCCACTTCAGACTGAGCAACAAGCTGGAAACATGGAAAATTGCAGTGCTGCCTCAAAGTTACTAACGCCCATTAAAAATACTATAACTGGAGCAAGCTTTGCTGCAGGAAATGCTGCTGGTCTCTGGAGTATGAGTACTTACTTCCTCTTTGCTGCAGCCTTGTATCTGCCGATGTTGCACCGCTATTTACACTGTTCTGCTGTGTGCACTGAGACTACACAGTCTCTCTCACCTTCTTCTCATGATTTCTTGGCTTGACCTTTTCTTACCCATGTTGGCTATGCTCAGTCCCACAGTTCTGGTTCCCCATTTGTTCATAGTAGTCTGTCCTTTGTGTCAACGTCACTTTATGTGATGGTATCCCTGTGCCCAGCACTGTCAGTTAATTCTGGAAAGGCCTATCACTAAGCTACTTCCATCTTCATTATCATGCCATGAGCATCTTTCTAAATGCACCTGGATACATATTTCTCTGAGCATCTTCCCAGCCTGGTTTAGTTGTCCTGGAGTGGTTGTGTTGAGAATCACTCAGCATCACCTCTTCCTATGTGAGCAGTCAAAAACAAATTCTGAAATACACCCCCTGGGATCCTTTCAGCTTTGATTTGCCCCTACCCAACAGCCCTCCTGGCTTGCAGAGATGCCTCTGTCTCCTGGATTTTCCCTGATGAGAGGCCCAAGGATTTTCCTAATTAACCAATTTCAGAAGCATGTATGGGCATTTTCTGTTGACTTGTGCCCCATGGCACTCCTGGCTCATCACCACTCTTTTTAATCATTGTACTTTCCATACTCCCCATATTCCATCCTAAATTTCAGTCCTTGACTCTTTCCACAGCTTCTCATGGACTCAATAGCCCTTTCTTCTTCCTCATTACTTTATAATATCTTCTGCTTTTTTCTTTACTCTTGTAGTTAGAGTCAATTTCTCTGTTCCACTTCTTTTCTGCTACAAAATCACATCGCCTGCCTTTCCACACGCCCCCCTCCCCCACTATTGTGGACATGTTTTCCACAAATCACTTCACTTACCTGGGATGTTGCCTTCTTGTTCTGCTGACATCTGCAAACCTTTTCTTAAAGCCTCTTCATCATTTCCCTCTGACACTGTGTGAGCAAAACTACTCTTGCGTAGATCTGAGCACAAACCTTGTATTCACGTTGCTTCTTAAAGCTTGTGTCCCATCGTTGTGTTTTCCCTAATTCCATGCCCGGAATATTTGACAAATATGGTTGCAAAAAGAGTGCACATGCTAGAGTTTGGGAAGAATTTAATGATCTTTTTTGTTCTTCAGCTTCACAGGGCATTTGACCAAGTAATCTTCATATTCAAGGTTCAGTGATTTGTCCTAAGAGCTTTGGATACAAACTGAAACATAATAAGCTCATGTAGTCTTATCGCAGAAATCGCCATTACTACTGTGTTGTAAAATTTTTTGTTAGCTGAGCCATCTCTCCATAAAATTAAGAGGAAGAGAATCTGTGCATGTTTAAAATGTATAGGAGGATAAAGGCAAGAAGGCACATCATCATGCCAGGTGTGGTGGACTCACTCAAGGCTCAAGTGCGTTTCCAGTCTTCTGGCCTGGCAAAGGTACATTTTCTCATAGATGTCACTCAAAAAACAACAGCCAGACTTGCCAAATCCTATACTTTCTTATGTGCCAGACTGCAAAGGAAGGGCTGCCACTTTTGGAAACCCAGGACTTGTCCTGGAGCACTGGGCGGTGCAGGGTTTAGCTCACAGGTATCGAACATCCAGCCTGTGGGCTGGATCTGGCCCACCACCTTGTTTTATCTGGCCCCACACTTTGTTTCCACACAGAGCCCATGCCAAGCTACTTGTCCCCAGGCTCCTGCCCGCTCTGGTCTCCATGCAGCATGTGTGACACAGCTTGTGCTGCAAGAGCAGAACGGTGGGAGCTGCAGCTGTAGCTACAGGAGAGTGGTGAGCCTGTCTAAGAAGAGTAATAGGTGAGACTGATAGGGGACACTAGTAGCTGCCTTGGGGCATTGAAAGACAAGACAGACAAGAATTACACGGGGAGTGGGGAGGGGAGCGGTAGCGGGCTGGGAGCGCTTAAAGCGGTACTCTCAACTGGGCAGACATTTCATTTAATTTTTTTTATAAATTAGCCAGATACATGACCTTTAGCAATTACATGTTATTTTTAAAAAGTACCTGTAAGAAGATATTTTGTAACCAGCAGCCAGAGTTCCACTCATGGATTCTACATTGTTTTCCATGGATAGGGCCAGGTCTGCCAGGTGGAGAATGGGGTTTGAAGGAAAGGTGAGCCTGTGTGAGAGGGTCTGACTATTATTTAACCTGGTCCTAAAGGACATCTTGGTCTTTTACTTAAGTGGCACACCATACCATCTTTGGTGCAAGAATTTGAATCCCAAAATGTCCAGTAAGAGGCTGATGCAGAAGGAAGGCAATTTAATGGTAGATGGGAAAGCAAATACATGTTTGTGTTTCAAAAAGGAAAAACAGTATGTCTTTTGTGTTATGAGACAGTGTCAGTGATAAAGGACTACAATGCCCATAACCAAGTGGCAAACACAAGACCTGTGGGCCGAATCCTAAAATTACATTAGTCCCTTTGAAGGCAACTGCGAGACTGATGTGGCTCTTGGTGAAAATGAGTTTGACACCCTGGGTCTAGCTTCTTACACACTACCATTCCCGTGAGTGAAGTATGATCCAGTATAGCAGGTACTCTTACACCTCCTCTTAACACTAGACAATTATTAAAAAATACAATAATACTACAATACTGGCATTTATTTTAGAAGTTTGTAAGATTCTACATTTGGGGAGAGAGGATTTTCCAGAAATAAAATAAAACAAAACAATTAACTGAGAACTAGCCTCAAGTTAAACTGAAGAGGTACTTTATTTGTCTTATCAATTTACAGAACTTGAAAGCATTTTGGCAAGCCGATCCAGCATGCCTATTGATTGTTGCTTACTCAGAACACACTACTATCTAAAATAAAACTTTGCATTTATGTGTGTCCCTAGTACCATCTCCTTTCTGTGAGAAGCATTCAGATTCAAATATCTTGTTTTCTGCAGTTCACCAATGCAATACTTAAATTAGTATGCTAATTTTAAGGTAATTCTCCGGAAGACTTAATAAGGGGAGGGCTGATGTTCCTTCGTCATGACAAGATGGAGCCAACATTCTGGCCAAAATGAAAGCAAAATTTTCTGAGAGTTGTCCGCATATTAATTTTAATTCTAATACACATTGCTTACCCTTTGCAGTTGAACTGCCAGCAGCACGGTTTCCTCTGTCCACAGTAGTGCATGGGACATATACTTCATTATAAACCTTAATGATCCTGGTACAATTCAGATATCACCTATCCAGCCAGCAAGAAAACAGAGCTCTAACATAACCAGTTACTGGTCAAACTGCATTTTCTGTGGACCTAGGATTGTCACTAAGCAGTGCTCCTGTGCTCCAATGATGTATTTCTGTGTAACAGCCACATTTTATTAAAATAAGTATCAAGCTCACGTTGTTCTTGTGACCATGCCCCAGCTGACACATGTCCCATTGCTGCCATGCTGCACCTCTGTTGGGCTCCTGCCAGCCATGGGCAGGACTCAATGCTTGCCCAGGCTGGGCTGTGGGAGATTCCTGGTACCTGTCCCTCCAGCCCCTGTAGTCTCTCTGAAGGGCAGCCCTTCTCTCTGCTCCCCCAATTTGGTACCATCTCTAGACTTGGCTGAGTGCCCTCTGTCTCTCATTTAGCTCCAACGACCTTGCCCATGGTGCTTGGAGGGAGTCTATGGCCATTTCCCACCTCAGGTGGCTCCATTAGTTGCAGTGCAGGTGGGAATGGGGCCTCAGCTGTCCCTGGACTGGGAGTTAAGAGCCCAGGTAGCAGGGTCGTGCTGTGGGGACATCTATAGGTCCCTGGGCAGCTGCGGAGGGGAATGAAAAGCCAGAGGAGGGTGCCGAGCAGGAACTGTCGCATTTTGCACACTAGCCCTCTGTGCAGCAAGAGACAAATCTGTGTGTGGCTGGAGGAGTGCACCAGACTTAGGGGACAGAAGATCCTGGCCCAGGAGGTGATGAGAGACACTACTGATCCTCGCTGGGATGTTGTGGCTCCAGGCAGGAAAGCTTATTCTTGGATACAAGCAGGTGGCATGAGAATATTACTTGGTAAATCAGATAAGCTGCAATCTCGTTATGCTAGCGGATGAGTGGGCCAGAAAGATTTGAGTGTAGCTGTCAATACAGCATCCTGTAAGGATAATGTCTAATCAAATTAGTCACTTGGAGCTCCCCTCTGCATAGCCTCTTGGTTAGGAAGAAAACATTGTTCCCACAAGGGAGGGGCAAATCATCTTCAGATGTAACATCCCCAACCTTTTCAGCATTGCAGGTAGTATCTGCACCATCTGCTTCGGACCTAGTTCCATAAATGGCTCTAGCAGTACTACTTCTCTTTGGCAGTACATTCTGCACCACATCAGCTGTATGACTTCACTTCACAATTGGAGTTTTTAATAGTGTCCATGCAAGGACTGGGGGGAGAATGTGATATGAGTTGTAGGGAAGTGTGGAATTTTGTTCCCAGAAACTCCAGCTCATTTTCCCAGCCACTAACAAAGCCTTCAGGGCAGCTTACACATGTAAGGTTTCCATTTGAAATACTGTTAAAAGGGCAGCCACCAACACCCGACAAGGCAGGGGTCTTATGCCAACTCTGCAATTATGTTTAAAGCTCTTGGAACCAAATGTGTGCTACCACACGTGCTCAGATAGTATTACGCTGTGTGACAACCTAGTGCAAGTTTCCTAAAACAGCAGCCTCATTCCCCTCCAAAATCCTCCATTGTCCGCCTAAGTCCAATCAAACAACATTATCTCATTGCAAGCTGAGACACTATCCACCTCAGCTATTGCTGCTATGCAAACAATGGCTTTCAGGGTGCCAACTAAGTTTCCCTGAAGGTCTAGGAAATACCTCACACTTTAAATTCTGGGTACATCAGCCCACCACCCTTCTCCAAGGGGTCTGGTCTGGCACTGCTAGCTCTCTTTGAACAGATTATTTAGTTTTCCACCCACCATTCCTATGTGGTTTAATTTGCACTGCAGCTATACAGCCCTGGCTCAGTTTAAACAATATTGCCTCAATTTCTCTACTTCTGCAGCTATAAACTTCAGTACGTTAGAACCTTTATTCTTTCCCCTTGTCAAGGGAAAAGCTTGTTAAGTTTCAAATCCTACATGCAGAGGAAAGAACTGAGCTTGGCTCTTTCATATATTGACCCTGGAGTGTCTTGGACACTACTTGTTTTTCTTACAATATTTCAAAACAAAAACATTTATCTTGAACTCAATAGAACATTTCATGTCAAAGTGTGAATATCCGGGAGGTCTGGATCCAAAAGAGTGCCAGCTTTGATACAATACGAATAGTTCACCCATTTGCAATTTTTCAGCTCCCAAATCACGACCCAAAACTGCCTACGATGATTTGCATAGCCTTTAATACAGACACCAAACCTCTTTATGTCAGCTTACACATAAAGAGCAAAGCCATATCATCTAGAAAACAACGTATGTCACCGAGCCCAAAGGGCCTTCTCTTCAGACATAGGGCATCCTGAGTACATTCTCTGACCGTATAGCTCTGTGCTGTGATATCCATTTCATACACAGCCTAATTCCTGCTTTCGTCATTAATTACTCATCAATTAAATTAGTCCCATGTAGCAAGTTACACTCCTGCAAAAGAAGTTCTTCCTGGTGTCTAAGCAATAGTTCCCCCACATGCAACTGTCCTGAGAGGCTGTAGACTGTGGGAGGATTAAAATTAGCAAGAACACACAATTTACAAAATGGCCTATTTTGCCCAGTTTCAAACTCACATTTCATGGTCTCACTCAAACTGTCTCCCACCTTCGAGTTTTCAGCTAGTTCTTTCCTTTGTCTCCAGTCAAAACCAAAGAAAATTTCCTCTTACCCTTTCTGCCATCATTTGTACCCAGAAAACCACTGCAACATGCAAGACCTTGCTGAACAGCCTGCAACCTAAAGTGTTGCTATCCCTACAGATATCAGGAAATTAAAATGGCCCACTGCCAAGTCCTGTGCTTGTGACAGTCCTGGTTGTTGCTCACAAAAAGGCTTCATCCATCCCCATTCTGGAGACCTGGAGCAGACCCCCCACCATGCTAGTGCTGTCCACATCCTTGTCCCTCTGTTTGGAGCCAGATATTGGAGGCACCCCTGGCACACATCGCCTCCTCCAAGTCTTCTTGAGCAATATTTTAATATCCTGGCTAAGAGAATTACCAGATCAAGTCTCTGTCTTGCTAGCAGAAAGGCATCTAAGACATTCAGCCAATTGACCCAACAACTTTCCTACTGCATCTCCAGTGATCCAGGAACTAAAAGAGGGAATGGGAAAAAATTGAATTGTAAACAATAAATTTATAGATCTTTGTCTCAGTTTCCACTGTTTTACCTGCAATCTTCTTTCTCTCTTAACTCACTTTCCTTATACTCCCATGCCTTTGTGTGAAGGTGTTCATTCGTGTTTCAGGGGTGGACATAGACGGATCAGCAGCTGTCTGTTCTGTCCTCCCTGATGACAGGAGCCGTCTCTACCTGTCCTCCTCCTCAGCTCTAGACCCAGCTGCATAAACATTTCTAACACTGTCACCACAGGTCTTTCTCTTGTCACCCTCCTCCCAGGCACCCACATTCACATTTGCACTGGTTTGTGCCACTGCTGGCAGTACCAATGCACACAGGGACAAGCAGCCTTGAACCTTTACTCCTTTGAGCAGGTGAGCCTCGGTTAACTTCCAGCAATGCAGTGGGTGGAACTTAGCCCTGTTCCCTACTGCTGAAAATGTTTGTACATTGTTTAATTCCTCTGAAGTGTAGTGGCCTCTGTGGCATTTTGCCTCCCAGCATGATGCTGACCCTTACCTGCTGTTTGCACAGCATGATGGCTTCACTGATGTGAAACAAGTTCTGTCCTACCTTCCTAGATGGTTGTCTTGTTTTTCTTTTGTCTGCAGGGCTTCCCAGGATTCCACGAAGTGTTTCAACCCCACTACCCCAACCCAAAGCTTCTCAGACTCCTTCCTAAAGTATGCAACCAAAAGGCATGTTTTCTGGTCCTAGTTCTTACCAGTGAGAAGAAAAGGTCACGGACCTTGCAAATTCCATTCAAATCCTGAACTAAATTATTCAAGATTGGTGCTTCCATTTGAGAACAGCCCCTACAGCACCAGATAAAGAATGATGCAATAGTAGAGGGAGCCCTGAAAAAGCAGTATTACCTCACTATTTTTGTGCTCTTTTGTGAAGGATGCACTTCCTACTACTGTAGGCAGCTGGGAGAGCAGAAATAATAAGATGCTCACCTTGTTAGCCAAGGATTAGGCCCAAGCAGTATATATTTAATTAGACTTTAAAGAGCTTATTTCAATGTTCAGAGACACAGTTCTTCCCTGTGGCTGCTGCCTCAATATAATTGTTGCAGTAAGTGCTCTGCTTACCAAGAGAAAGAAGGGAGTTTTCAGATATTGTGAGTACTCAGTTTTTGTTTGCATTTAGATTAAGAAGAAGAAAGTGGACTCAAAGCTCTTGTACAGGTCATCTAATCTGGTTGAGAAGATCTGTCCTCCCACAGACTTACCTTGGGCACTATAAAGGAATACCTCTTCCTGATGACAAGCTCTCTCTGCAGTGTTACCTCAACCTTGGTCATTCTAGAAGCAACACCTTCTACCACAAAAATTTAGGAACTACATTAGAAACTAGAGTGCAGTTTGCATAGACCACATCTTTGGACTACTACCTACCACAAGATCCAGGGCATTCACAATGAGCATTAGTGAAGACGATGTGGAGAAGTTTCTTGATGGCAACCCTGCTTTTGCCAAGCAGTACTTTGAGAAGAAACTAAGAACAGAGTCCTGCGATAGCAATGAGAGTGAAATCCTTTTTGAGTTGATCCAAGACATGCAAGAAAGCATCAACATGGAGAAAGTTGTTTTCAAGACCTTGAGAAGAATCAGGTCCCTTATTCACGCTGACCGCTGTAGTCTTTTCATGTACAGGCAGAGAAATGGCACACCTGAACTGGCAACAAGGCTTTTCAACATCCAAGAGGGAAGCACCCTGGAGGAATGCCTGGTGTCCCCAGACTGTGAGATTGTCTATCCATTGGACATAGGCATTGTGGGCTATGTTGCACAAACCAAGAAAACCATGAACATCAAGGACGTCAGTGAGGTAAGTTTGTCATTTATTCATTCACTCGCTAGAAGAGAGGCTAACAAAAGGGTCAAGAGGTAGTAGGGCATCTCTGTGCTTGGTCAAACCTCTTGCAAAGTAATAGCTGAGTATTGGAAACGGAAGTACCAGTAGAAGGTCTGTAAGTTGCTTCCAATTTCATTTATGGAGTGAGGTGAAGCTAAGCACATTATTACACTAGGTGTTAATGCCTGCAAAAAAATGTACTGTCACAATTTGCCTGTCTTAATAAAAAAAAAAATCACATCTAGTCCATCAGAGAAGAGAGTGAGGTACAGCCAGTTCTGCATTGAAGGCACATGGAATTTTCCACACATGTTTATGTTACATGACTAGTTGGCAAAGAGAGAGAAATACTTTACAGTGCATCTAGAAAGGATTTTCCACACCAAATGACATTTTAAGATGTTTGCTGTCTGATGAGGCTTTGGCCATGGGCATTTAGAGGCATTTTTATCAACTAGACAGAGTGGACCTCAGAGTAGGTTAATTAACTGCAACCTTTGTATGGGTGATCTTCATCAAAAAGAGCAAGAGACAAACTTTGACCAAAAAAACTCTTTCAGCAAATGCTGCACATTGTAATAGCAAGAGGGATCCAAGGAATTTTGATGTTTTTATTTTATGCCTTCATGACAATATTTGCCCCCTCCATACTCCAGGGTTGAATCATGTAAACCCGAATGGCAGAAATAACAATCCGCTTGTTCTAATCACAGATATAAAACTAAAATCCATGACCCAAATATGGCATTTGGGATTACTCCATCTATTGTTTGCTAGTTACAAAGATACCATCCATTTATCCATCTATTTTTTGCTCCATATGAATATAGCCAAATGCCTTAGCAAAAACTTCCTTGTCCTCCACAGAACATACTGAAGCATTAATTTGGTTTTCCAACCTTCTCTTTTTTTTGGGGGGGGGGCAGTGTAAGTGAGGGCACAGAAAAAGTGTTAACATGGGACTTCAACATTTTAAAGCTCTCTGGCTTCAGATATTTCTCCGAGAACATGGGAGGATTTCAGTGCTGTGAAACAAGTGCTGCACTCCAACTCTAGTGCTTTCAGACATTGTCATAAGGCAATTCCTTTGAAGGAGACCCAGAAACTAAATGCTTTCTCTACCTCGATTGACAGGGAAAGTCAGCAGTGGGGGCAGTATGGGGATAAGGTGTATTAGGGAGTGATTATTCTTTCTGGTGCAGCCCTCTGAATATGATCAGAGCTCTGAGGTTTTGTCTAACACAACTAGAAGGACTTGTATCTAACAAGTTATTCAGCTGAGCAGGGAGAAGATCTTGGGTCAGCGAGAGCATCCCTGCACTCCCAATTGGCAGGTGATGATGGTGTCTAATAGGCCCTGTGCAGGTGAGGTGATGGCCTGTAGGCCTTCACCACACTACCCTTTCGCTGCTTTATTTTCTTTCGGAGGGGAAGGACAGTAACATTCACATAAGGAACAACTGGATGAGTTCACTTTGTGCTGCCCTTACAGCATGACCGAGCACTCTCCCAGTCATTTGAATGGCAGTTCCCTCGTGGGTGACTCCCTGGGCAGTCCAGTCCATAGCAGAGCCACCTGCATATTGCAACTGCTGTCAAAATGCTCCTGGGGCGGAAGGGGGTGGGTCACTCTCAGGGGCAGGGAGGGAGTGCCCAGAACCACGTACTGTGGGTACCAGCTTCATCCTCTGTTGAGATACCTTCCCTACCATCTACCATCCCAACCACAAAGGCCAAGGGACATAGGAGGGAATGCCTGGGAGAACACTTTCAGGAGAAATGAGGGGTAGATGGCTTCATGCAGCCTGCAAGCCAACAGCAGCTTCAGGACCCAGGCAAAAGCAGAAGAAAAATGGTGGTGAGTGAACTTCCCAGTGACCGTACCAGGCAGCACTGGTTTATCAACTGTGACTATGCAGTGCTGCATCATAACTGGCTGTACCCACTTCACAGTGCTAAAGAGAAGTCAAAGACAAGGATGGAGGAGGTACTATGAAGAACGTCAGCGATCTGAGAATGACTAGTGGAGAGCCTCATTCTGACAGAGTTTGTCATGTTGAAGCTTGTGATTTGCAAGATCTTTGCAGAAAGTGAAAAAATGCATGTGTCACAGTCAGAAGCCACAGCCAGGTCTCTTGATACTAGCTGTATCACCTGTACATTGTCCAATTTTCTGCTAATTCATTTCTCTTCCCCAATAATTTTTAAGCAAAACTTTCTTCAGGCAGCTTACTTCAAGAGGTTATGTTTTAACTTGGTTTTAAGACCATAGACACTGTGAAAAAAATGCTTAATTTGTAAATTCTCTATTGAACAGTGTGCCCAGTTCAGTCCATTTGTTGATGAGCTCACCGACTACACTACGAAAAGCATACTTGCAACACCCATCTTGAATGGCAAAGATTTAGTTGCGGTCATTTTGGCTATTAATAAGCTGAACGGTCCATACTTCACCAGCTCTGATGAAACAGTAAGTGGTCAGTAGCTCAGTTTCTATCAAGCGGTTGTTACTTTTGCATGTAACTGACTCTTCTACACTAGGGATGTCTGCTTTAGTGAAGCTCCAGTGGTGCCCATTTCCCTACAGGTACTCTCCCTCTAACAGAAAAAGCTTATTATAAGAATGCTTATCTCAGAAGTCTTTCGTGGAAGTTACAGTGGGATAAGCCTCATCTCACACCAGTGCAAAGCAAAGAATTTATCCAGGGGAATTATGATGACGTTGCTAAAGAGGTGTTATGAAATCCAGCATACACAAGGCTGCTACTGCATTCAACTCAATCTCAATCTCATTTTTTGCCTTTTCAGCTTTTTCTGAAGTACCTGAATTTTGCCTCCTTGAACTTGAAGATCTATCACTTGAGTTATCTTCACAATTGTGAGACTCGAAGAGGCCAGGTAAGAATGAAAATGCAGATCAAATGAGCGCTTTCAAGTGTAACTGATCTGCTTCAGAGATTTGTGCCTGAAGAGCAGAAAGAAAAATGTGCCTTCATCTGCTTTCAGATACTGCTCTTTCTCCAGAGTCTTTCATTAGTCTCCCTTCCTGTTGCTGTTGGCAACACTACAGGAGATGATGAGTAGCACCAGTTTATGCAGGACTGAGTTCCAGATGTTTTGTTATCTGAGGCTATGAAACAGTCTTGGGGCATTTGACCACTTCAGCCAAGATCTTCTCCAAACAATTAAGAATGAGGTAGTTTTGAATGTGGTGGTTTTTTTCCTTTATCTGCCTGTTATTAAAATATGCTATAGAATTTCTTCTTAGTGCCAGTAGAATGATTCTTATATGCCTGTTATATAGGCCTCCTCCACTAGAAATGAACATAGATGAGGGTTTTAGGGTATTCTGAATTGAAACAGTTCAGCCACCATTTTTTTCCATGACTTGGGTTATGAAAGCACTCTCAAGTTTGTTGGGTTGGATGTGAATCCATGCAACCACTTTCTGCAGCAGACAACTGTTTGTCATTGAAAAAGACAAGCAATTGTGTCTACGCTTAATGGCAGCCATGGTCTTGTCTCCAGTGGGGGGCCCCATGAGGGATAAATACCTCTTTCGGAAAAATGGATGCAGAATGAAGGTTTACTTTAGAGGCTACGAGACAGCACTTACTAATTCATTATCTCGTATGCTTCATCTAATCTTTTCAGTAATGAAAAACATGAATGATGGCAGGTAATCCAGCCATCTAGCCATGATGAGTAATTCAACTGAAGCATAACTAGCAAAGGTTTATTCCTGTTGAGGGTTTAGTAGTAGGACTGGGGGAGGTAAGGAAGAGGCTAGAAAACAAAGTGGACACCCAAGAGGTGGAAAGCCTAATGTCTCCCGCAGGGTGCTCTTGGTCTGGGGCTGAACCCAGGAGTCCTATGTTCATATATCACTGCTGCATCACCAGGTTCTACCAAAAGGGAGGAAGGCAAGAACAAGATGCAAAACATACTGCTAGTTCTACCAATAGTTCAACTCGCCATCTAGATCTAAAGATCAGTGCAAGAGTTAAGATGGTTCATTGTGGCAGACTTAAATGACACAAGTGACATTCTCAAAGATGGTCTAGGATTTTAATATTGCAAATCCCAACAGCAAAGGCTGGGGGATACTGTAAGTAAAATGGCTTACACAAAGACAGTTCAGTTTGCTTGTGCTCAGATACTGTGTCTTAGTAGAAGGCCACGTAACACATTTTGTCCAACTTCTTTACATCATTCCATGAACTGGCCATTCTTCAGGTGTTTCCTTCAGTCCTCCTCACTGGGTTGTGGCTTTCAGCATTACTTATTGCATGTTGTAAAATGTCAAAAATAAACCATTGCTCATTTTCTTCTAATGGTTTGAATAACAACGTCACTATCCTGGCTGAGGGATGCTCAGAGGCTGGTGACGTTGAACACCTCAGACTTTATAGCAGTGGCAGAATGGTCGCATTTACAGATTAGAAACAGAGACTGATGCAGCTCAGCATTGTCAAAAACATCTACTAGGGCCCAGTGAAGAGGTGAGACACATTTTCCTGGTTGTGGCCATATGACAGTACTTCTTGTTCAAAGCACAGCTCCAGTCAGCTTCAGGTTGCAGCTGTCAGAGCTTCTGAAGCACTGCTCCTTGTGTCTTCTGAGCTCAGAAAGCAAAGCACAGGCATGCACACATACGCTAGCTAAGCTAGGTAGTTGCATAGATAGCTTCCTTACCATGTCAGAGAAAATTAAGTTCTTTATTAGGCTTACAAAGATCCTCCTTTTGCCAGCAGAAATACTTGCCTAATTTGCTACATAACTTCCGTTTTTACAAATGAAAACACCTCATAGCAACAGCTTTCCTAAGGATACATCTGTGGGGCATGAGAAGGGGAAAAGGATCATAGGCTGGTGTGCACACAAAGCAGCTGTGCAAAGGCCTTGAGGAAAGTGTTAATTTGTATATTTCCAATTCCAGCCCTGGAATTTGTGACACTTTTGGTGTTAACACTTTTTGGATTCAAGATTTTACTTCTGGATCTAAGATGTAAGTGGGGCCATGTCTTTATCTGGCACTACTACTTTTTTTTGTTATATTTGTAAAACTGAACTCTACATAGCACTCCATGATGACCTGTCTCTTCCTCAGAGTGCATATTTCCATAGTAATTCCCAGGGTGAATAAGCAATACTTTCACATTTTGGAGTACAGGTTGCTATTGCACTTTTCAGGAACTGTAGTATAAAACCCCAGTTGTTTCCTTGTTACTTCAAACACATGTGCGAAGCTCAGCGCTGAAGGAGAACCTGTGCTTACATTTGAACTTTTTCCTGCAGGTGCTGTTGTGGTCAGCTAATAAGGTTTTTGAGGAATTGACAGACATTGAGAGGCAGTTCCACAAGGCTTTTTACACAGTGAGAGCATATCTGAACTGTGACCGGTATTCAGTAGGTCTCCTGGACATGACGAAGCAGAAGGTGAGTGTTACATGTATGTTGTACATCTTTCTGCATTGCTGCTGTCCACTGAGAGGTGACGTGCGGAGATATGTTTTACCACAGCAGCCAAAGTACAAGCTAGCTTTGCTTTGATTGGTGTTTTTTTAAATTCCCTTGTGCAGATGAAGAGCCTAGGATAAAGAAAAGAGAGGGAAAGTGGATAGCTTATCACTGGAATGGGACTGCCAAAGGAGCCAGAGGCTGAGAGGACAAAGGGCAAACGTGTCTGACCATGGCAATCCTGGTCAAAATCTGCCACATAACAACAGCCTCACAAAGTGTGTAAATATCAGAAGTATAGTGAGATACCTGTGGAAACCCCCAGCAACAAAGTAACACCCTTCCCTAAGGACATGTGCATGTTATCCAGGCTTTTAGGTGAAATTTGGTTTCATGAAAATAAGCTGACAGAGCTAAGTCTGATTTGTTCTGATTGTCTCCATCTTTGGCAAGCTTTATGTGGGGGTTACACAGCATCCTTATCATGGGAGCCCTACTTTACTCCATAGTCAGGCTGACTTAGGCTACTATGAACTTTGTTCTCCACCGTGTTGCCAGAGCCTTTACAGCATGCTGTCTTGTGAGGAGGTGTATTAAAAGATCATTAGTGTGACAGAGACACTTTGATCAGCATTATAGTGTAGCCTGAGAAAAACAAACAAACAAAATCCTTCACTTTAGCAAGCTAGCAAGTAGTAGATCAGCCCTATGGTCACACTCTGGAAAATGAAGAACACATAAAATATTGTCATAGCCATTCGTACTGTGAGTACAGCCTGTGCTGTTCACTGAATGAAGCAGCATCCTATGTATAGGCAGTGTATGACTATATACAGCCATATAATGCACCTGACACTTCCTGATTTATGTATAGCGTTCTGCTGCCTAGAATTGAAGTGGTCTTATTATTTCATGCTTTGTTTAACACAGTACCAAAACCAGCATGGTAGAGCAGTGGGTGCTTTGAGACTGAAGGCAGCATGAATTTTTCTACTGTAAAAATGCTTTTTTTCATTTTAAAACCAGGAATTTTTTGACCTGTGGCCAGTTCTGCTGGGAGAAGTTCCCCCCTACTCAGGACCTCGCACCCCGGATGGTAGGGTATGTGAGAACCAGATTTCTTAAGCTCTTTCCTGTCTGGTTGTATTGCCTCACCACCAATTTTAGCATTGCTCTTCTATTTTTCTGTAGGAAATAGTCTTTTACAAGGTCATTGATTACATATTACATGGGAAAGAAGACATTAAAGTCATCCCGTAAGTCCCCAGTTTTCTTTATGGTAGGTACTGACACAGTGTAGCCAAAACCAAGACATTAATGAGGAGATATGCAAAGGCCTGATAGAAGACTGAGTAAAAGAAGTAGAATGTAAGTTGGTGCTTTGACTCACATTTCTGTGGGACTAAGATTTCCTTCCGGGCATTGGGATCCTGTCTTGCAAGTCAACCTCCAGAAGTCACTGCAACCAGTGATTCTTTTTAGATACAGAAGTGGACTGCATTGACTGCCTGCAGCTTTACTACTCTCTCTGCCAGGCTGGGACATCACTCATCCTTGATGCCTTTCCTGTGGCAGCAGATGAGCCCATCCAGGCTGCCCTTGTATTGAGGCATCTTCCCAGCCCTGCCTTTCACCCCTCTGCTACCCTCCTGGCCTCTCATGGTCACTCCTGCTCCCCTGCCTGTCTTGCAGCTTCCTTGCTTCTATCTTATCCTCTGGTCACTGACCCCATCTCAAGGTATCTCTGGCCATTCCTCCTCTCTTGACACTACACTGAGACTCCCTTCTTCTGAAAACTACCATTTCTTCATGAGTCGTGGGCACCTTGGACAAATCTGACATAAGAGGGGTTTCACCCAGTTCCGGTAACACTGCTTTGTATTGGTGTAAGTGCTGCAAGAAAGGGCTCCATTTCTTAGGTAGTCCCAGGAATGCCTTTTTCTTTAAGTGTCTGCAGACAAGAATATTTTATGAAACCTTTATTGAAACCTTGAAAGAAAAGTATTATGAGAATTTTTTTGCTTGGGTCCTTTGAAGTAACAGGACTGTTTAGTAACTGAAGGTGAAACCTGTAAATGTGAATTGTGCAATCAGCTGGATACATTTTAGCTCTGTGACCATTCTTCAGTAAATGTAAATGTATATGCCTAATTTCTCTTATGTGTTTTTCTTTCATACAGGAATCCTACCCCAGATCACTGGGCACTAGTTACTGGACTGCCAACCTATGTGGCTGAAAGTGGATTTGTAAGTATGTAGGCTTCATCAAGGCTTTCTGAGATGAAGTCATAATAACCCTCCTTTCTCATGAATTTGATTTTTTGTTTTGGTATTTAAACTTCTCATTGCCTATATTGTAAAACATTTTTTGTGTGATCCTCTAGATTTGCAACATTATGAATGCTGCTGCAGATGAGATGTTTAACTTTCAGGTACTGTAAAAACTTCCAGCCCCATCGAGGATGCTACTTTTTTTGCAGAAGTGTAATTTAGAATCAATATTAGGCATATAAGTATTTCTTTAGCCTGTAGTCTTGATGTCAAATGAGTGTGGTCATGTATTTAGAAATAACATTAAGTACATGGTGTCTGTCTGCTTGCTATTGCTTCAAGGAAGGTCCTCTAGATGAATCAGGATGGACTGTCAAAAATGTTCTCTCCATGCCGATAGTCAACAAAAAGGAAGAAATTGTTGGTGTTGTCACGTTTTATAATAGAAAAGATGGTAAACCATTTGACGAACAGGACGAGACCCTCATGGAGGTACAGTTCCTTGCTACTGATGGAAGTAGTTCATATGGTTGAGAGAGGTCACTATTGCTCATTGTATACCTGCATATCATCCCCCAGTGTTTTGCAGCTAAGTTTCTACAGAGGTGTTATGCATCAGCTTGAAAGTTTTGAAAGCAACTGCATTAAATGCTGGGTTTTTTCAGTCCTGGAAACCCACCTGTGTTTTTGTCACTTCAGCATTGTTGGATTAGACACCTAGCCATGAGCACGACCATTCTGACCTGTGTTCACATACATGACAGCTGGCCTACACTGGCTGGGCAGCTCCCTTGAGAAATTATATAGAAATTGTCTGTGTAGCTATGATACAAAGAGTGGCCAGCTATTGGATCTGCCAACAGCAGTTGTAATTAAAGACCTTGCTGCTTAGAAATGCTCCTCTGATAGTTACAATTCAATATAGCCATTCAGCTCTTGGCATCTGTTATCAATCAGAATGTTTCCTGAAATAGACTTTTATTATAAATCAAAAATACTGAAGAAAAAAAAAACAAAACACNGACCACCAAAAGTACAATGTGAAAGAATCAGTTTGAATTGGCCACTGGGCAGCAAAGACGTTGAGAACAAACTCAGGTGTAAAGACATGTGAAAGGTAATGAGACCACCTTGCCATCCCTTGCTATGAGGGTTCCTGACCTGCTTTCTCCATTGTGACAGCAGCCTTTCCACAGGCATGGAGACAACTGAAACATCACAGAAAAAGCATTCTGTATGCTGAACTGGACAGAGAGTCCTGAACCTCCACAGCATGGGTAATCCAGAGGCCTAAGCAGTTTCACCAGCTGATGAGCTGCTCTGCTGAGGAGCAAGTAGATCTTGGGAGCAAACACACGGTTGCTTATTGCTAGACTTGTGGCCAAACTGGAATTTGTGATTCTCTAAAAATATATCATGCAATGTTATATTTCTGTGTCTTTGAGAAACAGATGTTTTGGTTATTTTACCATTTCCTTCTTTTCCTCTTACCAAGTCCTTGACACAGTTCCTGGGTTGGTCTGTACTCAACACAGACACATATGATAAGATGAACAAGCTGGAGAACCGGAAGGACATTGCTCAGGATATGGTGCTCTACCATGTGAAATGTGACAAGGATGAAATCCAGGAAATTCTGGTAATGCCTAGCAACATGCAGCACACCCCTAAGTGCACTGGCCTGGCCTGTGACTTATGGCGTAGACACAGGTCTCCCATTCCACCGAAATGCTTCCAACCACCATGGTGTGGAGGCAGCACCCAGGGCCCCAGGTACTGCACAATGGCAGGACAAGTCTTTGTTTTGACTCTGTGGGCTGCCCTCCACTTTGGCACACCGCTATGCTGTGCCCTTTCTAATTTCCTCAGCAAAACCAGCCCTGGAGATAAGTTCACACAGGTGCTACTCAGGGGAGGGCTGTAGGGGTGGAAGAGGATCTGATTTATTCCCCAAAACCTCCTCAGTGCAGAAGATGTGGAGTTTGATCTGGGACACTGGCTCAAGGAGGATGTTTGCAAGTGGGAGAAACATGAACCAAAATCAAGGAGAGGGAAAACATTTTTACCAGGAAGAATGGGTTGAAAGACCAGAAACAGAAGTAATGCCCAGGAAGAAAATATAATTTGCAACAGACAGCTGCCCTAGATTACCCCAAAGCTGCACAGTGCAAAGTCCAGTGTGGTTTGGTCATCAGTTTAACACATTCATGGTCTTTGCAGCCAACACGAGAAAAGCTGGGAAAGGAGCCAAGTGAGTGTGAGGAAGAGGAGCTGGCAAGCATCCTGGTAAGAGCAATGTACTGCTGGAATTGACAGCTCTGGCAAATAAATATTGCCTAGGTGGTTGCAGGGAAGAGTTCCCTGTGTTGGAGCACTGGTACACATCAACAGGGCACTTGGCGAAGGGTGAAGGCAAAGCATATTCTGTGTCCTTCTGCTGTTGAGTTTGAGGCTATTATTATCAGGTGGCAGCAAATGCCTTCCCCAGCTCCTGGGGAGTACCTGCTCTCTGCCACTTTATCTCAAGGGGTTGAAAGTCCATCTGGAAACATATCAGCCGTGTTGACTTGTCACACACTTTATTCTCTGGAATAAATATGGAGGCCTGTAACTCTTCCCTTGTAAGAGCTGTCAAGTTTGGAGTATCCAAACTATAGGAAATCAACAAGAAAAGTGCTTAAAAGAAAACAAGCAATATTACTTCCACTTGACCAGAAATGTCCTCTGTCTTCCCCCACTAATGGGGTTTTCTTTAAAAGCTGCATTTCAATCTATGTATGTGTTACATTCTAAAAGGAAAAGAGCCCAGCAGTATCAGACTGATACATTTTTATTAAGTAAAACCCACTTGAGGTGTTTCTGGGGATGGCATAAGTAGCACAGCAACAAACCAACCCACCTCTCTTACAGAAAGAAGAACTCCCAGGGCCCACCAAGTTTGAAATCTATGAATTCAGGTTCTCTGATTTTGACTGCACTGAGCTAGAGCTGGTGAAGTGTGGCATTCAGATGTACTACGAGCTCGGCGTGGTGAAAAAGTTCCAGATCCCACAGGAGGTAGGAGATGGCAACACGCGGGGACTGCTGTCTTGGATGGCCAGTGGATTTGTCATATGGCAGAGATCCCTGTGTGTGCCCTGCACAGCTCACAGGGTGGCCAGAGGTCTGGGTTCACAGGGACTTACAGCGAGAGAGATGTGCATCCTGAGCCCCTCATCCCACTGAGGGCAGAGAACCCCCTCTCAAAGCCCCTAGTTGCTGCATGTGGGTTTGAAGCATGAAGCTGGCCTCTTCTGCTCTGGACTGTCTGCTACAGGTGTGAGTTTACTTTGGGGTCTACTTAGATGGGCTCTACACAATGCAAAAAAATTGCTTGCTCTTCCTGTGTCTAACACCACTCACAACTGCAGTGTGAAAACACAGTTTTAAGGTTCAACACAGCGTAGTGCATACTTGTATGTATGTTTTGTTTGCTATAGTATGTACCCCATAACTTTCGGCCAACATATGCTGAAACCCACACAAACAGGTTTCTCTGCTTTTATTCCCTCCGCAAACACGGTCGCGCCTTCATTTAGTGCAGTTGGTACCATCTTCCTCACTGCTTGGTGTGTTCCTGTGGGAACAAGGACCCCACATCCCCTGATGTGCAAGTTCATGGCTTTTGCCACAGTTCAAGCCCCTGTAGGGCTTGCGAAGCTGAGGTTTCAGGAGTTGTGCTGAAAGGGATTTTTCACAACATCATGTGAACTTTATTTCCATCTAGTGCCATCTGGAGGTAAATGCAGGAAGAGTTTTCACCCTGGGAAGGTGGGCTGGGAAGTAGGAGGGAAGTGAGGGACTCTGAATGGGAATTACTTCTGTGCATCTTAGTTATAGCATGCCAGTAAGTATTCCAAATATCTACTCTGGAACAACTAACCCCTGATGCAGGTGTGAAAAGCAGTCGTTCTTTGCTGCCACTCTGAGCAGCTGAGGTTTAAAAAAATGGATAATCTATGATTAATTTGCTCTCTGAGAAAACCTACATAGCTGCAAGCGATAGTATGTGTAGAGGAGTAGAATGCAGATGGAAAAAAAATAGTTTGTCATTTAATGTTCTATATTGTAATTGTTTAGGTGATATAGACATCACTTATCTCTTCATACATGGAGCCACATCTCCTTAAAAGAGGTATGAGTATTAGTAAATCACAAGACACAGGAGGGACAGATCTTATGAGTGACCACGTAGAGAAACACAGGAATTCAGTAAATTCACAAACAGTAGGATGAAATCTCTTTTAGTCTAGACATTGCTGTTTCTTGTTTCCACTACAGGCATCTCTGTGGGTTTTTTTGGTTGGTTGGCTTCGGTTTTGAGGCTTTTTGTGTTTTTTGTGTGTGTGTTTGTTTTTTAAAGGAGAGAGAAAGGGATTAGAAAGCAGAGAACTATATTTTAAGGTCCCTTTTAGCTCTTCACTAGGCTTTACTTCAACAATTCTGCCAGGGAAGCCTGATTGTAATACAGCTTCTGATTATTTTCTGGGGCCAGCTCTGTAGAACTAGTCTGAACTTCATCTATGACTTCTGTACGTGGTCTTCATTGCAAGAGCAAATTGCAAGTGCTTCGTCACGCAAACTAACATCCTCTTCACCAATTTGCAGGTTCTGGTAAGGTTTGTGTACTCTGTCAGCAAAGGCTACCGCAAGATAACTTACCACAACTGGCGTCATGGCTTCAACGTTGCACAGACCATGTTCACGCTCCTGATGGTAAGGTAACACCAACCCAGTTAATCCTATGGCACAGCTTTATTTACAGGAGGTCTTCTGCTGTGCCCTGGAGGTATGCAGGGCTCCCTTTGATTCCTGGTGTAGGATAAGAGTTTGTCACTCCCAGCACAGGTCCCTGCTAAGTGAGGTCTGCGTTTGCCTTAAGTGACAGTCCTTGCATTACACTTAAAGCCACAGCCAATACTGCCCAATGAATAGAATGCTTCGACTCTTATTGGTACAGAAGTGTATGGTGTTGAATAGCTTCCAGACTAAATCCTTCTGCAGGGTGTGGGAGAGTAACTACAGAACTTCCCTTTCTTCAGTAGTTTCTGACAGAAAGAGCCAGACTGAAGTTGGGGCGGGGACAACCTCATGCTTTCCATTTCCAGGCAGAACAGGCACCGGTGTAAGTCTATCACCAGTGTGAATGTGGCAAGGGCCGTTTCTCCCAGGCTCTTGGGGCAACAGGTGCCCTAGCAAGAGAAAACAGGTGTCAGACTGCTACTCCACACCAGGGACGGACCAGCACTATGACCCAGTGCAGATGATATGGCCCACACAGCTGGCAGAACTACACCTACCCCTGGACAATCCTTTGGGCAATTCAGCTTGGAGACCCCATTGCCCAGAAAGATGCAGAGCCCCTTCAAGAAGTACTTTGTGGCAGTGACTGGAGGGGTGCCTATGAGGACCCAGGTGTTCCTAGAGCACGAAGCTGCTATATCAGCGGGTAGCCGACATCGCAGGTGGGCATCGAGCCCATATGTATGATAAGCATGCCCATCTGAGTCTGAAACATTTCATTTCTAGCTGCTTCCCCATTTTAACATAAGTGTATTGTGTATTGCATTCAGCTTCACAAGTATTTTCAGTTCTCCTGGACCATTTCAATGAGGGGATTCCCAGCACAGAGCAGTCACGGCTCAGTACCTTTTCCTGTAAGAGGCACTAACAGATGACATGCAAATTCTCATCCTCCAGACTGGCAAACTGAAGCGATACTACACAGATCTTGAAGCCCTTGCAATGGTAACTGCTGCTTTGTGCCATGATATTGACCACAGGGGAACCAACAACCTTTACCAGATGAAGTAAGCACTCTCTACCACTTCAATTACTGTTGCTTCCATGTGGAGTGGGATCAGGCTGTGATCGCACCAAACTCCAGTGCAGCGCTGTTTTATACAGAGGGGTAACAACCTTCTTTTGCAAATAACTTTGCTTTTCAGCTTGCTACAGCACTAAGGGCTTAGGCTTTGGCCAGTGGGGAAACTGAAATTTTGCAGTGCTCTCTGGGGCTTTCATCACCTCCCAGCAAACCTCCCTTGGCTAAAGCAACACTCTACATTACCTTTACTGGGTTGAACAAGTGCAGCATAGATATTGAGTAGCCTGAGCAACCTGGGCATAAGAAGCCTATTTTTTGCTGGAAGTATCTATGGAGAAAACACCAGGCATGGCACTGCCCTCAGAAACAAAGCACCTATGAGTAGAGGGTGCTGCTCTCAGTAGGTAGTTACTAGCTACAGAAAAACAGTTGCGTTATTTCGTCAACCAGTCAAGCCTCTGTTGCACACTGAAAGCAGTGTCATAATAGAGCTCTTCTGCAATGCTTGCTGGCTATGCTGTCTCACTGTTTACTGGAGCTTTTGAGAAATGAAAGTGAAGCTGGCTGGTGTTTTCGATACAAGAGGGTCTTGCTTTTCAGCCAGGAAAGTGTCCAAGCACTGCTGTTTTTCCTGTTCCTATTACTAGATATCAACATCTAGTTATTGAGGAATTAAACAAGCCTACTATGCTGAGTAATAACAGCCTGATCATAAACAACATTTTGGGTGAAATTTGTAGTTGGAAGACTGTTTTGTAGTGTCTGAATAGTTATAAGCAGTGTCATAAAAGTCTTTTACTAGGTTGAAGTCATTAGCTATTAAAATATTACCCTTAAGCCTTTTAAAATGAGTTGAACTTGTGTTTAGACAAAATTAAATATAAAATGTGACGTCTTTTATTTTTAATAGCTGCACTAACATGTTTAATTTTTCCTTTACGCAACCAGATCTCAAAATCCTTTAGCTAAACTTCATGGATCCTCTATTTTAGAGAGACATCACTTGGAATTTGGAAAATTCTTGCTCTCTGAAGAGGTTGGTAATTAACTGTAATGTAAGGACAAGAATAACTTCTATTCAGGGAAGCTTTTCAGCAACAACAGAGCTGTCACCTTAGCACAGGACCTTTCTCTGGTTTGGATAGCTGAGGAACTGCAGCTGTCTCACTCCCCAAGGACTCTGTTTTCACCTAGGACCAAAATGCATAGGCTTCCTAAATGCATTAATTTGTTTCTTCAGAAGCCATATCATTATCCCTATAGGAATATGTTAAATACAGGATTGTCCTCCTATAGCCACTATGACAGGGTCAAGGCTGACACACTTCTCTTTGCTAACTTTTCATTTCAGGCAAGTTCACACAGGAGACAGGGGTAGGATTTGAACATATATTGTGTAACAAGCTTCAGGACACTGACCCTGTTCAGTGAACAACAAAGGAGACTAAACACCAACATGCAGTGAATTGGGCTCACAGTCCTGGCACCTTACGGGAGGAAGCTGAAGCTATTAAAAAAAGTTAGAAAGTGAGCACATTTGAGGAAGGCAGATGGCCACTAATGCACACCACCACAGTGACTGTATTTTGCAGCTCCCTTTCCTTTGCTTTTCAGTCGCTGAATATATGTCAGAACCTCAACCGCAGACAGCATGAGCACATGATTCACCTCATGGAAATTGCCATTATAGCAACAGATCTGGCACTCTACTTCAAGTAAGTCAATCGCATACACTGTGTGTGAAGGGCAGAAACCAGCCAATATTTTACAAAGGCAAAATGTGATGCTCTGCTCTGTGGCTAATCCTTCATGTAGCAATCTTCTTCACAACTGCTTCATCTGAGAGGCTGTCTTCAATAGTGACATTAGAGCTGGTGGGGGGAGCTCAATCATTTGAAACAATTTTGAGCTTTTACTCATTTGATCACGTGCATGACTTTTTAACCCTCTATTTCCAACAAGGCAAGTGCTATATGATTACCTAATGGAAAGAGATGTCTGGGTTTTTTTGCCTTTGTTTGGTTTTTTGTTTTTTAATATAGCACTTCAGCACTAAAAATACTCATAAATGATGAATGGCCTGGCCAGGGCTACATTGACTGCCCTGGGATAGCAGCACAACCCCAAAACCAACTGGTCAATTTTAGGTGAATATCCAGTTCGTATTCTATTTCACATCCGAAAGCCAAAAATGCCAAACATCTTGGAGCAGCATGCGCTGACGTCCTGGGGCACAAGGCTTGAATTCAAGAGCATATGACTTCCTAATCAGCAAGGAGGTCTCAAAACATGCTTTCAAAAATACAGTGCTGAGACCAGAGACTGCTTCTGTGTTTTGCATTCAAGAATGATTATGCAAAATGCAGAGTCAACGAAAGAGGAATATGAGGGAAGGTGCATTACCCAGTCCTCTTACTCTAGGCTGGCTATACTGGAGCAGATACCACCACTTCCTTACTGGGAACAAAACAGGCTTTACCCTCCTTGGTACATGATGTGCAAGCAAAGGTCTGTTTGAGATCAGATCCAGGCAGAATGATACAGACAAAACATGTACGCAAGTCACTTTGTAGATCTGGCCTAAATGTCTTCACTGCTAGCATTGAAACAGCAATTTTTTCCAGATTTCATGCTACTCAAAACATTGGTGTGTTGTGTATAACCCCTCCCCAGAATTTGCTACATATATTTAGGTTAATAAATAAGGTTAACAAGGTCAGATTAAGCATATAAAGCTAGGTAGCTGTAGAAATACTCCAGCCAGCACTAGCTTTCTGTAGTTTGCTTAACATTCAGGGGAAAAGCCTTCTGGTGCTGTCAACAAAGGAGTAAGCATTTCTCAGCTGACATAATTTGTGGAAGCTCATACTTTCGTGTTTCTGCTTGTGTCTCACCACTAAACTTATTTTTAAGTAATTTACAGTAGTTTTCCCTACTTAAGAGAAGCAGGTGATGCTGCTTGGTTTTGTTGGGGGCTTCCCTGAGGACCTAAATGCAAGGCCACCAACCACTGGAAACCCCTCTGGAAGGGCTACAAATATCAGAATCAGCCATCTGTTTTTAACACATTTGTTTCTTTGTTTTGGATTTTGGAGCTTTTTCACTTTTTTTTCCCTTCCTCTCAAAGAAAGAGAACAATGTTTCAAAAGATTGTTGATGAGTCCAAGACATATGACAGCACGACAGCCTGGACTGAATACCTGTCTCTGGAGACAACAAAGAAAGAGGTTGTCATGTGAGTAATCAGCTCTGGAAAGGTCAGTGATGAAGTCACTTGGTGAGAGCTCCAGAACATGCCTTGCTCTGCACTTAGTGCAAAATCAGCACATGATATATTACTGTTCACTCAAATCTGATCTTCCAAAGAAACAGGGAAGAAACAGGGAAAAAAGCTTAAGGTGGTTTCTCATCCAGATAAGTAACTGGTTTTGGAGTGTCTTTCTGGTCATTCACACTTCATGTGATGCAGGATCCTTTCTGGCCATATACTCCTACCAGACCACCCTGTAGCACCCACAAGCGATGACAGGCTGCAATGGCAAATCTACAGAAATCGATTAGTTCTTCACAGTGGCAGCCAATCCAAGTTGCACAATGCTGTTGTTGTGTCCAGACAGATGCTTTGGAGGATGCTTTTCACTGGCAAGGAAGTGCACCCACTACCTCACTGCACTCTGCACTGCTAATCTCCATGAGAGGGCCAGAGATGTTACTCTGGGGTCAAGAAGTTCACCCCAGCAATGACTAAAGCAACAAACATCCTAGTGCCAGAGGCAAGAGGTTCCAAAGTATAAACTCATTTTGATCAAAAGAGCAATCCTTGATGAGTCTCCCCGTCAGAGCCAAGGCTGTTACAGCAACCCGTCTTTCTTTACCTATCACTTCAGCAGGGACCAGGGGATACCTGACACACTGTTTGGGGTGTAAGCATCCTGAGCCTGCAGGAGGTAGGGTGCAGCCTGTAGAGAAGAAACTAATTTATTTCCTATTTTTAGGGCCATGATGATGACTGCCTGTGATTTGTCAGCAATCACAAAGCCTTGGGAAGTCCAGAGTAAGGTCAGGTACTTGATATACTGTTAGATTTCTCTAGCTTATACTTCCAAGTAATGCAATTTTCTAAGTTGCCTAGAAGCTGAATCAAAGTCTCCTACCACAACTACCAAAAGGACTTTAGAATAACTATGGTGTTGATAGATAAAACAATCTTTAAGACCATAATTATGAATTCTGTAGAAAATTCATGTTTACTGAAAAAAGAAAAGTAAAAAACCACAAGTATTTCACTTCTTGGGTTACAATGAAGTTTTTTGCTTGTAACATATGGGTTATTTTTTTTTTTTACAATACCTGCTGTTTGCTCAGTTGTTTGATTTCCTTTTAGGAGTTCCTTCCTGAATTGTACTTGAGCAATTGCTGAGTAAGAAACACTAAAATTTAGAATGCTGGAATTGCTTAGGTTGAAAGGACGTTTAAGATCATCAAGTCCAAACATTACCTAGCACCACCAATTCCACCAGTAAAGCATGTCCCTGAGCACCACATCTCTATGTCTTTTAAAGAGCTCCATGGATGGTGGCTCAACCACTTCCCCGGGCCATCTGTTCCAATGCCTGACCGCTCTTTTAGTGAAGAAATTTTTCCTAATATCCAGTTTAAACCTCCCCTGGCACTACTTGAGGCTGTTTTCTTTCATCCTATGCTTGACTTGTGAAAAGATACAGATGCCCACCTCACTAAAACCTCCTTTTGGGTACTTGTAGAGAGCAATAAGGTCTCCCCTGAGCCTCCTTTTCTGCAGGCTAAACATCCTCAGTTCTGTCAGAAGTTCCTCACAGGACTTGTGCTCCAGACCTTTCACCAGCTTTGCTGCTCTTCTTTGGATATGCTCCAGAACCTCAACATCTTTCCTGCAGTGAGGGCTGCAAAGCTGAACACAGTATTTCAAGTGTGGCCTCATCAGTGTTGAGTAAAGTCAGATTTCCCCAGTGAAGAGTACTCCTGTCCAAGCCATGAGCAGCCACTTTCTCCAGGAGAAAGCTAGAGAATTTAAATGAGGATAAAAGAAATAAACCCCACCTTTTTGTTCAGCGTGGAGAAAGGACAACTGAGAAAATCATAGTAGGCAGCCATAACAGTGACCAAGAGGCAAATCCTTGAGGGGGACGTATTGGAAATGTTTCTCAATACAAAAGCAGTAGACTAATGAGCTCCAGTGCAATAATGTTGTTGCGCTGTGACTACGTGGGTGCAATCCCCTTGCCAGTGCTGCCCTTCCCAGGAGAAAGGCTAGGTCTGGCTTGGACATGGAGCAACAGAGGGGCTAGAAGTGTGATCTGCTTCATGGTGGAAACCTGAAGCACACCAAGGTATAAAGCTAACTTTTTCTTTCTTTTTTTTTTTAAAAAAAACCTTTTTTTTTCTAAGGTCAGTGCTAACTTTTGTTTTTCCCTCCTTGACAATGTAGGTAGCTCTCCTGGTAGCAGCCGAGTTCTGGGAGCAAGGGGACTTGGAAATAAGCGTCCTTCAGCAGCAGCCTATTGTAAGTACCGTGTGAGAGCCAGACAGTTCAGTTCAGAGAGCAAGTCTCAGCAGAGACTTACTACAAGCACTGCTACTCTCAGAGTACTGTGAGTCTTCCTGAAATCACCATGCCTGCCAAAATCCATTGGAAAAGTGGGTGTTAAGTTAGGGAAGAGTCTCTGTGACAGAGCCTCTTGTTCAGCTCACCATATAGTTAGACGGTCCCAGTGGAGACTTTATACTGGTTTCTTACAGAAAAAAAAAAAAAAAAAAAAAGAAAAAAGAAAATAAATAAATACATATATCATAGAGGAAAGCAGCATTTCCAATAAAGAGAAAAACTACGAACAGGCAAACAAAAAACCTACAAACTTTGTAGAGCCCAGAAATTATTTCTGGCAAATGGAAGTGTGTTAAAGCAGTGTTTCTTAACACATTTTTTCTGCTATAATAACAAATACTTAAATTTGGCATTGAAAGAGCCAAGAGTCACTCCTTGATGCTGCTTCCAGCTGTGTGGTTTGGGTTTTCTGTAAGTAGACTTTCATACACCCCCTCTACCCACAGAGGCATCACAAATATTCAGTTATGTTTTAGAGCATTGGAAACCTGTTCAGCACTTATAACATGAACCTCTCAGGTGTCTGGTTGAGGCCCTCAAGGGAAAAACTCTCTGTCCTTCTCCCCACAGACGTTGAAAGAGCTGTCTAAAATTCCTGCTAAAACAGCAAAGGAAACGAGCTCACTTCACTCCTCTGCAGTGGAGGAAGAGGGCTGTGATAGACAGCCTTTGTGGATGGCATGGTAGAACTGCAACGTTGACACAACAAGGCAGTTTTGGGGAGAAAATGGAAACGTGTTTTTCAATGAAATGTTCTGATAAATCATTATGAACTTGTGTCCTCCCACAGCCCATGATGGACCGGAGGAAAGCTGCTGAGCTTCCAAAGCTTCAAGTGGGTTTCATTGACTTCGTGTGCACATTTGTGTATAAGGTGAGCAAAGTGCACCCTTGCATGCCCCATCTTTCTCAACAGGGGTTCAAATGCCAATTGAGTGAGTCCTGGTGCAGCAACACCACTCATGGGAAGAGGGACAGGTAGAGGACATGACAGCTGCCCCTCTCCAGAGGACACAGTCCCTCTTTGTCCCGTTAATGCTTTCCCTGCATGAGCCAGCCTGGGAGGTGAGGTGTCAGGGTGCGTCCTGGGGTGTGATGGACAAGACTGCCTCCGTGCTGCATTGCGCTGATGGGCATGTTTTGGTTAGGAATTCTCCCGTTTCCATGAGGAAATTCAGCCTATGCTTGATGGGCTGTTGAACAACAGAAATGAGTGGAAGACTCGTGCTGATGAGTATGATGCAAAAATGAAAGCTCTGGAGGAAGAGAAGAAAAAAGAGGAAGAGAAGATGGCTGCGAAGAAAGGTCAGAAATAATACTTGATTTTTCATTCCTACCTTGGAAACATACTTTATGTGATATTCTGCCAGATCTGCAGCAAGCTTTGCTGACATGGTAGTCAGATGCCCAGACCAACTTTCCTCGATCTTGCTCCACTGTCGAGGTTGAAGACACCTTGTCTTCAAATCTGACACCATGACAGGCTGTCAAAAAGGCCACCTGTTCAAATGCCCAGGAGCTACTGTCTGAGGAACTACTAAGACTATATGCAGTACGAGCACCCGTGCAGCTGGGGACAACAGAAAGTCCTTCACAGTACATGTATGTCCCTAGAAAAGAGAAGGAAGACATCCTTTTTGCACACTCCTAGGGAGAACACTTGAGGAATTACAGTTGATCCCATTTCTAGCCCAGATTAGGTACCATGTAGAAGCAAGCAGTGGTACCAATAGTACCTAGTAGCAACTGATTTTGGTCAAATGCATTTTTCTTCTTCTGTGGAAGTGCCTGGGTAGCACTGAAATCCGTAAGTTGCAGTGGGTGTTGGTGAACACCTTTTTCGTAGCCTGAGGTGGAACCAGCCTCCACTCCAGACGCTGCATCCGGAATCTCCTTTTGTTCCAACCTGGACCAAAATCCCAGCAGCCCATGGAGTGGACATTCCTCGAATGGCACAGTTTAGAAATTATTAGAGCTGTCTAGATGTCTTGTATCTGTTTAATTTATAGTAATTAACTTAAAATATCAAAAGTAAATTCTTAGCTATTATTTGGAAAATTTATGAAGAACTATTTCCTGACTAGATAACCAGTATTTAAGTGAGGAAGGTTTCCACCAACTCAAAAGCACTCTTCCCAAGCAGCCTTATGCGTATGATGACTTTGCACAGCAGACAGCTCTAGATATGGGTACTGTAAGTGTGACCTTAATTGATCACAGGATAACTTTAAAGTGCTAAAAAACTCCTATATTGACTGAGAAGGACATTTATGACTGTACCTCTAATTCTGTGTTGTTGTGTTTTTTTAATATGGCAGATGGGATCACCTGTAATGGAGGAACAGCTCCAGCTTCCAAAACCTGTAGCATACTTTAGACCTACTATCAACATAATACATACCACCTGAAATGAGAATGCCCATGGTTTGAAAAAAAAAAAAAAAAAAGCCCCCCCCAAAAGGATAATCATGGCATACAGATACATTCCTGATTGTACTGTTCTGCTACTTTGATTAGGCTTATGACCAACCAGGGAAGGGCTAGATCTCGTTTGCCTTAACTGCATCTCTTCCTGATGGTAAGGAGCCAGTTCTGTCCTGTCTCTTGTCCTATTTAATGTACCCGATGTCAGATGGCATATGGCAAGTCAGAACAACATTTGGCTCAACAAATCAGGTTGCATGACTATGGAAGAACATTCCTCCTGCACTGAAACACTTCTCACCACAAAGCTGATGAGGCCAGTTGAATTCATACCCTGCTCCATACAATCCCATGTGATTGACAGTGTATGCAACCATAGCCCGCAGAGTAGGAAAACTGAAAAAGAGAAAAATTTATTATATCTAAGACTTTATCTGTTAGGATATCAGAAAGAAATCCATGAGTAAGAGTAAAGCATGACCACAGTAAACCTTTGAACTGCTCTAAAAAGACATGATTCAATGTAATCCAAGAAACACTGAGATAATAGTTCTGCACTCACTTCAAGGATTTGGGTAGGTTTCTGCTCTAAAGCATAGAGCCACTTCTGAAACACCCAGTAGCTGCTGTCTTCATGAGCCAGAACCACACAGTGTGCTAACCGAGGCTTTGTTCTGTGATTATGATTGTAAGAAGACTATGTTATTATTACCCATTACAGTTCCAGTTGCAGTTACCCAAGCAACCTGAATTGTGGCATCGCCTAAATTTGTTCTGTTTTGCCTTGTAATGCCAGTATTATTTAATGCAGTCCTCTTCTGATCAGTACCAACCCTTCTTCCCTTCTTCCTCTTGTTCTAAGATGTCTGAATTTTAGAATCTTCTCCAGACTCTGAAAGACTGATGACTTGTACTCTTTTATTTCAGCTAGAAGTTAGTTTTAATGTTTATTCATGCAACCGTATTAGACCATTCAATCACACTCTTGTAGCAGTGGAGACACCCCTCTCTACTCCTATCTCTTTTTTTAAAGTGTTTGGACATCTGTTTTGCTGGGGATTTTCTTCTTCTATTGCTCTTGCTACCTTCAGTGCTTTTGCCCTTCACTATCTTGTTTTGCATTACAAAAATACTGCAAATAAAAGGAAAAGTAGTGCTTGGTGGTCTGTGTCTTAGTATAGTAAACAAGATCTAATCCTCTATCACTTTGCAGCAATTCTGTGAGTAGCAAGCTGTCTTTCACAAAAATAGAGGAACCTGTCCACTTGCCTGAAAGCTAAACATGCCACTAGTAATGACTTCATGCTGAACGTCTCCGTTTTGCTAGTTACCATGTAGAAGGCTTTCATCATACAGCATATGAAGGCAAACAAGTCTTTTTTTTTCAGTGGGAAAAGTGCCAGAAGGTTATCATATTGCAGAGCAGTAAGCAGTGGGCTTTTAAAGATCACCAAAAGCCACTCTACACTTAAATGCTGAGCAAAGCTAATTATGTCCTCAAACATTTCCTGGGAAATAAATCCAGGAGGCTAATCTTCCTGCCCCTGTGCCCCTTCCCCCGCTGTGTGCGGTACTGACAGTGTCTCAGGGTGATCCAGGAGGACTTCTCACAGAAGCAGCACAGGTTCTTGTCCAGCACACCCTGCAGGGATGGCAGGAGCCAGGGCTGTGCATGGCTGTGCCCCGTTGCACCTGGGAGCACAGGTCACCCCACACAGCACTGGGGCAGCTGTCCTGCCAGGTGTTTCTGAGGGGGACTGTGCACGCATGCAGATGGGTGTCCATGAACACACACGGTGGGGTGCCAGTGGAGGAGGCTGTTTCTCAAGGGTGGCCTATTTCCATGGGAGCAAGAGAGTCTGTGAGGCTCTCTTCCGCAATGGTGATGCTGGGGCAGCCCAGGAGCCCCACTGCGGTGGGGACCTCGTGTGTGTGTGCCCCAGGAAGCTGCGCCCCACTGGTGGGGCAAAGCAAACCTCTCCCCTGTTTCCCCCACCAGCTCCTGCCTCCCTCTCCTGTCTGCTTGTGTCACCTCAGGCACCCCAGACAGAGCACACAGCTCTGCTTCCCATTGCCGCTTTGTTGGACCATTTCTGTAGGTCGGTGGTCATGTGTCCTATCTGCTCTGCAGCTGACTGCCTCTCATGTTACTGTGGGAAGCAATATGCAGCAGTAAGAGAAACAGCAAGCCAAGACCTTTCATTTTCCTTTTATTTTCTCCTTGCACTATGTCTGTTTCTGATGGGATACAATCTGTGGGTAAAACTTTTTCCCTGCAGCTTAATCTCAGGGGTTGAAGAGTTCTTGCCCTTCTTCTGCACTGAAGTTGCATTCCTGCTGAACAGCTATCAGTAACTTCTCCTTTGAAGAGAAAGACCTGTGACAGGTGGCAGAAATGATGCTCGCAGGTCCATAGGCAAGCAATATGCCTGCACTGGTGGAGCTGAAAGGAGGTGCAGGGTGGTGTGGAAGGACTGGTGAGACAACACAGCTGCAGTCTGAGATTATCCAACAGTAAAGTGCAGTGTATTACTTGTCATTCATCTAGGGCAATCTGCGACTAGTCCCAATGGTCTGCCTCCCATGCCGGCCCATACAAAACATTAATGGCACAGTGCTACTTCCTAGAGAGGGGCAGCTGGTGGGAGGAAACCCTTCCCTCCCCACACCTGGCAAGACATTATGATGAGGTGCTTCATTTTCTGCTCTAGTTCTTTTCTCATCTGACACAAAGGTCATGTCCAACCACAGCATGTGCAGCCCTGAGCTCCAGGTACCTTGCCCTTCCCTTCTGCCCCTCACTGTGGCTTACACTGCCCCTGCCTAACACATACCGAGTGTCTGAGGGGACCACTGACTTTCATATACTGTGCAGACCAGGTGATTAATTTAGGGGGGGTTCTTTGTTTGTTTGTTTTGGGTTTTGTTGTTGTTGTAGTTTTTTCAAAGTGGTACCACCTAACATAGCCACTTTGCCTAAAGGTTTGGACTGCTGTCCTTTCTGGTCAGCTTACTAACAGATGTTTCTATATCTTGTTGCACCATTGCAACCACGCCACTTGCAATGTGCTTCCCATATGTGCTTGTCAGTTAGATGCAGGTGAAACATGGCATGGTTCCTACATGCAGTGCTCCACCTTGGCAGCTGGGAGATGGCTGCCTGGATTTATTGGATATGGAGAAAGGAAGGGCCAAGAAACAGATTTTTCCAGCATTTTCCCAGGCCTGAGAGAAAAATAACGGCATTGCAACATAATTCCAGGAGAGGTCTCCTGACCAATCAACTCCATATTGAGTGCTATTGAGTATTTTATCTCTGCTTCTGGCTTATTTGCTAAGCAAGCGTTTTCACCTGTGGCTTGATGCAGCTGTGAAGTCCAACAGGAGACACGAGGGGCCCTATTGTGTGTTTTGCTGAAGGAGGTAATGAATACAGACCTCCATTCTTGGTTTTGAAAGCAGAGGGTAAGGAGGCAGGAAAATTAATATCACTGTAGAGCTGGGAAGAGAGGTTTCTCAGAGAGGAGCTCAGGGGCAGAGAGTTAATTTTCCCTCCATGCAGGAGGGGCTTGCCTGAGAGGAGAACTGCCAAGAGATTTTTAGTGCTGTGGCATCATCTGCTGTCCCAGATGGAAGGGATAGGACAAGCTGACACGAGGCATAACCTCTTTGCTCTGCTACCAAAAAAGAGCATGTGGATACCCTTCAGCTGCTCCCTCTGCTGGAGCCTAGTCTGCTGATGATGAATTGTGAGCAGAAATGCCTGACCTGGCACTGCCAGAGGTATGGAAGCACCTGTGAAGTCTCTGCTGCTGGCAGAGCTGTGAGGGTGGCAGATCCTGCAGAGATGGAGGGAAAAACTGCCAGCAAGAGTGGAGACCACAGTCCCATCTTCAGCCACCTCTTGCATATCTGGAATCTCGTAGAAAAGACCGCTGTCTTTTCCCAGCTGGCCATAGTCTGACTCCAGCTAAGCCTGGGACGTGCTGCTCTCCTCCCAGGGAGGCAGGACAGGAACAACTCAACCTCCACTTGGCTCTTCAAAGGAAAAGACAGTTATGAACACCACGGGTGGGGTATGGATCCCAGCTCCATTGTCCAGGCAGATGGGTTGCATGTTCTGGCACTCAGCAGAGTGGCTTTATTGGCGTGGCAGCTCCACATCCTGTGTAAGAAAACCCCTGTGAGAGCCCAGAGAGCACTGAATCCAAGTAAGGTTTTATTGCTATCTGAGCTGAATGTGGTTTGCATCATCTATTACAAATGCTTGCAAGAGAAAAAAAATATTTTTTTCTCTCTACCTCTTCCTCTGTCCCTCCACAAAACATTCAGATGTGGTATAGGGAAGACTGGTAAAAACATTCACTAGAGAGAAACTCCCTCACAAGCAGCAGCAGCAGAGCACTGAGGAGTCAGACAAACCTAGTTCCAGCAGAAGAAAAGATGGTTGCAGTGTTTTCCAGACTACAGAGCAAACATGGGGGATGTTTCTCAGACCTTTTGAGAGGAATGTCATTTTCTTATTGCTTCCTTCCTCAGACAACTGGTCTCAGGTTGACTTTCTGCTTCCGTTTTCACAGTTTTCCAATAAAAAGTTGCCTTTCAACAGAGGTATCTGTCTCTTCACCTTATATTTGTGCCCTGCCACCTGGGCCAGATGCTCTCTTTCCTACTTTCTCCTCTGCAGCTTTCAACAAGTTGTGGTTGCTGTTACTTGCTGCTGGGAGTTGCGGTAGCCTCAGACTCAAATAACACAGCTCTTTCCCTAATCATCTCAAAACCCATTGCCAAACACAACTTTCATCAAGTCTGTCAACAAATACTTGGCTTGGTGTGCAGTGATGTGGCCAAGAATTGTCCTCACTTATTTCTCAGTAACAGCAGATGCTTATCAAAAGCTTATTTAACACATCCACCCCATTTTTCCCTTATCTCTAGCAGTCCAGAAAATAATTTATGTCCATCGTTTCTGCAGCAGTCTTTAGATGTATCCGCAGTCCGCTTTCACATCTCTCAATTCCTGTAGAGGCCATTCCATCAGCTTTCACAGGATTGCAGGGGCTAAAGACTGGGACTGACCTCCCTCAACTGCAAGGAGCCCGATCATGCACTACTGAGGAAAACACCATTCAGCAGCATTAGCTGACCACATAATCACTCCTATTCTGTTGCTGGTGTGAAAACAAACTCTTTCCTTTCACACCTTTGGATACCTGCTTCCAAAACTGGCTGTGCACGCAGTTGGATGGATTACCTTTTCTTTCCATGGGCTTGCCTCTCTCTTCCATATGTTTTATCAAGGAAAATATGAAGCCTTCAATCCAAACACCTGTATGAATCCTACTCGTAGCATATATGTATGAAATGGACTACGCAAGCCTGCAACAAGAATCAAAGAAAACAATTATCTCTGGAGTCTTATTAAAAGTCTGACTACTCATGTCATAATTTTCTCTGTACTTGCTGCAACCTATATCTGCTGTGTCCAGTTCTTTTACTGTGCACCTCTGAGTATGAGGCTTTTTCCCAGAATCTCACCCACAATTAGTTCAGCCCTTGGCCTTCTCTTAAAAAAAACCCCAACAAACTATTCATCCATTCCAGTCTTTTTGCATGTTAACTTTCCTAGATGATGCTGTAAGATGTAGCAGAGCTCACAGGTACTTTAGTCTTGCTGCAAATAGTGTTGAACTTACTACAGCTCTTTAGTTTTGGCTTTTTTTGGCTCCAACCTGATAATCATCTATTGCCTGGCCAGAATGGCATGCCAGAGAAGTAATTTAGTCGCTGTGGCATGGCTGTAATGAGGCTTGTGGCACCTTCCCACCCACATGGGAATTCATCCCAATATAAGAGGTGTTAAAAGGACAGCTTCCCTGCCTGGCCCGGCAGCCAAGTTTTGAGGACTCTATGGAAAGAGTGGCACTTGTACTTCATCCTGTGTGGGAGATTCTTGGATCCTAATCCCTGTAGATGTGACAGACATCCTTGGCTGCAGAGGAAGAACCCATCCCCTTCACACGTAGAGCCCAGACCAGCCCAGCATTTATCAGCTATATTACAAGGGAGCCATGGGCTCCAAATGCAGGACAACTGCCAGGGGAAGAAGGGTAACAAAGACACAATGCCAAAGGCAACAGGAGAGTTCAAGCTGAGTCATTTGTGGTCCCAGAGCTAGGCCAGACAGCAAACCTCCAGGTAGCTAGTGCTGCAGAAACCCCTGTATATTGCAGCTGCATTGTGTTCTCTATGAAGAGAGACCTCTCACCCCACTGCATGGGCTGAGACCCTGCTCTATGAAATGCAATGCATTTGCCCACCAAGGACAGGCTCAGCTCTGCTGGGAGTAGTCACACTGCCTGTGGAGTGAGGGACTAAATCAGTGCTGGAATAAACAAACACCAGGGTGGAAGTCAAAGGAGAAGAGGGATGAAATTCCATCCCTCTCTAGCACATGCCACACTTCAACAAGGTGGGACAGCAGGAGGAGGTGAAAGTGAGTCCATTTACCCTCTGGAGAGCAGAGATAAAGACAAAGATAAAAGCAGTACCTACCTCTGTGGCCAGCCCCTAGCGGAACAGCAGTAGAGATATTTCAGCCTGAAGTAAATAAACATCCTGCTATCATCACATTTTGCTCAGGTGCTGAGTCCCAGCTCAATCCCAAGTGTTGAATTTCAATGGTTTTTCAGTAGCATTTACTTCACATAACCACTATTTCACAGCTTATAGTCTAGCACCACAGACATGGGATGAGAACTAGTGCCTTACAAACAAACAAACTAATTTTCTGGGAATTTGAATCTAATTTACAGCCCCTGAAAATAAGAGGCTTTTGGAAGAATATTGGCTTTTAAGTATGCAAGAAATGGTGTTATCCTGAGAAGCTGGGATATGATGCATTTCTGTTTTACAGACACAGAATTTTAAATTAATTGGCAGTCTAGATCTTTACTTTCATCGGTATCACCTAATCATTTAAATACATGAAGTATACGTTTAAGCAAAGAAACAACTAAACACCCAATGACAACATGTAGCTGATTTTCCTGTTCCCCTTTCTTCTTGAAAATATTCCGTCTTAACCCCTTGTGCTGGTTTGAGTGAAACTAGGCTAATTTTCTTCATGCAGTTAGGAACAACTCCTTTTCGCAGCTACCATGGTTGTCTGGATTTATTTTGAGAAGAATACCCCAGGAGAGAATGTTTTTCTTCAAGTAACTTTCCAGTGATTTTGAGTTGGAATAAAGAGAATGTAGGAACTTACTGTTATCTTACCTGTTGTCTGGGAGCCAAGGTCTTTCTGGGTTTTCTATCTACAGGTGTGAGGCATCAAGGAAGGGGGCATAAATGGGGCAGACCTTGACTGACATCCAGGCTGATCAATGAGAATATTCCATGCCACTAGTGTCATGCTTCATAAAGAGAGTCAGGTTTTCTGGCAGGGAAGACCCATTCCAGTTCTGATCCATTTTGGTTGTGATCCATTCGGGAGTTCCTTTAGTTTGGCCTTTTGCCACTCTACTCTTTTGCAGGCGGCCTCTGGACCTTCTCTGCTTTTTTGCTCTCTCTCCCCAGCATTTGCTGTTCAGGACCAGGGCGTTCTCTTCCCAGGACTGTCTCCTCTGCACAGTTTGTAAGGCATTGAGTATTTTTTCTTTTATATTCTATTTTATATATATTAGTAGTAGTGGCATATTAGTATTTGGTTATTTTATTAAACTCTGTTTATCTCAATCCACAAATTCCTCCCTTCCCTTTCAATTATCTCCTGTTTAGGGCAGAGAGAGCTAGCAGCTTTCATGGTTTTGATTGTTAACTGAGGTTAAGCCACAACATCCTTTTTCCTTGCAGTTTTTAGATATGTTACACTTCCAATTTAAACCCTGTTTCATTATATTTAATGTCCCTGTACTCCACAGGACTGCTTTATTAGTTGAGAATGTCCAGTAGCAGTTAAGGATTTATTTCTTCTAAAACATAATCTAGAAGGGACGGTATATTTACTAAAACTAGTTTAATAAAATACATGAGAATGTTTCCAGGATGACTGTTACCATTTACAAAGATTAGGTTGGTGTCACCCCAAAGCCAGTTTTAGGCAGACAACAGGTTCCAAAACAGACTTTATTTGAGCCAGAAAAGTGCAGCCAATAAACTGACTAGAATCAGGGTTTATACAGTTAGTTAGCACTCTGACAGCATAAAATACAGGTTCAGATATCCATTGAGGAGATTGTTGGGGTACAGCAACGTAAGAATGAGGATCCACAGTGTGCATGCATACACTCACAAGAAACAAAACCAGCGCCGCTCTGACTCTAGGGTACCCACAAGCAATAATCACTCACCCGGGTTAGGCAAGGACTCATTCAAGGATATATCCAGTAAAAAACCACTCACCACAGGAGGAGGTGAGGTGCTCTCAATNTCTCCTACCTCACCAGCTGGTGGAGATGAAGTCTCACTCTGTCCCAGGGTAGGGAAGGATGTGACCATCAACAGGTTGGTGCCACCCTAGACATGTACATGCAGACAGGCACAGTGGGGCACAAAAGGTGCTAAAAGAGCCATCAACGGCCCCATCGAAGGCTTCATATCTCAGGGGGATGTGCAACTGCCGCAGTTGGTGCAAACGTAATGGCAGTTTCGGACCTTACAAAACTTTTTCACCTTTCCAATTTGCTTCAAATGCTGAACAACTGTATAATGGTCAATGTTGAGTTCTTCGGCAATTTGTCATGTAATTGTAAGAGGATCAGTTTCCATGATTGCTCTCAGTTGGTCGTTGTCAACTTCCACTGGCTGGCCACTACGCTCCTCACTTCAAGGCTCTCGTCTCCTTTGCAAAACTTCTGGAACCACCACTGCACTGTGTGTCTGTTAGCAGTTCCTGGGCCAAATGCATTGTTGATGTTGCGAGCTGTCTCCACTGCTTTACAACCGATTTTGAACTCAAATAAGAAAATGGATCGAATTTGCTTTTTGTCTAATATAACTTCCACAGTCTAAAATAAATATAAACAGCAAAGAATAAATCTGCAGCGAAAAAACCCATAAAGCAAGAAAAATGCTTTAAACCCTATTAAGAATGTATTTCAATATCAAACGGCAAATTTCAACAATGCAAAAACCACAATTACTTTTGTGCCAATAGATCTCAAATTTTGCGCTAATAGATCTCAAATCACTGTTTCAGCTGTCTCATCTCCAGTGTCAGAAAAAGGAAGGTATCCATTGTCCAAATAAGAAACCAGAGCCCCTGAACCTTTGAGAGAGTTACTAGCATTACTTAGAGTGAGAAAAACAAGAACACAAACCAAATCACTCAACACCACCATCTGCAATGACAGGCTTTTTAGCTGCTTCTGGGACACTGGAGTTCTGTATAGCTGAGGAGGTGCTTTAGCAGCTTACATGTTAAAAGCAGACTTCTTTCACATTAAGGGCCACTAACTTCAGTCACCTGCATAGCCAGTCACTTCTTACAAGATAAGGACTAAAGTTTGACTGTAACTTATTCTCAGTTTTGGGGAACATTCGACTATTTGTTAAATCTGAAAATCTATGGGTTTAGAAGCATTTCACTAGTGTCTCAGCACCAATTCCTCAGACCTCAGCATGGCTTGACAAGTCACAATCAAATTTGACTGCATTGTCAAATGTAAGAATCATGCAGTAATCCACTGTGATAACAAAGCTGAAAAAAGATGACAGCAACTCCCTGGTCAAGTATTTAATAAATCAGTTCACACAGCCAGCGCCATGCCAGCCTTCCCCACCTGCCCACAATAGATTAACTTCTACATATTTGCTGATCACAAATATTAGCTATGAGGAATAGGTGTAGCAACTGGCTGCTGGAGGAATACAACTGGGTGTTTCAGCCACAGCAATGGCCAGCTTGTGAGAAACGCTTCCTGTCACAGTCTGTAAGTATAATACTTCTGCTGTTGTTCTGTGCAATTCACTAAAAAAAAATGAACAAACAAACAAAAAAAGAAAAACCAAAACAAAATGACAAGAACCCAAAACCAACACCAAACATGCACACAAAAACACAAAACAAAAAACCAACACCAAACAACTGTTTTAAGTACTTTATTGATAGAAGAGCATGCAGAGTCCATCAACCACTGAACTGTTCAGAGCTAGCCATTTATTTTCACATGTGAAAGTGAGATCCAATCTTCTGTTCATTTTAATATGGACTCTTCGCTTGCTAGAAGGGAAATAAAAACAAATATAGGATTAGTAGTCACTCCCATACAGTACTAAAATACACAAAGCATTAGTGAGACCAAAGACTACCTTTAAACATGCCATTTCTTTCCAGCCAGTTTTTATGATTCCTGCTTCTGCTTATTCAAGTTATTTCATTGCTTTGGGATAAAGGCACTTTTTTCACTTACTCACTAGTAAGTGACAGTCTTCTGAACTGACAATTCAAATAAGCCCAGAAAAAACTATCATTACACACAGATAACTGCATGCATCTGTAAAGAGCAATCTTCAACAACTGCATTGCACTGAACGAAGTTTTTACAGTTTCTTTTCTAACTGGAAGACCACACCAAAACCACTGTTGGGTAAGCAGACCAGTCACTTTTAAATAGATTAAACATTCTAAAGAAATAATCAGAGAACTCCATTATTAAGTAGAGTAGCTACAACCTAGTACAGCCTCTATCCCTGTTTCAGCTAACTAGAAAAACATGTAAAAGACCTATTTATTTAGTCCATGACCAATAGAGCCTATATACTTAAGATGGTAAAACAACCATGCAAAACAGCTTTATCTCTAAGAAGCAATACAACTCACCAACTTGCATATATATATATATACACACACATGTAATTCATTTACTTTTACAGAGTTCTGACAAGGCAAATGTCACCATTTCCCAGGGAAACAGTCAGGTGTAGTTGCACCAAGAAGTGCTCGAGTTATTAATCCATTTTCTTCAACCTCCTCTTAACTGTAAATCTACCTAAAAAAAACCTTGGTGAATTCAAGATAGAGAACGCACTCCTCTCTAAGGTGGGGAGAGGAATCCTATGTTAAAAACGCACAGGGGACCCAAGAAATAATCCGAGGACAAGGGAAAGCAGGTGTCGCAGCAGGAATACTATATAATGGAATAAGAAAAAAGAAGCAGTACTAATCTCAATTGATCACCTGCAAGCACATCCTCTTCACATTGGAGATAAAACAAATGAAGTTGACCTCTAACACTACGCTAGTGATACCACTTAAAGTTTGAGCTGCAATTACAAGCAGCCACCTATTACTTCTGGTTTAGAACATCAGTCACATTTGTGAGATTTTTGTATTGCATGGAGAAAAGGGATCATAGGTTTGCTGCATCCAGCTGAATAAAGGACATTTGAGTGAAGTTAACATACAGTTCCAGTTATTCCTAACAGAATAACCAGCAGCTTTCCACAATTCGTTTTCTCAGAGGAAATTTAGATAGCCATTTAACAAGCCATGCTAGGTTGCAAAAGTGTAAGGAGCCATCGAAGGAGAAATGTTGTTTTCTCAACTGGGGATTTGAGGCCTGACCCCAGCATGTGGGGACTGAGGGACACATGGCTATCAGATCTTGAATGTAAAACAAAGTCTCTTTGCATGAATTTCGGAATGCAAATCAATTCCTACGGTTACAAATTAAGCTAGGGGGAAGGTTAGACAGAGAGCCAAGAGACCATACTTTAAATCGAAATAAATAAAAATAGGGGGAGTGTGTTAGATTAGTGACATAGGTAAACTGAGACAGGGCATCTGGGAAGTGTCGTGTAGTCTGTAAACCCTGCAGTACCCAGCCAATGGGGAACAGGGGAGGGAATTAGTGGCTGGGATTCGGGGGATATATAAGCAGCAGCCTTTTGCCCTGTACTGCGGGCTTACCATTAGGTAGGACACCTGGTTTTCCAAAATCACTAATAAAATATGCTTTGCTGACAGATCCTGCTTGAGCCTATTATACTGGCAAGATGATTATTTCCTACAAAAGAGTTTTTAACTTTTCCTCTACTGATGCTTACACTTTGAAAAGTTTGTCAAACAGCAGCACTGCTTACCCTTCACAGAACCCTAACCACTGCTCCATGGATCCACATGGGTCTGCAGCCCACTGGCTGTAAGTCTAAGTTTCTCTTAAAAACACTCCAGTAAAACAGCAGTTCACCTGCAAAGCTTTGGCATGGAATGCACAAATTAAATTGAGGGACTACCTTCTGCAAGCTCTTTTGCAATCCGCTCAAGTTCTTCACGTTTCTTTTTCTCTTCAGCCTCTATTCTTCTCTCTTCTGCAGCAATAGGCTTTAGGTAGTCTGTCATTAACACATTTGCTTTAAAAACAATTTCTAGAACCCGGCACAGAGCTCTACACTTACTAGCACACTCAAAAAAATCCCCCAAACCAAACCAAATAAACCCCCCGCAAACAAACAAATAAACAAAAAAGCAAAAAAAACCAAACCCCACCACACAACCCAACAAAAAGCTTCGCTGGCCCAAAGGCACAGTTCATACGAATTTGTGTCTTTACACCGGTACGAGCCCTCCTCCGCGGGCCAGGTCAGCAGGGGCTCCGCGGCGGCGGGTGATGGGAAATGGCGGCCGGGCCCGCAGCTGCGCGCCCCGCACCGGCCGCCTCAAGGTGCCCTTGCGGGCCAAGCAGGGGACGGGGAGAGGTCGCCCGGGGCGCCGCACTCACCGTATCGCTTCTTGCCGTAGATCATCCCCACCAGCAGGGCCGAGTACCGGGTGAACTGTGGGAGGCAGAGACAAGGACGCGCCCGTCGCTCGGCTCACACACACCGCCAGGCCCGGCCCAGCGCGTCGCCTCCCGCCCGCCCCAGCCCGACGAGGCCACCGGCCGCACCCCGCCCCAGAGCGCAGCAGGACCCCCGCACGGCGCCGGGAGAGCCGCCCGCGGCCTTTACCTTGATGAGCGGAGAGACCTGCACCGGCGGAATCATCCTGACGGCGACGGTGCAGCGGCCAGAAGTGACGCTCAGGGAGCGGCGGGGCGGAAGGGGCGGAGAGCTCTGCCCAGGGAGGGCGGTGCTGCCAGAGGCACGGCACCGTGCCGGAGCCGGGGGTTGTGGGGACGGATGTTTCGTGGAACGTTGTGACCTTCCAGCGCCAGATATCAGTGTCTGGTCACTTCATCCATGAGCGAAGAGCTGTCACGTCGCAAGATGGACCGTGCTTACTTCCCGCGGCCCGTCGCTCGGCCGCCGCGGGAAGGAGCGGACGCGCCTTTTCCTCTTCTGAGAAACGCCCCGCAGGGTGCGGGAGCTACCCTGGGAGTCGGCAGGGTCGGCGTTTTCTCTGGCCACAACACGGAGCTCCCTGCGAGGAACGGAGAGGCGCGGTAGCCCCTCGCAGGGTGCCTGCGCCGACACGGGGAACAGATGGCCTGGGCGGAGGCGATACCGCTTGCCCCTGCGGGCCCGCTACCTCCCGGGGCTCTCGTCTCGGAGAAACTGCGTTAGCAGCGTTCTACGTGTTTGATCCAGAGGGCAAAGCCTCATTAGCAAGAACTACGTGGTATATACCTCTGTGTTTGATTCTTGAACCTAAACAAAATCATGTGCCAGGCAACTAAGAAATCTGGATTATGTTTCATATTCTCTCATAAAAGAATTTGGATCTTAGCTAACTGCTCATTAGTGCCATAATTTTGAAGTCCTTGTCTAAAATTAAACACATGCAGGGATATGATTATTAAACTTCTTGGAAGCTAATAGCCTGTCTTATTTTTTGCTCAGCAAGTCACAGATAACTGAAATTGCTTCACTAAAAAAGGTCTGAAATGCTCTTTAGGGAGCCTGTTGGGAGATTCCCAGTATTCTATTCATTTGTAGTATCACAAAGTTTTTTTAAATTATTGATGTAAATATTGTATGTCCTGCATCAGTAAGACCTGAAGGCACTTTCATGGATGGAATGTATATAACCTATCAGGAATTTTTTGTTTGTTTTTATATTTCCTTTTTCACTTGCTTTCAGTAGCAAGAACTCTTGAGAGCACTTGGAGCATTATGAATGAGAGGTCACTGTGGGGTGGATATAATTGTAATTCCAAATGCCAGTATCAGTTGTTAATGCCATAGTAATTCACCACAAAGCTTGATGCAAAGTCAGTAGCAAACCAGTGAAGTTACTAGTGGCGCAATGATTGCCTATTCAGCCACTTTTGTCCAATGCATATCCAGATGAGAGTTTTAAAATCCTTAAATACCCAACAGTGGCATGATTTTAATTAAATATCATAAATCTCCCAAACACAAAGCGGCAGCAGCAGCGTAACTAGTAGCCTTCATGGTGATTTGTGAGGAGAACACATGCTGACTTGGAGACTGGCACCTGCAGAACTAGAAACCCAGTCTGGCATTTCCCTAGATGCTAGTGTACCAGTTTCAAACCCACAACATTCAAGTTAGATCACATATTAGCGAGAAGTGTTTTTCAACTTACTGCTACAAAGGAAAAATGTGTATGGTCCTGGAAAATGGAAAATGTGATGGTCCTGAATTACTGCATCACTTATTTTGAAATACAGCTATCTTTAATCAGCCGCCTAACTAGCCATTTCTGCGTACCACCAGCCTGAAATGCCTTCTGATGGCCCAGGCTAACAAATTCAGTGCTGACTTCGAGTTGTCACTCACATGAATGCAGGTGCTAAATACAAATTACTTTTAAAAAAGGAAGTTTCATATATTAAAAGTTCCAAACTCCTAAAATAGGGTAAAAAAAACCCAACCAAAAAAACATGTTTTATATCTTTCTAAAAAAATTAATTCTAGAGGACTCTGTCAGTAACAGCAGATTCTGCTCTTGAGCCAGTGCCTTTACAAATTAGCACTAACTCATTTTGTGAGATTTTGCTTTGCAGAAATGCTTTAGTGAGTTACTGATCAAACTTGATTGATTCAAAGCAACAAAATGCTCCATTTTTTAATGATTTTGACCAATTAATTGAATGACATCCCTGTGCTGGATGTTGAAACAAAACATGAAAGCTTTGAGGAAAAATCACTACTGCTCTTTATTTCTTCTGATGATAGAACAAATGTTCTGGTTTTCCCCTACTGATGCAGCAGGCAACTTGGCTACAAGTCACAATACTGCACCATCACACAGAGAGAACAAGAGGAGGAGTAAATGGCACCATGTAGTTAGTTACCTGCAATAAAATCTCGAATTATAAACATTAAAAGGTATCTTTGTGTTTTCTTCTCACCACAAAAACATTTATCTTTGTGCCCCATTCAATAGTAGCAATCAAATAGGTCACAGTTATCTGACACTGTCCTGAGCCACCCTACAGGTTTCCTATCTGAAAGCCGCAAACCAAGTTCCTACAGTGAATTTAAGCTTTGCTCACTACTGTTAAGTACCCTCACACTGAAAAATCAAACTGAGCACTTCCAAAATTCCTGGTGACTGACTTTATTTTACTGAAAAATCCAATCACAAGAGCTGCTCTTGTTTTATCAGATGCCAAACAATAGCTTTGACTATGTTTGCTCTAAACTTATGTGGAAGTTTGAGTCGTCATAAGAAACAACTTCTTGGTAAGTAGTAAGAGAATTATTTGCACTGATTCAGTTGTTTTCATAAAATATGAGGAAAAAAAGTCATAAACCATTTACAATGTTTATAGTGTTTAAACACAAATCCTGTCTCTGCAAAGAACTCCAGCTATGACTGTTACTCTTTTAAAATTAATTAAGAGCTCTAAATACTCATCATTATCCTGAAAGCTCCAAACCGAAATTTCATCCTTCAGCGTTCTTTTGCAGAATTTTTCAGCTAGTGCTATTTGTTATGGAAGGCAGAGATGACAGTGCTGGAAGTGGCTGTTACCATCTTTTAATGTCTTGGATGGGTTAATCTTGAATTTATCCATTAACAAGGCCAAACAGTCTCAACAAACAAAACAGACATCATTATGGAATCACAGTTGTGAACTGAGGGACAATGGACTTCTCAAATACTCTCCCATGCATGACCACATTTTGTCCAACCTGACCTATTCAGTTTGGGAGACAGTTGTTCCTGACTGGCAGTACCAGTACCACAGGCGAAAAATTTCAGTGTCATTAGAAGGGAAGTTTTACTGCAAGATTTTACTGCAATTTTACTTCTTCGCTTTCGGGAGATTTTATTTAGTGAAAACTACTATTCTGGCAAAGAAGGCCAGCAGTGTCCTAGACTTAAGAAGAATGCCACTGTTAAGTCAAAGGAAGTGAGTGGTGAGAGCACATCCAGCGTTCTGCATCCAGCTCTCCTCTCCCCATTACAGGAGAGACGTGGACATTCTCAGGCAGGTCCACCAAAGAGCAATGGAGACAATGCAGGGGCTGGAGCATCACTTGTACAAGGATTTTTTTTTGGTCTATGGGTGATTGGACATTGAAACAGGTTGACCTGTTGAGTGGCTGTGGTGTCTCCACCTGTGTAGATGCTCAAAGTCTGACTGGGCACAGACCTTAGCAACCAGCTCTAGCCAACCCTATTTTAAGCAGGAGGGTTGGACTAGACAGTCTACAGAGATCCCTTCCAACCTCATCCATTCTGTGATTCTGAGATCATTATAATCATTATAAGTGTTTCACTTGAATTTTTCTAGGGACAAAAACCTGTGGTCATTACTAATTCTGTAAAAAACTGCTAGAGTTAGAGTTAGATTTGGGAATCTAGTTGAGAAACACACAATTCATATTAATACCTCATTCTGAAATGCAGTTTGTTTCTCCAGAACTTATTAAAACTATCAGAATTACCCTAAATTAATTCTGATTTTTCAAAACTTCAGGTCAAGTTTGCCCTCAAGTTTAGGTTCTGATTTATTAATAAATTTGGATTGAGTAACAGTATCTTGACTACAAGCAAAAGAAGAATTGTTCTTTCTGCAGAACAAAATGGAAAAATGCATTAGTTAGCCAATACAGTTCCTTGTAGTACTTATACATTGCAACTCACCGCTCTTCAAAGCATCCCTGTAAACAATGGAATGAAACTCTTTGGTCAGATTCAGTTTCGGGTCTCATTTTTTTTCAAGTACCAACAGAAGTAAAATCAATGTTTCTTTACTTCACATTAAAAGCTTTTGGGTGTTTCACACAAAATCACAGAATGGTTGAGGTTGAAAAGGACCTTGATTATTTTGAAGGAAAAAAATAAAAAGAATGTTCAATATCATTTTAATTGTAGACATCAGATTTCAATTTCACCTGCAGAGCAGAAATAAAGCACTAGATGCTTTGTTTTTTCACTGATTGAAATTTATTATAAATACACATATTCACTTATTATGTGCCTGCTGCACATTAGAAGCAAAACCATATAGAACCAAAAGTGCCTTTGTTAAATATCAGAAACATCCTGTAATATACAACATAATTCAGAAATCTACTGCAAGTCATTTAACATCAACCAGGTATAAAACCCCTCACATATCTGAACATACTCTCTCATAACAAGTATGTATGAAATACTGACCATTACATATTGGTACCAAGGTGCTTCAAACCAAAAGCACAAGTGCTTTCACAACTGATCTCAACTGAACTAAGATATCTGAATTTGCTTTCACTAGCAATTACTCCAGTCGTAGTTTGCCACTGGTTTGTTTTGTTTTGGTTGGTTGGTTTTTTGTTTGTTTAAGCAGAACAACAAAATTCCTCAAATGCCTTCAAATATGGCATTAAGTTATCAGGCACTATGACAGTTCAAGATACAAACTAACGGCTCTGCCAAAAAAGAAATGTAAAGGCTTCCAGGGCAGCCAGAGGCTAGACATCTTTACCCAGTCCTTCTGTACAGCTCTCTGCAGGGCAATGTTTGATAAGAATAAAGCTTATCAAACTGCGCATAAGTGTAAAAAAAATTCAACATGTCATGGACTGGAACTTCTACACGGTTAGTTTCTTCTGCTATCTTGCTGAGACCCGGGTATCTCTACTTAGGGAAAAACTCCACCCCCTTACCTGATGGGGAACTCTTATACTGGCAGGAAAGTCTTACGTTCTCTCTGAATATGACATCATGCCTTCAGAATAAAAGAAGGATGTTCCTTTCAACAGGCATGAAAACAGACACCAAAAGCCTGAGAAATCCAAACCTTTCATTTCAGATGAGCAGCTGCTTCAGAACTGAAAACAAATTTACCTCTAGTCCATAGCTCTTTGAATCTCTTCCCTGGGAGATACCAAAGCTAGTTCAAACCTTTGATACATAGCCACATGAACCCTCATTTGTTAAATACATCTTTTTTTTTTTAAAAAAAAAAAAAAAACAAACAGCAGATAGGTTTGAAGAACTTGTGTTCACAGAGCCTGGAAGACTGCATACAAGTCACAGTTCCAACTGCCACCGAACTCATGCTCACAGCCACTCAGACACAAGTAGTTTTCAAAATGCTGTCACAGGTTTCTGACTCTGCAGAAGGGATGTTATAACCATTTAAAAAAAAAAAAGGGGGGGTGGGGGAGAACAGCAACCTGTACGCACAAAGGTTCTGTCATGATGCACCATTCAGAGGTCTCCATGTCTTCCAAGTCTCACTCCCTATCTTAAAGTAGCACAACCAGTTTCTATACCTGTGTTGGGCTGCCATAATGACCGCCATATTTCAGAAAAAGAGACATTTTTCTGGGCGTCTGTTTGTGCACTTCTTAATTTATTACCCCTGCAGTTACATGTCAAGCAGCATTTTTTTTTTCCAAAGAGTAACTCTAAAGGAAACAGAACACATTTTTTTTTTTTAAATCCCTTACCCAATTTTTTCAATTACAGGTTTTAGAGAAGGAGTCTCAAGCATGACCAACTAAAACTTAAATATGCCCCAGTTATAGACAATGCAAACTTTGTTTTAGGTCAATATAATCCACAAATGAAGATAATGTGAATTAGGAGAACTGAAGTTAATGCTGTAACTTCACATGCACTGCGTGGAAATTTAGGACAGTGTCTACGGAGGAGATAAACATGCCTCCTCTTCTTCTAACAATACAACCTTCCGTTTGGAGAGAGACATCATGGACCTTATGACAGTTAAAGAAATTCTAACAAAAATGCGTAAGGCAAGAAAAGCAAACGGGATTACAATCTGCATAAGATGGAAAATTGCTGTGCTAAATTCACTTAACAAGCATGTTAGAAAGAAGGCCCCAAGGCTTACACAAGGGTAGAGAGCTAGCTTTGCAAACATGAAGGCATGCTCTTTACCCCCATATCTAGCAAAAGGATGCAAAGTTTCCCTTTCACAGAGGAGGGCTGTAGTCCATATTGCAAACTGAAATATGCTGGCAAAGAAAGTGATAACACAGCTGACCTGAATGGCTTCTATTTCATTGTGAGACTTCTCCGCAAATTCACTGGTCAGCTGGTAAGCTAGTGGAAGCCCACCAATGAAAGCCAATGAAAGTATGTTAAGCAGGCCCATTAATCGTGTAGCTTTTGTTACATAAAGAAAAAGAGAGTGATGGACAAACCACAGGAGACCAATTGTTACAAATGAGCCAAAGTAGGCAAGATAGTTTGGCCCATATTCACTTAAAGCTTCAAGAAGGCTGCCATGGAACTTCTCCTCAACTTCCCTAGGATCAGGAACGTTGTCTTCACTGTGGAGAGAAAACTTTTTATTTTGCATATTGCTGTTATAAACACATACCTGGAGGAACACTGAACTATGTTGCTTTACTGTGAGCAAGTAGGGAACAGGCATCCACTTTGTAATTCTTTAATTTGTAACTTAAAAACAGCATTTCAAGTAACAGCTCTGCAAATAAATTAGATCTGAAATCTAAAAGTAAGTTGGCATTCCTTTATGTCAATGTAATAAGGTTGCCCCAGTGACTAATCAGCCTTTTATCTGAAAACTAAGCAAAAAGTAAGCTTTGTTCTTCAAATCTCCCACCCAACAAACATTAAATAGACTGATAATCACTACTGCTGAAATTTAAGCATTAAAAATATCCTTTGTGTCCTGTATCTTTCCAGATAATCATACTTAAAGCAACCACTGCAGGTTTTAGAAGTCGACGTTTGGTTAATTTTATTTCCTCAAATATTACATATAGACAAAGTTAATATCATATTTAACAATACAAAGCGTAAGAGGCAACACAAAGCCTTACCATATATCCAAAATCAGCAGGGTTGCTACAATAGCATAGACTCCATCACTGAATGCTTCCACCCGTTCCTTACTCAGAGGCTCGCTGAGGTAAAAAGTGAAGGTTTCTAAGCTGTGGTGTTCCTCCTCTTCATCTCTCTGACCTGGAAATAAATCCAGATGTTTACTAATGAAAGACAAAATCAGGAAGTATAAGGCAAGGTAGTTAACCTAATGTGACCTCCCTTTCTCCCCACCTGCCAGAATCATTAAGGAAGAAAGAAGGCTGCCATTCATCCACACAGGTCAGTCACTCCACTTCTTTCAGCAGCTGTACCTCCCCGTGAAGTTCATGTTGCTTTCTGGACAAGTGCTTCAGGGACAAAAAAGCCCTGTCCTTTAAACTACGTGGCAGACCATTTCCACCAAGTGCATAATGACTCAAAGCTGTAATTGAACAAAGCATTTGAGCTAAACAAATCTGATGCTATATCTCAGGAAGCCCTAATACCTGCATGTCCTCTAAGACAGTGTGGAGAACTTATACTGCATGGGAGAAAAAAACTCAATGGAGCACAGGGCTGCACTGGGACATCAAATAGTCTGCTTTAAAATAAACCCAGTCTTGGTCAAAAGGTGTGGTTCTGGAGCTCATATAGGAAATGTCCAACACATCCCCAAAGACTGAAATCTGAGCTGCCAGCCAAGGTACACCACTTCAGGAGTATAGGTTGGATGAAGAAAATGGTACAGCTTCCAGAAAAAGTAAGGAGAGGAAATGAACGAAAAGTAACTGTAATCACAACTCAAGACAATACAGCAGTAATTTATGTGACCCATCTGACAGGGTGAGACATACACAGACATGACCTAACTGCAAACTGCAGTGCCCCTCTCGCACTAGGCACTGGCAATATTTGTATATGTTTATTCTCTGGCTCCGAGAGCTGGAAAGCTGCCCGGCAGAAACGGATCTGGGGGTATTGACTGACAGCCAGCTGAATGAGCCAGCAGCGTGCCCAGGTGGCCAAAAAGGCCAACAGCATCCTGGCTTGTATCAGCAATAGTGTGGCCAGCAGGACTAGAGAAGTGCCACTCTACTCGGCACTGGTGAGGCCCCACCTTGAATACTGTGTTCAGTTTTGGGCCCCTCATCATAACAACGACATTGAGGTGCTGGAGAGAGCGCAGAGGAGGGTGACGGAGCTGGAGAGGGGCCTGGAGCACAAATCTGATGAGAAGCAGTTGAGGGAACTGGGGCTGTTCAGCCTGGAGAGAAGGAGGCTGAGGGGAGAACTTATTGCTCTCTACAACTACCTGAAAGGAGGTTGTAGCATGGAGGGTGTTGGTCTCTTCTCCTGAGTAGCAAGTGATAAGACACGAGGAAATGGCACCAAGTTGCACCAGGGGGGGTTCAGATTGGATATTAGGAAAAATTCATTCACAGAAGAGGTTGTCATGCATTGGAACAGGCTGCCCAGGGAAGTGGTCGAGTCACCATCCCTGGAGATCTTTAAAAGGTGTTTACATTAGGTTCTTAGGGTCATTGGTTAGTGCTAGAATTAGGTTACGGTTGGACTTGATGATCCTGAGGATCTCTTCCAACTGAAGTGATTCTGTGATTTCAGAGCATTTCTGTCTATTATTACTGCCACACGGGGAAGTCAAAAGTATGTTTACATTTGCAGCGTACACAGACGGAATTGTACAAGGCTCAACAGCAGCAGCACAAAAGTGTTATTCTTCTGACTCACCTTAGGAGTGCCAATTCCAAATACATGATCTGCTCAGTGGTTTTGTGGTCAGTTTATATTGCTTTCAAAGAGGGATGCTCCACCTTTTGGCTGAGTAGGTTGCACAATACCACCTTCTCCTTTATTTTGCTACTGGTAACCTCCTACTCAACAGAATTTAAGAGCAGCTCTGGCTGTTGGTATGGTTGTGCATGTGTTAGTGCTGACACAAGGAGGGCAGAAAGAACACAAGCACGAGGGAAGGAAGCATGGATTTACACTGACTTAAGCCTTTAAACCACAGCAGTTAATGAGATGTAGCAACCTAAACAGTTAATTACCCTGAAAAAGTCTGAATTATAGGTGCTCTGCTTGCCAGTTTGAAAATGTGGGACCATACAGTATTGGTGGGAAGGGAAGAAAGTGATACAGGCACAGAGTTTCCTTCCTGTATTTTTCAATCTCCATGCTCCCTTTTTCAGGAAGGAAAAGGGATAGGTGTCCTGCAGCTGTTTCCTCATGTACTTGCATGTGCATGCATGTGTTTATTTAGGACAAACCAGAGAGGTCTGCACTCAGAAATGATATTTGAATGTGTTGTGCCCTACACAAATCCAGTCATATATCAAGGCAAACCACGGAGTGACAGATAAACTATTTGGAAGCAGAGCAATAAACATCCAAATCACTATGCCCCAAGACTGAAAGTAGAACTGAGAGGACTTCATTTCAGACTGTTTGGATAACATGTTGACAACATAATAACAGATCTGAACATACTCCTACAAATATTGTTACTCACCAACAATCTTGGTTTTACACCATGTAGCGAATCGAGTGAGATGCGGAAAAATTATTACAAGCCCAAGAAGTACGTAAGACTACGGAGAGGAAAACCAACACATTTTAAATTTGGTTATCAAAATATAAATTACCTTCCAAGCTTAATATGAAACTACTACTCTCAATCTTTAGGTGTAATCACATTGAGAAAAACAAATCTTGACTTCATGACATGGAAAAGGCTGGCCTGAAATGGACACACACCTCCTGAATATCGCATGTGCAACCTAACACTGCTTTCTAATACCTAATTTAGTACCAGTTATGAAGCAAGCTAAAACAAGAAGGGAAATAATTCTGCTAACAAAAATGCAGTAACAATTTGTTTGGAAGCTAGAGAACTATCCCACATGATCCTTATGGGTGCCTTCCAACTTGATATATTCTATGATTCTCTTACTTGTGTCCCAAAGAAATCTCACTGGGTCATAAGTGGTTCATAGGTTTTGCACAGGTCTAAGTACAAGAGCAGCTTGGAGACTAATTTCACTGTTATTAATATTAAAAGAAAATACACTAGTGAAGAAGGCAAGGGACTAGAGGGAAGTAAGGGTGCAAGAGAAAAATATATTTTCAGTTAAAATTAGGCCTTTTCACACTTGGACTTAACTGTCCCTTTTATCAAGAGCAACCTGATTCATGTCAGATTTGGGGATTATTTAAACACTGGTAATTCCCATAGAAACTCTCTCAAAATTCAGCTAAATCCACCTTTTCCTAAACAACAAGACAGAGGAAAGGAAGCTCAGGATACATCCAAAAACTAGATTTCAGTTCTAAGTGGGGATTCTGAGAAAAACAAAAGCTATTTAATAAGGATGGCAGAGAAGAAGGCTGTGTAAGAGCAGGCCTTAGCTAAAAATATCTGTTTTGAGGTTCAGGCTGGCTAACTGGTCTGCTTATGCTATTTGTTCTTACACCCTGCATTAGTGCAGCAATTATCTTCACTTGTCTTCAGTTTGTGCAATGTGATGTTTATTTCATGTAACCTTCCACATTATCTCACCTACTTATGATAAGCAACATGCTACATTACAGTTTAGAAGACCTGCTTCTAATTAAGAGAATTTTTTTAAAAAAAAGAAAATCAGATGGAGAAAGTAAAGCAAATACTGTAGCAGAATATTATTTCAAAACTACCCAAACTCATAGATCAAATTACGGATTGCTATCTGTGAACTGAACGCCTTCAATGCAAAACAGCATCCACGATTACAACATCACTGAACTGGCAACTGGGAAAATTGGCAAGTTTAACATAGACATGTCCTAAATACAATTAATATAAACTGCTGAATCAAAGTTTTTGGTTAACTGAGAAAACTTACCAAAGGAATAAAGAAAAAGGAAAAGATGGCTGCTAAAAAGCATAAAAGTGGTCCTCTTAGGATAATCTTTAAGATATGACGTTTATAGAAATTCTGATTTTCAGACACCTGTATCTGTTGATTCAGTAAGTGTGGGTGATAGAATCCATACACTACTATCACAGCCTACAAGGAGAAGAGCATTACTGAAGTTACTACATAGAAGTATATGCAGCATTTCAAATAAAAACTGTCAAACTATAAATCAACAAATTCCAAAACACTTTCAACCTTATTCTTTATTCTCACATGGAGGGCTGGTCTTAGAAACACTGAGATTTCACAGTACACACCATGTCAAGATTTTAGTCTCCTCTGCAGAGCTTGTCACAACCATGGATCTTTATATAAAGAAGAATGAAGACCTCCACAATATGGAAAAGAAAGCAACAAGGCACTGCACCAGTAGAAAACCAGTGTCACTGGACTGAGACGCCCACGTTCACTCAGCCATTGCTGCATGGCTCAGTAAGAATCTCAGCAGGAAAAGTCAACTGCTATTTCCCCAAGGCACTTTTAATGACTGGGAAATGAATTACTAATCTGTGGGCTTTGAGATCAGCTGATTTAGTTGCAGAAATCAGTTACACAGGAGAGTGGCAATGCAAACTTTCATCTTATATACAGACACTATATTATCACAACAAACACAAATATGAAAAAGAATGCTATACAAACAAGAAAGACACTTAGTAATTTATACGCAGAGTTAAGAAATCTGATTTTAGTCCCACCCAAGAAAATCTATCTAAAAGTGAAAATGTAAATGGATAGCTCCAATACCTGTATAAGGCCAACGACAACAGCACAGACACTGAACAGGAAAATGCCAAAAGGTACCTCTGGAAAGGAGGCCATTAAGGAAAACTAAACAAGAAAAAAAAAAAGCAACGAGATCAAATATTTAATTAAGAAGCTATGTAGAAAAAACAGTAGAGAAACAGAAGCACTCTTCATTCAATACTGAAAGTCAAAAACCTTATTAATACTTTGCATTTTAACACAATTCCACTAAATGCAATTTCTAGTCACAAACATGCAGGCATCCAAACCAAAGGCATCTGGAGAAATGGCTCGGCTCTCCTGTTGATACTGCAAAACCTTAACCTCTCTGACACTATGTCTCCATAGTAACCACAGACTGGCTTCACAGAATCACAGAATGTTAGAGATTGGAAGGGACCTCAAAAGATCATCTAGTTCAATCATCCTGCTGGAGCAGGAACACCTAGATCAGGTTACACAGGAATGTGTCCAGGTGGGTTTTGAATGCCTCCAGAGAAGGAGACTCCACAACCTCCCTGGGCAGCCTGTTCCAGTGCTCCGTTGCCCTCACTGTGAAGAAGTTTCTTCTCATATTTAAGTGTAACCTCCTGTGTTCCAGTTTGTACACATTGCCCCTTGTCTTACCATCGGTTGTCACCGAGAAGAGGCTGGCTCCATCCTCATGACACTCACCCTTTACATATTTATAAACACTAATGAGGTCACCCCTCAGTCTCCTCTTCTCCAAGCTAAAGAGACCCAGCTTCCTCAGCCTTTCCTCATAAGGGAGGTGCTCCACTCCCTTAATCATCTTTGTGGCTCTGTGCTGGACTCTCTCAAGCAGTTCCGTCCTTGAACTGAGGGGCCCAGAACTGGACACAATATTCCAGATGTGGTCTCACCAGGGCAGAGTAGAGGAGGAGGAGAACCTCACTCAACCTACTAACCACATCCCTTCTAATACACCCCAGGATGCCATTGGCCTTCTTGGCCACAAGGGCACAGTGCTCGCTCATGGTCATCCTGCTGGCCACCAGGAACCCCAGGGCCCTTTCCCCTACACTGCTCTCCAACAGGTCATTTCCCAACTTATACTGGAACCTGGGGTTGTTCCTGCCCAGATGCAAGACTCCACACTTGCCCTTGTTGTATTTCATTAAATTTTTCCCCG
>VWYH01007078.1:299642-378574 GCA_013399365.1 Pampusana beccarii
AGTGACATTTGCTTTCCTCCAGTCCTCAGGCACCTCTCCCATTTCCCACAGCTTAGCAAAGATGATGGAGAGTGGCCTAGCAATGACTTCAGCCAGCTCCCTTGGCACATGCGGGTGCATCTCATCAGGACCCACGGATTTTTGGATGTCCAGATCGCTTAACTGGTCCCTAACCCAGTCCTCATCAACCAAGGCAGACTCCTCCATTGTCCTTACTTCCTCTGGGGCCTCATGGGTATGGGGCTCCTCAGGACAGCCTCCGGCAGTGTAGATGGACGCTTGTAACTTAGCATAAAGTTTAACGGTGTTTTCAGTAGACAAGATGTTCATCATTGTGAAAATTCTTGATATTAGGAGACCTTTTTCAATCTTTTAATTTCTCTGCCTCCATGACTCCGTACTGTATTAGTTTCTGCAGCTTCAATAGCGGGGAAAGAAGCAGGGAGTAGTACTAGGGTAACATTTACAAATTATTTCAGCTTCAAAGCAAAGTATGTGCTCTTGCTGATATTGTTTTACTGACCACAGCCTTATTCTCTGCAGACTAATATATAACAGAGATATATCCACAATGAAACAGGGGCCTGTCATATAAATCTGTTCTACCTATACAATAAAAGTCAAGATGCATTTTAAGCAAGTGTTTTGTTCTGTTAATACGGTGTTCAGTTGCAAATATGCTTGCTAGGTCTAAAGGCCATCTGACCAGAAATTGTGCAGAACATCAAATTTGCAGATTTAATAAAAATGCATTTTTTGCTGCAAGAATCAACCTTGCTGAATGAGACAAAAGTGATACCAAAAATTCTGTCTAGATTACAAAAGGAACATGTTCTGTCATCTAAAGAGGAGTTTCAAACGCAGCTTTAGTTCCCTTACAAAACACAAAATTCTCATCAGGCAACCTCAACATTTTTCAATACAGCCGCTTTTTAAAAAACAAATTATTGGAAACTATGACTTTCCATGACTATAATCTTTCTTTTAGAATATTCATTTTCTACCAGGTCTATAACATGCAGTAATTGAAAGTTACAAATTGACCTCCAGAATTTTTTTTAAAGTAAGCCTTAACTATTACAGTGTATTCAGCATTTATACTACAATATTAATAATACTTTCCTGGGTTTCTGAATACTTTAGTAAAAGTGTTTCCAAATAAATAAAGAAAAAACCCTATAATTTAAACATATGCAAAGCTTTAGAAAAGCACTTACGGTGTAGGGCAAGAATGTTATGATCATCATACAAGCCTGAAAAAGAAAAAAGGTACCAAAACACTAGGTAAGATACAAAGCAAGCAATTTCCTCATTAAACATGTTTCTAGAGGATGTGACAAAAAGAAACGAAATACTTGTGCTGTGTCATAAAAAAAATACATTTCTGAAGTTGCTAAGCTTTGATTGTAACAACTTGCTAGTTCTATACATGTCTTCCATGTTTGCTATTCAAACTGTACAGGCTTATTTTAGAAAACACTACAGTTTTGTTACCAAGATCATGGGTAGAAGTTTTGCTGTGGTTCTTAACTGAAAGTAGCAATGCCAAAAGTACGACACCTTCTAAAGAGGTGCTCCTGATTTGTCAAAACCATTGATCTCTGATCACAAGTATTTCATATCTAAAAAAGCCAAATCTAAAAAATAAAACAAACAAACAAAAACACCTCAAGCACAAAGAAATGCATTGCTTTGAAAACTTCAGAATTAATTTCTGAGCAACTTAACCAGCAAAATGACTGAAAACGTAACTGTAATTCAAACCTACCGCTTAAGATTTTCTGCCACAAAAGACAAAGCATTACATTTTCTTAAGCCTGGAGGACAGATACTTCAGCTGGACACTGAGGAACAGAGTCAAAAGCTTTTGCCATAGGTGCCTGTTCTGTTCCCTCACGAATTTCAGACTAACCTGTTGCAGAGCATCTTGTAGCTTATAGTAAAACATGTGGAAGTTAAAAGCAAATTAATTATTAATCAGCCACTTTGGCACAGAGGAATTAAAGCTCTTTGTATATTCCTGACTTGGTAATTTGGCAGTTATTTAAATTAGAAACTTTTCAATATGAATATACGGATTTTTAAAAAAGTTACCTCTACTTGCTAGTTAAACATCCAGCCTGTCTGACAAGACTTACCAGATTTAGAAGAGCAAGGACATCATCTATAAGCTCTATCACCTGAAACAACCTGTCAAGGCAAAGCAAGATATCACAAAGTCAGCTCCCAAAACATGCTTTACAATGCTGTATACAAATTGTATTTTTACAAGATACTAGAGGGGAGCCTGGTTTCTTTTTATTCAGAGTTTACACAAGTAGTTTAGGTGCTACCAAAACTCATTAGCTCTAATATGAAAATAATGTGTTAGAAAAATCTGAAAAGCAAGATACAATCAAGTTCAATCATGGAGCAGTTATTCATAGAATCATAGAATGGTCTGGGTTGGAAGGGACCTTAAAGATAATCTAGTTCCAACTCTGCTGCCATAGGCAGGAACACTTTCCACTAGACCAGGTTGCTCAAAGCCCCATTCAGCCTGGCCTTGAACACTTCCAGGGATGGGGCATCCACAACTTCTCTGGGCAGCCTGTTCCAGTGCCTCACCACTCTCATAGTGAAGAATTTCTTCCCAATATCTAATCTAAATCGACTTTCAGTTGTAAGCCACTAACCCTCATCCTATCACTACCTGTCCTTGTAAAAATTCCCTCTCCAGATTTCCTGTAAGTCTCTGACAAGACCTACAAGGTTACCCCAAAGCCTTCACATTTCCAGGCTGAACAACTGCAAGTTTCTCAGCCTGTCTTCATAGTAGAGATGCTCCAACCCTCTGATCATCTTCGTGGTCCTTCCCCGGAACCTCATTTCTATTTGAAGGACAAGTGGCATATGATGTAGCAAGCTGGCTTTTCTTCTTTCTTCTCCCCTACTCTATCCTTTCTTTATACCTGACATTATATATTTACTTTGAAGTAAATTTCACTGTTAACAGCCAATTCATCTGTGAAGAAGTGATCCAGATGTCAGTTCTGACCCATCAACTCACATACCAAAAATATAACAAGGCAGTGAGCTACAAATGGGTATTATTGCTTGGAAAATGGACGATATGGGGATGATTTGGGAGCAGGAATTGATGATGATTCTCTGTAGGCCTCTCCACTTCACTATAGGATGACATATAGCCACATCACAGGGCAAGCTACCAGTTTGTTTTCTCCCACAGCAGTTTTGTCCCAGAACAGCTCTATCTTTTGCCATCTGACATACCCAGGACAGGACAACCAGCAGACTGCTAGTGAGCTGCACAAGGCTTGGGAGCCACAGGACAGCTATCATTAGTTATCACAGAACCACCTATTTACTTAAACACAGGTAAGGCCTAGAACTAACTGGAGACTGACAGCCTATGCTCACTGCTCAAGCAAATGCTCCCGATGCATGAACAAAGGCAGACTTTCACCAGAAGGCACTGATCAGTCTTCACACAAGAACATGAACAAGTCTGTTTGATAACTTGACGCCAAAACAAAAAGATAGGCACTAGACTGACTGTTAGCTTGTCAGTCAAAGCAATGTTGTGTAGGGATCTGAGCTCTGCGGTAGCACTGCACAGGTCTTCCAGAGCAGATCCAGATCTTCAGAGTCCACACAGAGCCTCAGACTTTTCTCCTGAATCATTTTTCCTGAAGATACAGTATAGTTGTTATTATTATGCAAAGAAAATAAGCTTTTCTTCCAAACTGCCCCACACCTTACCAATGAAATTGCTGATCCACAGAACTGTCACTTAGAATCAATAGAACCAGTCACTCTCCACAAAACCCTAAACTATTCAAAGACTATGCCTCAGTATTTACTTAGGCAAGTAAAGAAAAGCAATGGGATAAAAGCACTGATGTGAAGTATCAGCTTCAAGTATTACAGGTTGCACACCTCTATTTGAATGCAGTTAAACCACTTAAAGGAATAATGTAGTCCATTTGTAAATTTCTAAAATTCAAACAAAAACTGCCCTGATTCCAGTATGATGCCTGCATGTCAATTTCTTTTCAACTACCAAGACACGGGCAGATGGCAGTGTCCACAGCTCTATAAGATGCAGCACTTGCAACATTACAGTCGATTTTGTGAGGAGCACTGCTGAGGACTAAGCGAGTTTTAGGCCACCTGTAGTATATCAGTTCCTCTATTTGTGTAGCACACAAGTTACAAAGTCATACTTTTTTAGCATAAGTAGAGGTTTAATCTCACCTAGAATATGAAGTAAAATGAAGAGTAACTCTAATTTAAAATATAGAGAATGTTTTCTCTGTAACACTATGTCAGTGGTGTAAGAGTACAGTTAGTTATTCATTGCTTAAGGTAGCATTTCTTGACGATGAATTTTTATATTATCCAGCAAAAGGCAATTCAGAAACCTATCAGCCAGACAGAAATGTATCAGGCACACGGTTACCTCCTGTCCTTTTAAACAACAGTTTTTCTTTAACTTTGGAGTTAAACACTGTGTTCCTACCTTACATGAGCTGCCCACGCCACTGTGACTATTAAGAAGGTCATCAAGTAGACTGAAATTTTTGCTAGAAGTTGTTGCTGGACACTTTCGCCTAGTTTCTGAAACAGAAAGTGACACCCAGAGACAGAGAAACTAAAGTTAAATGTTACATTCTGAAATTACTAGCACTATCTGTAAATGAGGAAGGACTTGCAGTCATGTAATACACTTTTTTTTGAAAATGTCTGCCAAGAATGCAGTTCTCCTCCAGCAATCTTTTTACTGCCACGTAGAGAAACTGGCTTATTAAACACTTTTAAGTATGCTGAAATGCATAGTTAGTGGCAAATGATGTACCAAAATATCTCTTCAACCTGTAGAAAGGCTTCCCAGTGCTCTGTTCAACTTGTGATTCATTTATGCACTCTCTCATCACTGTTACTGTGAAAATGGATTTCAGAGGAGGGCTGGCCACAAAACACCTCTTTTATTTTCTTAGCATTGACTTCCGGAGTAGAAGCATTGCACACATTTCCATGTGGTGATTGTCAACAATGAGGAAGGGGAGGGCTTAACCACAGCAAATTTTGCATGTACCACCACAATGGCTTAAATAGACTCATGTGGCATATTTGAGTTTCCTAAAATACATGAGACAAAATATTTGCATCTAGGTCTGGTTTCAAGAGCAGAAAAATAAATTGTGATTAAAAAATCCTCTAAGCTTTCTCAAATGATTAATTTATGCTGCTTGATATCCCTGTTTCTTTCATAATTAGCTTATTTTCTGTAATCTTCTTTTGCCACTTTTGCTTGTTCTCATTGCATTTGTTACTAACCCGATTTTAAAACCAGCATTCAGCTTGCACTATGTAAGCGGCTTCTTTATGTGATAACCTATTACCAAAAAGAGCACATGCTTTCTGAAAGATGTTTTGGTTAGATAGTCATCTTTCATGCAGAAGTAACCAGATAAAATCTATGGCCTATGTGTACAGCTCATTCACGTTTCATTATCAGAATTTGTGCAAATTACACAGATCTTCAGTATTTAAACTTTTCACCCCAAGCTCAACGGTTCCTCCCCCTATGGAAGTTTCCGTTGGCTTTAATGGTACTTAATGCTTTAGGCTTTTTGAAAGTCTGGAACTTGAAGCGTGGTTCTAAATTAGGATGTTGCATGTACTTGCAAAAACAAGAGAAACAACAAAACAAAACACATACAATACCTGATCAGGATGTATTTTTGTGTGAGCCACGGGCAAAATCTGAAACAACAAAAGCTTATTAGTTCATTACATTCTTTTCCTTATAGAGAGCTTTATTAAAATGCAAAAAACTCCAGGTGGCCGCAAATATTCCTGGTTCACACAGCTACTAACAACTTGCAGTTCTGGAGGGCGGCACTTTTCGGCCGAAGGACACCGCATTACCTGGCCCCCACGACTGGGCACCGCTGCCCGGGGCTTGCCCGCCGCGCTCGCAGGCACACGACTCCCCGCCTCGGGGACCGGCGCCGACATTTCGCGGCAGCGCTACACGAACAGGGCTGGTGGCAAGAGGCGAACACGGCTCCTCGGAAGCAGCGGGCGCAGACCGGAGAGCCCGGGACAAGCTGCAGCTGCTCGGGGCTTTTCCCCTCATCCGCCCAGCTGCGGGTGCCGGGCCTGACCGCCCCGAGTCCCGCTACCCTGCCGCCGGTGCCTGTTCCACAGCAGAGCCAGGCCGGGCAGGCCCCACGCCGCGCCTGGGCCAGGCGCTCACCATCACCGTGGCGATGATGGAGAGCAGCGCGTCGCTGTAGGCCAACAGCCGGTGCGACGTCTGCGTGCTACTCCCCAGCTCCAGTTCCAGCCCCCGACCGCGCACCGGCACCGGTTCAGGTTCCACCTCCCCGCCGCCGGGACCCGGCACTGCGGCCCGCAGAGCCGACATGGCCCCGGTGCGCTCCGCCCCCGGCGGCGGCGGGAGAGGCCGTTGGGCGGGGCGAGGCTCGCTCTCGGACGGCCCTGGGTGAGGCGCGAGTTGCGGCTCCTAGTGAGAGAGGTTTAACGGGCGACCCGCGCGGGGAAGTGGGGAGCCGCTTCCGCGGGAACTTGTGCTACTGTTGGAAATAAGGAAATACATACAAATTAAAAGCTATTTTCTGTATATCTGGGGATGTCTGTGTTGATGCCTTGAAATCTTAAAGTTGATGGCTGATACAGGTGACATGAACTGGTGAGTTCTGGGAAAGAACCAATGTTATAAATGATGTGTTGATATGTTACCTGCCACCCAAGCTCTTTACAGGTAGTGTATATACACCAAAGATTAAACTTAGCAGAGGCTATCATGTTTGGAGATTCTTAGTTTTGTTTATAAATCATGTTTTAAAATCTACATCTGCACTCCCAAGTAACTTCCCTGCCCCCTTCCCTTTGGGTGTTTGGTTTGGTTTGGTTTGGTTTTTTACAAGCATAATCAGCCTTGTTTCATCACTTAAAACCATTTGGTGGTTGTTTTAGGTGCTGCCTGCTGTCTTTTGGAGCTGTGAACTGGAGGATTTTGGTTTATATTCAGGTTCTTATTCTGTTGGCAGGTTTAGTTCATACCATAATGATAGTCTATTTGGAATATGTAGGGCTTAGTTTCCAGTCAAGTTGTCCTCTTACTGAAGTGAACTGTTGAAAAAGGGGTTTATTGCAGAGAAATAAAAAGGAGTTTATTGCTGAGATTTTTATTTTTTTTTTTTTAAGTTTTTTGCTGTAACTGAAAGATAGCCAGGGTCTTCAAAAGAAGCATACCTGAATTTGTGATAGATTTTTGCTGGCATTATCTTTGTCATCATAAACTTTGTATTTTCAGTTAGTAGAAAGGCTATTCACTAAATAATGGATTTCATGAGAGAAATCCAGAAAAGAAGCCAAGAATTCAAATATAATGTGAACAATGCAAATTGCAGAGAGCAAAACCACACTCTGATGGGGTGAAAATGTTCTAGGTTTGCACAAATTCTTATCTGAAGGTATGTGGAGAATGCAGTTTAATTCATAAACAATTAGCTCAGCCTACTGACTGGAGTTAGATATCCAACATGTTCTAGACTGAAAAACATTGTGGTACTGCATTCTTGTATTACAGGATGCTGCCTCCAGTAAATGGTAACTTATTTTCCTCAGGTCCTGTATAAGCTGAAGGAGTACAGAGGCCAGATCAGAAATATGCAGCTGAGTATGTACTACAAATTGGAATGAATTTGTAATAGACTTTGGGGGAGGAAGAGTCCAGCATATAGGCTGTAACTGCTGTGGAAATCTCTGAAATTCATAACTAGGCATTGGAAATAATACAGTATGATCTAGTCAATAGTTGGAAGAACCTGTGGAAATCACTTAGCTGTGCCCCAGGCTCTGCTCAAGAGAGGTGTTTCTACCTCTGGTGGAAGTCAGCCCTTAAAACAGCTGTGGTCTGCAAGGAAATGGGTGGATACTCTGCGGATGCTTATATGCCAAGAACAGATCAGCCTGAGAGTGTGATATGCCTGAAACTTTTGAGTTGTCTTCCTGCAAAGAAGAATGTGAGAAAAGCTGGGAATCTTGGTTGCACTCCTGGAGTAAGAAGAGGCCTGAGGAAAAAAATGAAAAGCTGGGAGGCCTCACCTGGAAAAAAACAGCAGCTAAGTAACTTTTTCACATAAATATGGGGAGACTCTCATCAGGCACTAGCAATGGCCTTAGGAAAGAACAGTGTGGGAAATCACCTTGTGAGATCTTGGTGAAGTACCAAACACAGTCCAGAGAGAAGGGACTGAATACATTTGCCTGTAAGAACAGCATTTGTTATGCAGAAGTTTTGTGAGACAGGTATATTAATGAATGGCATTTTCATTTGGGGCTGATCTGAGTGGTCTGCACTGGAACACATGCTGAACTGATTACAGGAGATGTGACTGAGACACAGAAGCCACTTCAGTTGTGAGATCACAGAACTAAATCTCATAAGAAAGTTGAACTGAAGTATTGTATAAATGATAGAGAAAACAGCAGAACTGTAGCAAATATAAATTTGTAAAACAAAAAGGGGCAAGCTGTTGGCTGAAATATTGAATCAGTGTGCCAAATATACACAGAATATGCATGGACTTCAGCTGGGACAGGTACAGTTCTTTGGCTCCAACAAGAACTCTTTTGTCAGGTCCCGAGATGCAGAGCAATATTGAAAGTTCAGCTGCTGAAGTGATTCCACGTTTAAAAGGTCTTCTGATTCATCTCTCCATTTTCTATAGCAGCTTTCTGGTGGCACTGGTGGTGTTTTCTACACTTGGTCAAGAAACTTAGCAAAAGAGGCAAGGGAAAACATGACTATTACAGAAGCAATTCATAGACCCTCAACAAATTGACCAGTGATAGATGTATCTTGGCTGGGACAGCTGCCTTCTAAAACACAACCCCACTGTCACAGGCAATGGAACACTTTTGTTGCAGGGAATTTGACTTAATTTGTTGCCAAGTAACAAACTTTTTATTACTGATCCTAGAATTAAAAAATAAAGATGACAAAAGATCACTTAGGGAAAACACCCCAGCTTCCCTCTGGATACCTCTCCTCTCCACTTTTGGGCCTCAGTCCCTTGGGTGAGGCATTGGGGAACACAAGATTTGGCTCAGTGTGCTGTGATTGCTTTTCTTTTGTTCTGCCGTGTTTCTGTCTCCACTCCTCTGGCATGGGCTCCTCCACCATCTGCCTCAGAGGTGTAAGCCCCCTGTGTCTTCTTTTGTACATCTGCACTTGCGTGGGTATCTCTCTGCTCTAGCCCTGCTCAGGCAACTTCTCTTGTGCCTACTTTTTCTCCGGTATCCTGCTGCCTTCATGTCTCTCCTGTCCTGGCACCTCTTCCCTCTGCACTGGTGTCTCTTGCCCCCATTTTTTTGGTTTCTCATTTACAAAGGTTGACTGTTCTTTGTATTTTTTTTTCCTTTTACATTCAAGGCTGGAGTTGGAGTATATGTATACCCTACAATCTAAAAAATGCCAAGGAGCGTATGTTGAATGAGAATAGTGCATAAGACACAATGTAAAGCAGAAGGATTTTAGAATGCAGCATAATGTGAATTCATGATCGGGGAGACTGAAATTCTTCATTGTGAATGTTTTTATATGAGTTGTGTGAAGTGTTGTATGGAACATGTAACTTGAGCTCAAAGCGTATTTATTATACAGAACTGAAATACCTTCAGGCACACAAATCTCTGTATGACTTGTTTAATTTTGTTTTATATAATAACAAATGGTGAAGCTAAAGAAAGACAATAAAATAGATGAGTTAATGGAGTTCATAGGGTACTTCTGATAATCATTAACTGTGGTTTAAAGTCTTTGTCTTTATTGCTCTCCTTCACACGCATTTAAGCAATCATTGTCATCTGAGAACTGGCGATTTTTGGTGTTATATGCTGAAAAATTTTGTTCTAAGGATAGATTTAAAGAAACAAAAAAGGCAAACCCAAAAGGGGTGCAGACAGTCTATTTCCTCTAACCTGGTTACCTCTTCATGTATCACTCTGTAGAGTGGTGGTTTTCACTGAGGGTGAGTGGCCTGTTGCAGCACACTAGCTACCACTTGAGTTACCACAGGTAGGCAGTGCCTTCTTCAGTCATTCTTGCAGCTGAAATACAATATTGCTTTATTTTTTCTGAGAGTTGGCCTGGATTCATTTGTCTAAAAGCTTTGCCGTCATTATTTCTTTCATTACCTCGTATGTCTTTCTACTCAGAAGTGTCCTGAAATGAAGACATGCTGCTTCCTGGCAGTGAAGACTTGTTCGCAGAACGAACACGTTTCTTTCAAGGTATTTGCTGGTGGCCTGGCAGGTGGTACTAAAAAGTTGGCTAAAAAGACTCTTTAATACTGTTTTGAAAGTGCTAAAAAGCAGGCACTTTATTCGGCATGCTGGCTGCAGGGAGGATCACTCCTCTAATCAAGCACACACATGACTCACACTTGGTTTTTATTACACCCATCAGTTGCATTCATTGGTTTCTACTGCTGAGTTCATGCATTAAACATAGATTTAATCACACCTTTTGTTGGAAGTGATTTTTTGGTATATGAGGGTCTTCATCTGGGGTTTGTAGTGGCCTCCGGTGGTTGTCGCAGCCTGGTACCCCTTAGATTACAAAGGTCCGCTCCTTGACCTGTTTTCTTGATCATGTGTGGTGTTGTTTTGTGCTACAACACAGCAAAAGTCACGTAGCTCTTTCTTTATCTAGTTTGCCCAGCTTGCAAACCAAGGACATGCTGCTTTGCCTCATGTCCAGTCCCTATATAGCTATTGTTTCTTTATTAAGTCCCTGTTACATTATGCCTACTCTGGTTTCTATAAGGTTCCTCGTACCCAAGGGGACGTGATTTCCTTGTGATGGCCAGTAGTAGAGCCTTCAGTAGTAGCTGAACTTGTATCTGCATCTCAGCACCACTCTTGTTGCTGTTGACATGCTTTGGTTACGAAGCAACGTTTTCAGACATTACTACTGATTTAGAGAAGCTGAGGTCAATATAGTGTATGGCAGCAGTGTAGAGCTGCTCAGCAGGACAAGGGTTTTAAGGCCAGATGCTTGTGCTATTTTTTCTTGGTAGTTCTGCGACACCGTGCTGTGGTGTGCTGTTGCACTGTTCTGACATAAGCCAAAGACAAAGACTGCCTCAAAAGGGGCAGTGCTCCTTCACTTAGTCTAGCTACTCGAGTCCAGCTGTTCCCTACTAGTATCTCTTCATCACAGTAAATGGTAGGAGAAAAGGAGTCTGTAAAATTAAATGTGAGAGCCTGACCGTTGACAAGTTTAAGATTTACTGAGCACGGGCACAGTTTTTAGTCTCAGAATTCAAGGTAACATAATGAATCCATCTCTTCATCAGTGTTTCTGCATAACATGCTGCTGTTTGCTCTACAGCTCCTCACTTAGCCACTGACGCAATCAGTATTTGGGAAGAATCATAGAATCATAGGATCATTTCTGTTGGAAGAGACACTCAGGATCATTGAGTCCAAGCATAACCTAACGCTTGAGCCATCACAACCACTTGTTTGCTTTAAAACACGGCACTGTATGTTGTAATGGTGCACACAGCTGAAGGCAATAAAACTCACCAGTTGTTCCAGGTTATGCCATTCCTGCCTGAGCATCAGACCTCTGATGTGAACCAATTCTGCAGTCTTCAGGACTCAGTTTGCCTCAGGGTTGTTGACAAACTAGCCAAATGACAAACTTGGCATTACTGATTTTATACGTGATTGAACAAATGATTTCTGGTTCTGAAATTATAACCACATGATGTTTCTGTCTTTCATATTATGTCCTTGTGTCTTCAAACTGTGGTCAGTTTTTATCAGTGAATGTGCAATATGACTTAATTAAGTGACCAGTGTTCTGATTGTCTGAGTAAATATACTTGCAAGAAGTTTCAGTAAGATAATGCTTGAGCTGGGGGTCAATGCAGCACAAATAGCTGGAGACAGGCTTTACAGCTGTCAAGTTGGCTATTTTGTAGTTGTTTTGCTTTTTTTCAAGCCTCTAAATCGTTGAACTTACTTTGCAAATGCTTATGAAATGCACAGTTAAATGTCTAGCTTCAGCTTGATTGGGGAAAACACTAGAAAAAAAATTTAAAGGTACAGAAATTGCTGATTCAAATTGTAAAAATTATAGCAATGAAGAAGGGACCTGTGCACCTTCACAAGCAAATCTAACGCTGACATTGAGTTCACTGTAACCTGTATGAAGAAAATGGGAACATAGATTTTTAGCACTTGTGCTTTGCTTTTAGCCTGGTTTTACTTTGTATTTGAGTGAGGTAGTATTTGGTGGCTCAATGGCTCATGCATCCAAAGATACAGGCTATCACATTTCACTTTTTCTTTCTTTTAGATTATACTGGAAGATATTACTCTACAGTTCTCATACTAAAATTCAACGTGGACTTAAACTTTGCATTGAATTACAGATCTTTTGGGGTACTGAATAACTCTACTCTTACCTTATAATTTCATTCTGGTCTTTGTTTGCTTCCAGATCAGATTATCTTTAAAAGTAAATAAGTAGTTTAAGGTGGACATTCAGTTATGCCTCTTCCTTGACTTCCTCTTCGAGCCGAGTCCATGCACATACGTAACGGTACTCCTGCAAGATAAATTATTTTAGATTGGCAATTATGTATATAATTATACATGCTGTTGCAAACAATATAGGCACGTGGCTCATTGATACAGATAGTATTGTAGATCCAGCTGTGTAGTTGTGTGGCTAAACATATTTTAGATACCTTTTCTTCTAACGATGCTGGGTGAAGATTAATTCATATTCCTCATGTTGGTTCTGCAGATATGCAACCTTTCAAAGCATTGAAGAAATAATATGGATTGCTTTTACCTGGTTGAGTTACCTTGATGAGAGAAAGAATCTCGATTTGCCCCCTAAATTGTTCATTAACTTCTAACAAACCAAATGCTTTTTGCATGCTCGGGTCTTCCTTAGACAATAAGTCATAGATACTAAAGAGAGAATAGGTAAAAATGTTTTTCTCCATTGCTTTTGTCCTAAAAAAAGAGAAAAAAAATTACAAAATGTATGACATGTAACTGTGGAAACTTGTGAGTGGCCAATGCTTGTCCCTGAGGGAATGTTTGCAGATGCTTTTCTAAACTCAAATGAGCCTGACAGTTGCAGATAATTGCAGGAGTGAACCTCAGTCTAATGTACCTGTTTGTAGGTAGCGTAATGCCTGTTGTCCTCAAAAAAAGTTGACACATGGGATCTCAGAGGTCACCACTAGGGGTACTGAAGGGACAAACACTGCCTTAAGTGCAGACTTCTGACAGTTTTAAGATGTATATCAAAATAGGTAGTTCACAAATAAAATGCAATACAAAGTTTAAAATAAAGAGTGGAAGAATGCAAAACCCCTACAGAAATGTCATATCCTAAAGACTTCTTCCAAAGTTACTACTTGTTGTGGGAACAGCAGGACGTATGGCTCCAGCCACCTGGATTATATAAGAAGATCAATACTAATGTGACCATCTGGACGGTCAAGAAAGACTAATACTAACATTAAATCACAGTAATCAGTCAAAACAAAGTGGCCTCGGGCAGGTTACACAGGAGTGAAAGTGTGGGCATGTGAATGTTGGGCCAGAAGACCGCCCTAGGTGTGCATGAGAAAGAACGTGACTGAAAACAGTCACAAGATGAGTGTGGTGTGTTTGGAATAACATTTTTTTTAAAAAAATCCTGTTTAACCTCTTGGTCCAGGCTCGTATCTGTAAAGCTTTAAATTGAGAAAGAGTTGATTAAAGAGAGCTTGCTTGCTTGCTTTCTTGCTCTGCTGAGCTCAGCTCTGCCTGGATCCGCTCTTGCTGCTGACATGAACTCTGTGTGTGTGTGTGTGTCTGTGTCTGTGTGCATCCTCCTCAATTGCTGCAACTTGTATCTTCCGTTCTCCTGGAACTAGTGTTTCAGGATGCCTTTGCAGGCCTTTTTCATTGTCCTCTCACCTGGAAGACTGCTGACCTGTGCAGATGATAGTAAAATGTCATTTAGGATTGACTTGAGGAGATGAGTGAAAACAGGGTAAGACATAGCTTTCAGAATAAGAGGTGCTGGAATTGCCTCTTGTCAGATGTGCTATAAACAGGAGTCTCTTGCCCACTGGAGATGAAATTTTATTAAGAAATCACTTTTTTGTTTGTTTTTATCACAAACTAAATGTTATGTCAGTCTTACTTTTATCTTCTAGATAAGATGTGAGATCAGATAAATGATGCTGTTCTAGATGCTCATCTCAGTATTGATCCAGATGCCAAGATTGCCTGTGGTAAGTACAATACAGATAGAAAAAATAGATAAATAAAGTACAACAAGTAATCCATGTTGGCATAACATCCCATGATCCAAAGCTGGTTGGCAGTCAACACTTCCACACTCAGTCAGGAGGCCAACTCTGGCACACTGATTCAGAGGAGAAGGGAAGGCAGGAAAAAAGGAAAAAAGCTGCCAAAAATAACAGAAAAAAAGAAATACATAATATTCGAGTACCAATTAAAAATGATGAAATGTAAGAAATATTAACAGCTCAGGAGAAGCCTGTCACATCACAGAAAACTGTTGTTGACAGGGCTAATTATAATGAGGAATCTAAGAAAATTAGGGAAAAAGAACTGACAAAAGATACATGTCAAGGTGCATTTCTTCGTAGAGTAAGTAAAAGGTGTTTTAAAACTCAAAATCCAGAAGTGCTAAATAGATATTTACTGTGCCTTTACAGAAGGAGGGTGATGTCCTTGGTTCACAGGAAGATAAATGCAGTTCCTTTGAATGTGATTCTGATCAAAGTGACTTGCCTCTTTTGTGGGACTTTCTGTTAGGACTACATTGTATTCTACAAGGACATTGTCACTAGCAGTATCATTCCCTTCACTAGGACTCGACTATAAGACTTGCACAATTTTAGTGGCCTTAGAACAACAGTGTAAAAAGATGAAGCATGCTATCTCCCATGGCAAGAATGATGATGCCACTGGAACAGGGGATCAGGTAATGGGATTTAATTCCAGTCACTCAAATTTAGTTCATGCACAAGCGGTTAGAATAGCTTTGTACCAGAACGTTTCCTTAAAAGCTATTGTGCAAAGTGTAAGAATTAGCAGCTAAACGCTGTGCACTCTCTTAATCACCAAAAGTGCAAAAAAAGTAACACAGCCTTCCCTAGTTTCAGCGAAAGTGGCTTTTCCCATATCCAGTGACCTTACTGTATACAGATATTATACAATTAAGCTTTTTATCAGTTGGTGTCAGTTTCTGGTCTTTCAAGTCATTTGGGTAAACTGGTTTTACTTCTTAGGCATCAAATGCTGTGTTATTTTAGTTGTCATGTGTGGGGAGAAGACTAAGCAGTCTTTCTGAGCTTTATGTCTATTAAGCCTTTGCAGTGGATTCTTATGGATGCTTAAGGCAGAGTCATTCTTGGAAACCAGACCCTGCTGTCACTCTGATTCTTGTGCCTGCAGGCATATAGATGTTATTTCAGCCTGGTATACATCGAAGCGTATTCACTATGCTTGTTTCTAGGCTTGGCTGATTTTAAAGTACAATGTGGCAAAGACAGGTGCAGAAATGGAAAGAGAACATGGAGACTAGTGGCTTAGTTCCCCATTTTTCAATGCAGTCCCTTGTTTTCCAATGCAGGGTTTGATGTTTGGCTATGCCACTGATTAAACTAAGGAATGTATGCCCTTAACAGTTCTCCTGGCACACAAACTGACTGTACATATAAAGGCTCTGGAACAGAATGGAACATGGCTCTGGATTAGACCAGATGGGAAAGCACAGGTTTGTAACATAAATACATAAAACATAAGAGTGAGAAACAATATAAATAATTCACCCTGTCTACTACTAAATCAGAATTCACGTTTGTCAAAAATGGTGCTGTCATTTTCATGTTACGAGGTGGTGTGAGTTTCATAATGTGTGTTTACATGTAGCACACATGACTTGTTTGAACTGTTCTATCAGTGTCTTAGTAGGTTTCTTCAAATAACACTTGTATTTTCCTTCTTTTCTCCTGGAGATTAAGAAGATTAACAAATTACTCACCACGGGTTTGGTTTTTTTTTTCTGAATAAATACCATTCCAGAAGCGTGGACTGGGATAGTGCTATGGTTTCTCCATTAAAACAGAGCTGTTCTTGATTCAAACCTTGTGTATACTGTATTGGGTCAGAGTCACTGACAGCTGTGCTGCAGACGTGAGTGGATGAGTCACTGAACCTACTGTAAGAGTGATGCACTTTGGCAGTCTCAAAGGTAGTAAGTTCTCTGTCTTCCAGGCTGTGAAATCTGCAGGAGAGGAAAGGAAAGCCAAACATATGGCATCTCAAAGACAGCAAGGTGTTTTAGTCTTAATTTCTGTTGCCTAGTAGGGATGAACTCCATTGAATAATACTGCTGTTGTGGTTATATCCATCCAAGCATTTTTGAAGGGTGTTAAAGCAGAGAGGCCTTCTTAGTCTGCAAGAAAACCTATATTAAGGATGGAACAACGCCAGCGTATTTTGACATGTATATAAAAGCTGTGCAATAGGTAGCAAAGGACAGAGACTATCATATCATGACCTGCAGTTGCTCATTTTAGCAGAGTTCTCCAAAAGTTATTTGAAGTTATGTTAACATGCTAAACGGTGAATGATTTTAGTATCTGCCAGTAAAATCTTAGGCTTCTACAGCTTTCTTGTTGTTGTTTTGCTTCTCTTTGATGATACATGTAATATCCTTTAGTTAACTCTTTTGGTAGTGGTACTTCAGTACTTTCAGTAATTTTTTTTTTTAACAGCGATTTTAAGCATTGGCTACAATCCATCATTTTTCATCCAATTTCCTTTAATCTGTTTATTTTTTTGCTGCAGAGAATAACTCTGAGGTTCATTCTCTGTTTTCAAAACGTTGCTCTTGGCCTTGAGTGTTCACTGTAATTTTTTTTTTTCCCTCTAGGTCACAATGGAATGCAAGGAAAGTAATGGCACAGTGGAACCCATTCGAGTGCACACACTTGTGATTTCAGTATGTCATGCCATGGACATACCTCTACAACAAATACAGAAGGAGCTAGTGGAGAAAGTTGTTAAAAATGTCATTCCAGAGAACTGTCTTGATGAGGGTACAATTTATCATCCCCTTCCAAGTGAAAAGTTCATAGAAGGTAGTCCTAAGAGGACAGCCTATGCAGATTTGGATTCTACTTTGCCACATGCTTCTAAATCTTAACAAAAGTGCGAGGGACTGGTATGCCTTTAACTGGTATACCTTTAACGAAATCTATACTTTTTAAAGGAAACTCCGGTCATTTCTACTGGAGTTTTCCTATGAGACAGCACATAAACTGAAGCTACACCTGCTTGGACAGGCAAAGGTATAGGTTCTTGAATCATTGTCTTGCTTCCAGAAAGTATTTTAAATAACCAAAAGCCATGCCTTAAGTTACACACTAAAGTGCCTGACTGAAAGTCTCTCTTCACTTTCATAGTAAAAATCAAAACCAGAAATAACAGATCTGATCTTCCACACCGAAATTACTCAGAAAGCTAAACAAATTTGAAGGGAGATCTTAATGTGTCAAGTCTCAGTAGTCATTAGAATTTGACATGTGTTCTGCTTTCAAGGTGCTGGTACTAGGTAAGCTGGCCATTGCTGTGAAATTGTAAAAAGTTTCGTTACACAAAAATGTCTAGCTTTGTATAAAGAGTTCAATGAAGGATTAAAAGTACAAGGTGTGCTTCTGGTCACACTGGCATACTGCTTGGAATGAGGAATAAATGTCAGCTTTACTCCCATATTACCTACCTGGTGATTAAAAATTAGTGGATGAATGCAGTCTGTCTTCTTTCAGAATGTGATTTCTAAACACTCTGGAGTTCATTTATCAGCTTGCACTCACTAGCTTTGCTAATCTGACAGAAAGGCAGTAATTCTCTGCTGGTTGAACAACTTGGATCAGCTCATCAAGATGTAGGAGGCAGACAGAAGTCCATGCAAGAGGGTGAGATTCCATTATCGGAGGCATAGGCAAGCAGGAAGAAAAAAGAAGAGTAGTACCAACTGATCCTTAAGCCACTAGCGAACCACCAAGGTGAAGCACTCTTGCGCTAGCAGCACTGAGCTGCAGATGTATGAAGCCCCGTCTTACCCTTTAGTTTGTATGTCTAAGAGAAGCTTGTTAACCTTTTAGGTCATATGTGATATACTTTTCAGGAAGGCTTTTGTCTCTCGAAATTCTTGGCCTCCATCAAGTGTTACTGGGTGAAGTCATTGGCCAGTAATCCAGAAATAGCATTTCTGATTGCTGATTTGAAGGGAGCACACTTTTTGTGATGCTTATGTTTGTGCCATGTTCTTATCAGTCTTTAAAAGCGACTGCAGCACATGTGGCTCAGTACATCTCTGAAAAATACTCCAGCCATGTAGGCCTCTTTCGTTAAACGGTTGCTTGTCAAGGTGAACACTGTGAACAATGAGTCATATTTGTGGCAAATACAAAAAAAAGCTGTACCAAATAACCGGGTATGGGATGAAGTAAACTGTGGTGTTCCATGAATGTATTCAATTGTTTGCCCTGCAGAGTGATGCTGGACTGACTGGCAGGAAGATCATTGTTGATACCTGGGGAGCCCATGGTAGACGTACATTCTATGGAAAAGATCCCTCTAGAGTTGATCATTCTGCAACATATGCAGCTCACTGGATCACAAAATCTCTGGTGAAAGCTGGTGTCTGTAGAAGAGTACTGATCCAGGTAAGGGCATTCATGAAAGTAATATACCATAACAGAAATTCTGTCTCATGTGTCATCACCCCCTCAGAAGACATAATACCATCACAGCCCTGCTCCAGTTGCATTTTTAAGAAGCCTTATGAAGGAAGCCAAAGACACAGGCCAGGACTGTCCTGAAATAAGGACTGTTCTCAGTAGTACTCTTTATCCAACTCTGTTGCCATCCCTGGTATAGGTACTTCTTTGCGTCATCCTTGCTTTTGCTTCCAGCAACTCTAGTGATCCTGTCCATGCACATGCATGGCCAGCACTCCAACCTGGGCTGCACAGCACATTACAGACAGTTATGTTAGTGGCGTCTAGATGTGGCTGTGCAACCTGCTGTACTATATGGTCATGTTAGTTGTAATTTAAACCACTTTAAGGTGTATTTGAAATTACCTTAAAGTTACCATGAGTTCTCTACTGTGTGTTCCTAGCGTACCACTATGGTGTGAGGTGTAACTAAAAGTGAAATGCAATTGTTTTTAACAGTTTAAAACAAGAACAACTTTCATCGGTTGTATATGCTCAGAAGAAATGTGATTCCTTCCATGTGCAGGAATTTTTGGGACTACTAAGTTTAAGAAGTCAAAAGAGGTGTTTTATTGACCCCTAGACAGTTTCACCATTAAACACGAACCCAACGTATATGCTAATTAATTGAGGTTTGTCTAGGTAGTTTGCAATACTATTTTATACACATACTTATTCTGAGTAGCTGCTGTATAATAACTTTAACTTAATACAACAAATTACTAGTAAAAAGTTGCAGTGATCTGGCTGATGTTTTGCTGCAGAGGTGTCTTTAAAACCTTTTACTTTCTCTGTGGACCAGAAGAGAGGACCACTGGATGTGGTTATCATCAACGACATAGTATGTAGACATCCCAGTTAGGAACAAGTCCCCTTGCTTTAGATGTTGTGCATGTGTTTGATACCTGATTAAACTTGAAGTTTGGAGTTAGCCAAGGAAAGGTGAGATTGGGAATAAGCCAAGCACAAAGAGCGATGGTTAGCAAATCGTTGATAACTTTATTTTTCTTTTTCTTTTTTTTTTTTTTTCTTTCTGAGGGGACAGAAAAACTTCTGATTTCTTGGAGTGCACATTTTGAGTGGCATTTTTGAGCACATACATAACTGTCTTAATTCTTGAATTAGGTGAGGATGTTGTTATTCTAGTAATTCTCAGAGACTTTCCCTAAAGACCTGAGCCTGACTCCAGACAAAGCAAGACTGATTTTGTTCACAGCAAACTATGGAGATGTCGCATATTAGCAATGAAGGTAAAATGGGAGGAGAGGAGGATGGGGGATCAAAACAGCAAATGTCCTGTGAAGTCATAGAAGGCTCGATTAAAGATTAACAAAAGGAAAAAAATTATCAAGAGACATTGCTAAAAGCAAATACTTTCCAGGAGAACCCATCAGTCCTGTGCTGTGCAGTACTGTGGTGAAAAGAAGCTAATGTGATTCTTGGATATTGTAAAGGAGCTATAGATCTCCTCTGTACCCCTTTGAATGAAGTGAAATTACAGGGAATACTTCCTGAGTTAGTTACTTGATTTCTGAAATCTGTGGTTTAAAAAGTTCATAGAACTGGATGAAGTCCCAGGGAGTGCACGGAACTCACTCTGGGAAAACAAGTCTGTGAGTGCCTTAGGAACATGGGGCTTTTTCTCATCTTGTCCTAGATAATATTTTCTCTGCTTCAGAAACAAACGAACAAACATGAAAACAAATAAATATTTGTACATCTCAGAGTCTCCTGTCTCAAAGGCATGAAATTCTTGCATCTAGGTGAGGCTGAATGACTCAGAATGGCAGTCCCTGAGGATGGTTAGAAAGTACCTCTTTTGCTTTTAAGAAATGCCACTTAGGTCTGATATATGACCAGACTGAGCATTCTCTGAGGAAGACAGATAATTTTCTAACATAAAAGACAAATAACAAAAATGTATCTCCTAGCTTTCTTTATGCAGAAAAGGTGTGTATAAAATCTTCCCTGATACATCTCTTAAGCAAAAGTATGAGGGTCTGTTTTAACTGTGTTTGGGTTGTATGCATGTGTTCTACAGCTATCATACGCTATTGGTCTGAGTCATCCTCTTGCAATCTCAGTGTTTCAGTATGGAACGTCAGACAGATCTGAAGAAGAACTACATGAGATAGTCTGGGAAACCTTTGATCTATGTCTGGGAGCTGTGATATGGTTTGTGTGCTATTCGTATTTACTGAAGAGAATAATATTTTTAATGCTCCCTTTAACAGTTTAATGTTAAAGTTTCTGGCTTCTAATTTCATCCAGGTCACTTTCATCATAAACCTGTAATTGCTGTCATTTCTGCTCTTCCCTCACCCATGCACCCAGTACGACATACATGGGCAAATTCATAAATTGGGTCACAAAATATACTGAATAAGTAAGACTAGTCTAATTATATCATATCTCCCAGTAGCCCTGGTAGTGTGCTACATCACTGTTCATTAGCCACATGGTAGTGTGCTTGGTAAAGTAGAACTAAAATTTAACATTAGATGTTGTTAGTCTTTCCAGTCTGTTTACAAGATGTGTAAGGATCCCAATCCCTGCCTTTTCTGGAAGGCATGAGAAATATTGTCTTTTTTTCTGAAAGGAGTACCGGGGTCTCCCTGCTTTTGTTCTTTGACAACAACTTGTGAGACAACTGCCACAAGATGGAAAGTTCTGGTGCCCCCACTTCACAAGCAATCCCATTGAAATGGGCGGGTCATTATGTACTGTAGTTTTACTTTGCTCATGCACAGAAGCTGAGTGTTATCCTAGCACAATATTAGCAGCATGGTGTTCGCTGTTGCTGTTCTGAGAATATTGGACATTAGCCCAGAAGAGAAAACAACACCCTTAACTGACTAGTGTCTTCACAAGGTGTGCCTGTAACCTGTCTTCTGCATCAGAAAAACCAAACACTGCAAGCCTGTTTCTAGTTGTCATGCAGTGTTGGGCACCCTGCTTGAAGTCAACTAAATGTAATTTTAAAGGAATTCAGGTTTCCTAAATGCTGTCTTAAGATTTAGTAACCCGTTTAAATACTGTATGCATTTAAAAAACAGAACAAGAATAAAAATTCAACCATGAGATGAGATGTCTTGAAGTAAAAATTCAGTTGTGATCAGAAGCAGCATTGAGGCTACCATGCAGTCAGAGAGGACAAGGAAACCCGAACCTATTTTCATTGGCTCCTGCAGCCAACGCAACTATATTCCTTTCTGGAATATTTCTGGACCTGAAAAAGCAAGTCTTTAGACAAAGATAATTCTTTCACTTGAAGAAGCACGGGAATTATCCTTTTCTTTCAGAGAAAAAGGGCTGGGGGAGAGAAGCAGATCAGCACCTGTTCTTATCAGCGGTTACCCACCTACATTCAAGGGACTAGTAATTTGACCCCTACACTTTCCCTTCTATAATATTTCACTTGTTTGTGGCTAATTTGTATGATTCTTTATGGGAACTTTTAGGAGGTAGAGCGTCTTGCTTCTTTGTAGTACAGTTTCATAAGACTTAAGGGTACAGGCTCAGTCCTGAAGAACTTTCAAATCTCTTGTCCTATTTTAACCAAACTTGACAGGCTGGACTTCTTGAAAGTTTAACAACATACTGAACTAATGGAGAGAAACACTATCTCTTTCTCCTGTTAAGGCAGCAGACACACTAGTTCATCCTTTATTAATTGACATCAGAGCTCAAGCTGGCAATAGGCACCAGCAAGAACTTGACTTCACACACAGAGGAACCACTTTCTCACTATGAGCACTATGGATTTTCAAACCTTTGTTCTAAAATGCTATAACATACATGTTAGCTATCTCATTATTTGAGGAAAATGCTTTTAATGACTCATTTATCTTTTAAATCCAGAGCTATTAATATCATTCTAGTCTCTATATTCCAGCAGAATCTTGAGTGTATTTGACTCTGAGGGGAGAAATGTCAACACGTTAGTGAATAGGAAGTTTCTTGTTTTCCTTAGAAAAGGAAAGATGTTTCTGACAAGCCATATCAACATTTTGCTGGTGTAGCCAGCATTTTGCACTCCTTTTCAGAATGTTTCCTGAACATATATGCTGAACTTATATGTTTCCTGAGATATTGCAAGGTGTTATGGACACTTCTGAGGCTAGGTAATGTTTTCAAAGTGCTATGAGTTCACAAGTACAATCAAAATTCTTCTTTGCCTTTGTCATTATGGCAGTACGTTGCCATCAGTAATTTGTGTGGTGGTTCTCATACACTTCACTTGATTTGGTGCACTCAAAAATGCTGCATTTTTAAAATACATCATTGTAGTCCTGAAAGTGATGAAGGCACTAAGAAGGGAAGAAAGCAGGCAAAAACGTGAGCAGTGAGTATCTCCTTGTTAAATGTTACCTCACAGTTTAAAATCCTGTAAATGGTGCTGGCTATCCATTGTAATCAACTACTTACCAAAGTACTAAGTGATGTCTTAGTTTTCTTTTAGTCAGCACTCACATTTTCATGGCTTTTGTATTAAGGTCAAGCACAAATGACTGTAGTAACCGTTGAAGCATGTGATCATGTTGCACAAAATATTACTTGAAACAAGACTTAGCTGCTGTACATCATAAATAACCCCATACAGTGTGAGAATGTGTAATATCTTGACCATCTGAAACATATTCATTATCCTGTTAGTATTTGTGCTTCTTTCCTTACTTTGCCATTCCTCCACCAATTTCCTCTTAGGCAGCTTACAATATGAATCATCTATTTTAAACGTGCTTTCAAAGATAATTAAACAACGTAATACCAAATAGAAGGAAGCCTGATTAGAAGAAGATGTTCTAAGCCTTTCATGAAACGAAGAGAAACTTCTGTGTAGAGGCCTGTGGCTAACCATTTAGCACAGCTGCAATCCGCTACATCATACAGGCCAAAAAACAATAGTCATGACTTGCACCTTCATTATTTATCTAGTCACAATCAGTGTTAAGCCCTGTTCTAAACTGCATCTATTTAAGCAGTTAAACCTCCACAGTTACTTAGTTTACTAGATCACTGTCTTCAATGACTTCTTTTGAGGTCATAATTGTCTTTCTGGCTCAACAGCATTAGAAAATATTCCATATTACTCTTGCAATAACAGAAAACACATCGATGATTGCATAGGTATAGCTGAACTTTACTCCAACGCTTCTGCATTGTCATGCTTATAAAAACCTAACTGCACAATTACCCAATCTCTGATACATTTGAAGAAAGGTGACAGTTTCTAGTCACTTTAAAATTGAAAACATCAGCTCACTACCTTTCCTGCTGTAAATCTGGGTAACTGGGCAAGGAAACAACACCTAGGTTTTATGGTCTTTCTTCCAGGGATAATACTCATTAGCCCTCTGATGTGTCTAAATCATAATATACCTTGGAGTAGAGTTAAGTGTAAGACTTGTGCTTTTTTATTTTAATTGAGGGAGCTGGATTTGAAGAAGCCAGCCTATCAGAAAACACCATGCTATGGACATTTTGGGAGAGAGGAAGTTACATGGGAAATACCCCAAAAGCTTTTGTATTAAGCTTTTCTGAATATTTCATATAATTGACAAATGATTTAATAAGCAGCTAAAATGTCAAGCTGTTCAAGAAAAGACTGTATCTACTCTATCAAAAATTACATTCTATAGTTAATAGATACTAATATCAAATACAAATAAAATTATTTCTATTTAATTTCTAACTTTCATAGTGACCTTACACTTCAAATGTGTGCTGTTCTATATAACATACTCTTCAGGTTTGTCTTTGGTGTCATGTGAACAATTTAGTCCTTTGACTGCAATTAGATCTTAAGACTTGAAGTCATTCCTGTTCTGTCACAGAAGCCCACTACTGCTTACAGAGTTACCTTTGTACTGAAGTGGATTAAGTTGGTGAGCTAACTTCCAACAGGTCCCTGTGAGAGGAAAGAAGTAGTAGCACAAATTGCCATAATTCTGTGGGCCAAGACTTCCATGACTACAGCTTCAGTTACGGTCCTTCTGGTCCAAGTGAATTAGTAAAAATACCAGTTTTGCTACATTGTTCATTGTAACCCCAAATATACTTAGCTATGAGGTAGTGTTATCTGTTTGCTTTTAACATTATGGTTTTGGGTATATCTGTGAAAACTGATGAACTCGTATGTTGTAATACTTTTACTCATTTATAGTTACTCCTCTAACTGAAGTTTTCCTTGTCTGCATAAATGGGAATTAGCTGTCTGAAGTTTCAGTTAAGTTTCATTTGGCCACTTCTGAAATTAAAAAAAAAAAATTGTAAAAAACATTGGAGGACATTACTGTCCTTTGACTTCTCTATCTGAAAGAACAAAATTGAGAGAGAGAATTAAAAATAATTTAGCTTCTCTTCAAGGACTAGAGAAGATGAAAGGGCATGCACACGGAAGGTAGCAATTCTGGAAAGCAAATTTATCATCAAATTGTAAACTGACAGAGTATTGGAATACTGTACTTAATGTCAGGGAATTTTAAAAGACAAGTAAGCAATATGGCTGCCCCATCCCCAATAAGGGAAAAACATAGGCTTCAGTGGTAAGTCTACTCAAATGCAAATAATTGAATATAACATTAGTCTCAAGCAAGTTTTAAAAAGCTCCTTCCTTTCACTTAAAGACTGATAAGACTGATCAATCCACTGCTCCTTTGATAGACCAGAGCTGAAGTGAGGTCACTGTACTCCTGTACCTGTGTCTGACCCAGTCTAGTATGGTTAACCTGATCTAGCACTGTAGTGCTACAGTCAGTTTTGTGACCTACAAAAAAAGCCTTTTTTTTTTTCTTCCATTAGAAAAACAAATTCATTCCTGGAATAAAAGCTGCAATTCTTTTGTGGGCTTTTTTTTTTTTCCTAAAGATAAGTTTTAGTGATAGTGATAAGTTTAAATAGTGATAGTGATAAGTTTTCCTTATTACCACAGGACCCTGGACCCTCACTTTGCCTAGAACTATGCACATCCAAAATGGAGACATTAAATTAAGAAAGTTCAAACATATTCTGTTTGCTTTGTGTCAGGATTAGCTTTGTGACTCACACTTTCTGAGTACATCACAAGAGCAGCTGCACAAAAAAATGCAAATCTTGGAGATGCATTTAATCTTCCTTCTAAGATGTACTTTTGAAACAGATTTTCAGCTGTGCTGAACTCAGTAAACCCTATCTAGAGCCATGTAGACATTACTGTATATATGCCAATTTCCTAGCTATATTTCAATTTAATTCTATACAGAGAAATGTGAAGTAGAATGCTAATTTATTACTATTTAATTCATTTAATTCATAAGGAGCTGAAAGCTCAAGTGAAATTCAAGTGCATATCTTTACTACATGCTAGTGGACAGAATGAACTTTTCATTTAATAATTCCCCAGTTCATAGCTCTGCCCTGCCTTGACCTTATGATACAAAAGGAAATCCCTTCTCTACCACCTTCCTCACACGAGAGTTTTGGCCAGAATGATTCTTGGCTCATTCTGGGTGACGATGCAGGAGGACGAGGACTGGATGAGAGTTAAAACGGGAAGGCTGGAACAGAACTTTTTCATCAGGAGCTCAACCAGTCTTCAATAGTCCAAGGGGACTGTCAGAATTAGGATGCAAATTAGTAACAGATGGCACAACCTTGTTTTCCTTTGCTTTTCAACAAGGATGATGCCAGCATACAGATGGATACGCCACACTGCATTTAAGAACTTGAAAATAATCCATTTGCCTCTTGAGCTGCATAAATAAAACAAACACATTACTCCTTTTGGCCAAGTACTGTTAAAAACTGGAGCTTTTTAGCACACTTTTGTCACAGCAATAAATAAAAAGTTCAGCCTCACTAATGGAGAGCCTTCTAGAGAGCTACACACATTTCAAACTGCATCTTACTTAGTGGTCTGCTTGAGCTCTCCAGTATAGCCCTGGATATTTAAAAAGACAGGTCAGTAAATTATTACCCAGGCATTCTTTTAAACTTTTTGCCCAGAAAAGCTGCATCTTTATCAGGGCCCTCCTAGCATAGCTGCAGTAGTTAGAGTGCCCAATCCATCCTGATTTTTTCAAATGTAATATTCCTGCTTCTTATCCTACATTTTTTCTTATACTTCCTTCATATATAACAGATAGTTACTGCTTCTGCAACCTTTCTTGGGACAAACTCCACTGTATGACTGTCCTATTTCAGCAATATCAAGCAACCAAAGAATTATACAAATCTTCAGGCTGAGCTTTTAGTACCAGACCTTACACTTGGTGCCTATGTGCATACGATTTTTCGATTGAAATTTTGGATTATGTGTGCCAAGATCCTTTCTGAACACTCAAATCTCTCTTTCTTAAGTAATAAACCTGCAAACCTTTAAATCTAATCAATTTTCACTAAAAGTATTTTATTTGCTAATTTTAATACATGAAGAATGGATACATTGATAAAGAATCAAGATTTTCAGACAGTAGCTTTAAGGGCATTTCAAGCAGGCATAAGCCTGGACTGCTGCTGAAAGAAATAAATAGTCCTGCTGATTTGTCATGCTTGTCTGTTTCTTCCAGCCTTTGGAATACCTCTTCTGCACTGAGGTACTTGTGGGGCTTAGCAGTGAAACAGTCAGGAAACTGGCCATGTTAAAACTGGTTAGCAACAACCAACCAACCAACAAAGCAGCCATCTGACTTTGATGATTTAAACTTTTTTTTTTTTAATAAGACATATAAAAACATGAGACATCTGTATGAATCTGCTGGTGCATTAGACCACACTTCCTGACTGGTAAAGGCAGGGATCTGGGGGTTCTGGTTGACGGCAAGTTGAACATGAGCCAACAGTGTGCCCTGGCAGCCAAGAGGGCCAACCGTGTCCTGGGTGCATCAAGTACAGNGGAGAGGCAGGCACTGATCTCTTCTCGCTGGCAACCAATGACAGGACCAGACGGAATGTCAGGAAGATGTGCCAGGGGAGATTTAGGCTGGACATTAGGAAAAGGTTCTTCATCCAGAGGCTGGTGGAGCACTGGAACAGGCTCCCCAGGGAGGCAGTCATGGCCCCAAGCCTGACAGTATTCAAGAAGAGACCAGACAATGCCCTCAGACACATGGTGTGAATTTTGGTGTTGTCCTATGCAGGGAAAGGAGTTGGACTCAATGATCCGTGTGGGTCCCTTCCACCTTGAGACATTCTACAATTCTATGATTAAAGAACAGTGAGGGAAACACAAGATGCCATACCCGTGTAATTTACACAGTAGCACGAACAGCATCAAGTTTGCAGTTTATGGAAGCTGACTGAGAAATACAACTTAAAATACTTAACTAATTATGTGGGAGAAAGTAAGCACGGCTACCTGAAATCTTACAGAATTTGAGAATGTCTGGGATCGACTCTAAACAATGGCTGCTGGCAGGAAACAGACTGAAATAGCAAAGAGACATGATTTTTGGAAGGAGTGTCCTGACTAGCAGTATTCTTTCTGAGACAAAATGTTTCGAGCTTTTGGGGATCTGCTGTCAAGAGTCATACAGCCTTATGCAGGAGATACACCTTACCAGTTAGTGATCTGCCAGTGCAGACAGAGAGGTCAGCCTTACACCTAAACATGCAGCTAATGTCCTGCACAGATTACAGCAATTACCAATATTTATGTCACCACCATGTGGTGGCACATCGAAAAGGCAACACCACCGCATTCTCCTGTGCATTCAGATGCAGGCAGTGGGGATGCAGAAAGGGCACTGGAGGGAAAAGAGGAGGAGGAAGATCCCAAGGACAAATGCACAGTGAAAGGATTACAGCAATACTCTGCAGGAGAAATGCCTGCAACACCAGAGTGTCATCTGCACAGGCTTGAGTTACTGACTCGATGAACCTCTTGGTCACTGCAAAGCCACTAAGTGATCACAGCGGGGAAAAAAACCCTGCTGCCTAGCAAATGGTGTCCCTTCTCCCTGCCTGGCTCTCATCCCCAAGCATGGCCCAGCCGCCCCAGCTCGCTCCCCCGTGCTGCCCCTCCTGCTCCGCTGTACCTCCCGGCGCCTGCACCAGCCTTCCCTGGGCCTTCGGCTCCAGTGACTCCCCATCGTGGCGAGGACACGTGGAGCGCCCGAACCCCACTGCCCGCTCCCACCTCATCACTCCAGCGAAGCACCGCCTGCCACGCGGGAAGGCGAGCTCCGCCCCTTCGCCCGGCTGCCAGGGGCGGAGCTTCCTTCCCGGGGGGGCGGGGCAGTCCGTCAGGCGCCCCGGCTGGCTGCGGCGGCGGGCGGAGGGGTGGGCTGGGAGGAGGTGGCACCGTGAGGTCATAAATGACGCAGCATTCCCGGAAGCAGGCCGGAGTGAAGGATGGCTGAGTAGGCGTCTTGTCGTCGCTGTGGTCGGTAGCTTGTGGGAGCCACCCCACTCCTCCCGCCGTGCTCCATTCCCTGGTCCCCCGCCGCGGCCACCGCTCCCCCTCCCCGCCGGACCGTGCCTGCTGGAGATATGTCGCTCTTCCAGTCTGCCCTGGATTTCCTGGCGGGCCCCGGCTCCCTGGGGGCCGCCAGCCGCGACCAGAACGATTTCGTGGGGCAGACGGTGGAGATGGGCGACATGAAGCTGCGTATCAAGCGGGTCATCGCGGAGGGTAAGAGCAGGCGGCGGCGGCGGTGGCAGGCAGGCCGCGCCCGGGGCGGGCTGTGCGGGGCGGGGCGGACTCCGCCGCTGCGGGGCTGGGCTTCTCGTGCCCCGGCCCTCCCGGACCCTCTGCCCCGTCTGCTGTTTCCTGGCCGGCAGGGCTTCCTGCTCGGCAGGCCGCGCCCGGCGAGGCGCGGTGCTATGGGGGCGAACGGGCGCCGCCCGTGCGGCGGCGGTAGTCGGGCCGGGGCCGGGACCGGGACGGTGTCTACTTGCTGCGTGGGCAACCGGCCTCTCCAAAAAGCTTGTTACCTGAATTAGGGGACACGGGTGCACTGAGTTGATGTAAGTACCACGGAAGGTGTTTTGCGAGGACTAAGGGTAGGAGCAATACATACTGTCGTTAGCCCACTGTAAGAATACCCATGGAGAGCCAGCATGTTGCGTGGCAGCTCCTTCAGCTGCTTCACGATTTAAAATACTTTCACCATGTAACAGAACTCTCGAAGGAGTTTATAATCTATGTAGGACCTCATGGAAATATTGGATTGTATATGTATTTATATTTTAAATGTCAATCTATAATATTATGCCCAAGGTACAAGTTTGCCTGTGCTACTTTGGGTTGTTTGCAAGACTGTGAAATGCAGGAAAGAGATACTAATCTTCAAACACAAAAGTCTGATCTCATTCTGCATATGGACTTTGCTGGAATACAGGAATTAAATGGGCAGTTTTCAGTTTCAGTGAATTTTTGAGTAAGCATATTGGCACACTACTTGCTAGTGTGTTTTAAAATAAATGCAATGTCTGGTGTGTGCAAGTTACTTAGAAGTTAGCAGAAATTTGGATCTTGTTGTGGTCAGAGGAATTACTTTATTTTTTCAAGTACAAGAGACATTGAAAGCATGTCTCAAAAGACTAAAATGTTAATTTGTCCATAGTAATGCAGCTACATAACATGTTAACTTTGCACAGATCCTTGATGTTATTTAGGTTAAATACCCCAAAGCTCTATTCAGAGCTCCTTTTCGTTATTGAAGGTATTTTCTGTAGTTGATTCTTGTAATTATTTTGTATTTAAGTAGCTTTATAAATAGATTTATTGATTTACTTTTTCTTGAGTATTTTTTTTGTTGTTGTAACCTTAGTGACTGTCATGGAAGGAAAAATTTGATTAGTTAAACTTATAAAAATTTGTGTAAAACAACAGGACATTGGTCTTCACCACTGTTTGTCTTCTTAAGGGCAAGTAAGTTGTTACTGTAGTGCTTAAGCATTCTTGGCATGTGATCTCAGACAAAACCTGGCAGTTTTTTAGGTATTAAGTTCCATTTGAAACAGTGCTAAATGTTGAGTCCTGTTTTGCCTTCAGCCTTTACTTACAGCTTCTTTAGATGTAGTTGGAGTTGTGAGTGAAATGTAAGCACTCAATGTGATGTGTGTGAGGTGAACTAAATGGACTGGCTGGTGCTGCTGATAGGAGTGACCACAGCAGTGCCCGGACAACACCGATGGAAAGGAAGGGCAGGAAGCTACATTTGAGATGTATCTGCTGTTTAGTTCTTGGTTCAGAAACAAGTGTTTCATACTTTGGCCAAAGTTTCCCGTGATCTGACACAGCGTTTTTAAAATGTCAAGGGTAAGATACCATGTTAAATGTTTTAAAGCAAATGGGTGTTCTTGAGAATTTGAGTAACTGCTGCTTTTGTGTTGCACGTTTGTTTCAGTGTTACGGTTTTATTTCTTGTTGTTTCTTCTATTTTTCACTAAATGAAACTGGGCCTAACTGCTCGCTTTTGGTAGAAAGTAAAACTTTCTGATGTAGCTGAGCTAAAACAACCCTTAGAATATATTCAGTATAAATATGAAATATATGTAAAATGTAGAAGTCCAAGTCTTGAATTTATCTGTAGCATATAATTTATTTTGTTGCTGAAATTGAGCTCTCAACCTGTGTTTGACACTTTCTGACACATGCTTGCATACCTGTGGCTTATTAGCATTCATTTCTGTGCTTACAGGTACAAAATCTCTTTCTCTTCTAAATAAGTCCTTTCATGCCAAGTTCCCTACTAGAAAGTCAAGTGCTACTTTCTGAGTTTAGATTTCAAATCCATGGTGAGCTGTGTTTGTTCTGCCAATGCAGAGAGGTAGCCTGTAAGATCATATGGTCTACTTTGGTTTTAGTTGGTGTGAAGAGAGTGTGGATTAGCATTACACAGTATCATATGGCAGCGTAAGTTCAGGTGTTCTCTCACCTTCCAACTCCTCAGCTCTGTAGCGTGCTGCCCATCTGTGTTGATGCAAATAAGCATTTGGCCATGCTGTACGCTGAGATGCTAGCTGCACAGTTCACTTGGGAGGGAATTGGACAAGTCGTATCAAGAAGTTACAGGCAGGGAGTTTTTCGCACCGTTCCTCTCTCATGATGAGTTAAATGTGTAATGAAACAATGCATTACAAAAGCAATCAGTTTTATATTGTTGTTCATGTCCCTGTTTTGTTGCTTCACTAGCTGACAAGTAGGAATACTGTCGCTTCACTGGACTGGTTTGAAAAAAGTTGAGTGAAGATGGAGAAAAGCTTGTAGGAAAGCTTGTTGGACTAGTTGAAATAGCTGGCAGAGTATTTGAAACATAGTTACATTTTGGAGTGCCTGTATGTAGGTCTGTGGACATTTGTAGAGGTACTAGCAAGATGTGTGCTTGAAATACAGAGTAGACTTGACATGTTCCAACCCTGGTAGGACCCATGGCAGTGTACACAGCTGAACTGAGTTTGCAGAATAAGTATTCTGTAATTTGGGATGCCTCTGTCGCTGTTTTGCTTTTGAGTACCTTCCTGAAAAAAAATGAGAAGTAATTTTGTGTGCTAGGAGTTTGCGCTGACCTGAAGCCCCTTATTTTGTAAAGTGAAGCATATACTTTCAAGATGCAGCTTGCAGGATTATTAGAGTAAAATCAAAGAAATATTTTATCAAGTTGAATGTAAAGATTTTCTTCTGTAGGGCCAGCATCTCTGTCATCTTTTGTGTTCTCATTGATACTTTAGCTTTTCTGTGGTGTACACTCTTGTGTGTCTTCCCTGCACCTGGGATTGTGTTTTTGCTGGTTTTGTGTATAATTCACCTTTAGGTACCAAAAGTAAAGGCAGTATCCATCAGCCTGTCACTTATTTGTTTCATGTTGTGGATGCTACTGGAAAAGTAACAAGATGTGTGGGCAGTACCATTCAGGAGTCTTGGTGACAATGTGAGGGTCAGTTGCCATATAAAACTTTCGAAAGTACCTCTGGAAAAGCCTTGTATTTGTTTGAATTGCACAAAGAAAATACTGTGTTCACTTCAGCCTCGTGTTTATATTCCTCATCCACAGAAAAAGTGTTGAGTACTAATGTGACTGTACTGATTTGGATCTGGCATCTTTTTAAAAAAGTGCGTTGTCAACTTGTTTCTTGTCTGTGGTGGCTCATTCCTTAGTTATCCTATTCTCTTAGCCATTTTGACCAGTAAAATTTTGTAGTTTACTGACATCTGTATTTGTTCTCCAAATAATTGCTAGATAGAACATTGCTATGTAGCTCAATGAAAATAGAATTTATATTAAAGGAGTAGAAAGTCATTGAAGTTTGTTACTTTCGCTCTTACTCTACTAGAGATATTCTGCAATAGATGAAGAGCATATATGCAACCACACTGTTGGTGTAACCACAAGAATAATGTTCCCAGAAGAAATTGAAGTAATACTAGGGTTTTTAAAATTGAGTAGAACTGTACAAATATGTTCTTTTAATACAGTTAGATTAACATAATTAACAACTGAGGAAACTTAGCAGACCTGTGACTTAGTTTTAGGGTTTTTTTGTATTGTAGAAATTTGCACAATGTTCTTCAGCAAATTGATAGTGTTTGGTGAAATAGATATTCTGACAAAGGAGTTTGAAGGGAAAATGTCACATAGAATGACAGAATGAGATTTAGTAACAGGATCACCCTTATTGAGAGTGTGTACTTTGATGCTCAAAAATGCTTTCTGCTTATAATATGAAGCCTGAAATATGGCAGTTATCCTAAAAGTATGAAGAGGTGCATACTTAACACGTTATACCTCTTGGTTGTTGCTGTTTTTGTAGGAAGTCTAACAGTGTATAACCCAGAAATAGTTTAATTTTAAAAATTAGGTAATATTGGCTGTATTGAATCTTAATTTTATAAGGACGTGCATTAAAAAACATCCAAAAAATTGTTTCATAGAGAACCTGCATATGCAGACCAACAAAATGCAGGAAAGTAGCAAAGTCAGTGTGCTTCTGGCTTGTGTAAAAGGAAGAGAGTGTTTTAGCTCTTGTATGTAGGCTGTTCATACTCTTGGCAGGCCACTCAAAAATATGTATACTTATATTCAAAAAACATCTAAATTCATGTATTAATAATAGCTCTGTTAGACAACAAGGAGTGATTTACCTGAATGTTGAAATTAAAACTGACTTAATGTGCTTTCTTTTAGGTGGTTTTGCTTTTGTCTATGAAGCTCAAGATCTTGGAAGTGGCAAAGATTATGCTTTAAAGGTAAAATGAATTTACTTCTCTACAGGTTTACGAAGTCTGTCTTTTTACTTTAGCTTGACAGTTAATCCTTGATGTATGCCACTGAACAAGTCATTTGGAAAAATCCAGAATGATAAGTGGTGTTTGTAGTACACTGTACCTGTATTTAAGATACTGTTCCTGTTAGGACCTTGCACTTCAGATACAGAAGACAGGGGTTGCTCTGTTGGGTAATACTGCTGCTTGTCTTAATTTGGTCTAGAAATTCATGACCCAACCCCAAGCATTTTGTTGCATGGGTAAAAAGAATCTTTCCTAGTTACCTGAGGTGGAGTACAGGAGTATTTTACTCCTTAGAAGTAGATTTAACCTACTGGATAGCCTAGCTTTATACTTCCAGCATAAGTTTCATCAATATTAAAAATAGTGCTCCGTACTTCGACTCACTCATCAAACATTCAGCCTTGCACTTTTCAGAGATGCTCCTCTGGATTCTTGTTTTGTGCAGGCTTGTAGCAATCATGTAAGAGCAGAAAAACTCACATAGTGTGGAAAGGACAATGAAGTGAAGTCATTTACTTTGTCATATTTTGCTGAAAAAAAAATCGTGTCACTTAATGTTCTACTCCAAAAAATGAAGCCATTTTGTGTTGGAGTGTTCGGTGACTTATCAGTATGAAGACATCCATCTTGGAGAGAAAGTGAAAAGGGTAGTAGTATGAGAGGTGGGAGAGGTAAGATGGCACTACACTGCCAGTAATTACTTGGTCTGTTGTTTTTTTTTTCCTTTTCGTACTACATCCTAATGTAAAAAACCATGTGACCATACGCATATAGTATGTGTCTTCAAAATGTCATCTAGGAGTAGCCCTATTTAAAAATAACAGATAAAAGGTGAACTATTACTGTACTTCCTCTGTTTTGTAAAACTGGCATTTTTGGAGGAAATGCTCAAACTGTTTCTAGTGAAATGTTGACTCCAAATCCAAGTGATATTTGAGATAGTAATGCTTGATTTTGCTGCTCGTTACTCAGGTACAATTGATAAAGTTGGGCTATGTATTTTGGAGAAGTTTTGGTTGAAGTGAATCGAAGGTTATTCCTAAAGATTTGAGGCAGAAGACAGGTCTTTCCTTGTCAGTGGACAGTACTGTAGTGAAGAGACTTCCATGTTTTATACAACAGAATACTGTCAGAGCAGTTACTTTACAAATGTCAAAGGTTACAACTGCTCAGTTATCAATAACATTGAACAGTGCAGGTAGCTGTAAAACAGGGTGTTATATTTATGGCAGTATGTCCAAATGTACAGTTAGCCTGCTTTGTTTACTGTCTCATTGGAGTTCCTTAGGTTTTTGACAGTAGCTTATCCTTTGTGTTTTGGAAAAAAAAGCACTGTTTTAATGACTGTATCTCTCAATTATTCTGTTCTCTGACAGCGATTGTTGTCTAATGAAGAAGAAAAGAACAAAGCCATCATTCAAGAAGTTTGTTTTATGGTATCCTTTTCCGTAATAAATTTTAATGTTTTGATTTAATTGCCTGATATGGAAGGCTGCTTTACAGATTCAGTTCTTTCCATGCCGTACACTGCTTAAGAAGACTGACAATTTGAGGAAGGTCTGGGTTCCTGGTTTGTCATGAATCTGGCACCAACATCCAGAAAGTTCATTTATTCAAAAATTGCAGGAATTTAATGTGTGCAGATAACTTTTGAAGCCAGTGTAGACTTTGTCATGTACTTTGTCTAGCAAGAAGTGAAATTCTTATTTGGGCTTTGTTGCAGTCTTGTATGTATACATAGAAGAGGATGAGGAGACCTTTTGTCTGTTCAGATGATACTTAGATCTTAAGTAGACCTCCCTCACATGCACTGTATTTATTGTCTTTTCAACTACTCAGAACTTTGCTTTTGCTCTCAGTGTTTCTTAATCTCTACTTCAAATGTGTCTGGCTTTAAAAAGTAATACTGAATATTAGGGAAGGAATTTCAGTAGAATGTACGGATCAGAAACAAGCAGATACTTTTCTGTGGTGCTGTCCCTTTCATCCTCAATGATGTTAAATAGTAGGGTATAATGTAATGTCAGAGTGTTTTTAAGGGCTTGGCATTATTAAACTCAGTATTTGCTTCCCAGGATCTGCTGTGAGACCCTCAATTTGTTTCAAGGCTCAGTGAATAGCTGTGGTATGCTGCTGTTTTGTTTTCTACTCTTGAGTATCCAGCTTCATTTTGAGTTACTGGGCAAAACCACTGATCTTAATTTAAGTTACTCAAGTATTTATTTTTATGATTACTGAAATGTTTGACAAAATCTAACACTAAACACTGTTCAGGAGAAGTATAAGTAAAAAGGATGGACTACCATAGCACTACACTTTTTTTTTTCGCTACTCTGACCGTGTCTTGCCAGGATTAAAGAACTGAATGTTCTTTGTATGTTTTTTCACAGCTCGGGCTCACTAAAGGACATGTACCAAGGTTAACTGTTGCTAACTTTCCAAGGCATAACCATGAAATGAAATTAATTCCTGCAGCTCTGAGTAAAAGGTTATGAAGAGGCACAAAAGACATAATATAGTTTGGTGGATCCAAATTGCCCTTTTTAATAGCTTTGCTGTACATGTGGTGTCTTTGCTTCTTTCTTTTCAGGCTCGGTGAATGCAGCTTGTAAATACTGTGTGTTTGTCTCATAGGCACGAGTCTCAGTATTTGACCAAGGTGATGCACATCAGGGATAAAACAAGCAGGCATAATGCAATGAAACTTCCACTGGAGGGAACTGAGATCACTTACATTTTACTGCCCTTTACATAGCTCTAAGATGATACCTTGAATTTTTGAGCTGGAACTGAAACATGACAAAGGTTTTAGTATGAAGAATTATTACTAATGGAGGCAGGATAAGTTCCTCAGTCTTTTAGAGCTTTTATTTGTTTTGAACTTTATTTGAATTACTTTAAATTGAAACATGGCATACTTAATACTTGCTTTGGAAATACAGGTGTTGATACAATAGCCCTTTCTTGATCAGCCAGCTAGAGAAGCAGCTGATAATTAAAAGGTCTCTCTGGTACTTGTGCTAAGACCTTGCAGTCATGGTTAAATGACAAAAAGAACTAGACCTGTTATGAAGTCCAGTTTCCTCAGAGCCTCAATCACAAGGGTGTTTTTGTTTTATTTTTGCTTTTTATTACATTACCTTTAGTTGCATCCCTTGAAGTATTTTTTTTTTTTCAGTTGAGGCATGGATTTCCCTGTTCTGCTTAATATTTTAATTGCAGCTGTAATGCTTTCTGTGGTTTTAAGCTAACATTTCAAATGAGATGTCTGAACTGCTGTATACAATGGTATCAATAAACTTGGCAGTTGTCTTCCTTGCACATGCTATGTCCAGAAAAAACTTTCGGGTCATCCCAACATTGTCCAGTTCTGCTCTGCTGCGTCTATAGGAAAAGAAGAATCAGACACGGGACAGGGAGAATTTCTCCTGCTTACAGAGCTGTGTAGAGGTAAACCTTTTCCCAGCAGTGCATGTGGCCTCTGACAGCTTTTTTGCACAGTTTGCCTCTTAAAGATAGCAGAGTTCAGTGGAGCTTGAGTTCAGCATCATCTTTTATAAGATGAGGATAATGTTCTTTGAGACTACAGTTGAAGCATATCATAAATATGGGATAATCATGTGTTTGAGAATAGTCAGAGGACTCAAGACTGTAAATCTTCCTTAATGAGAAGAATGTTTGTCTATTCATGCCATGTTTTAAGAATTTGTGGTGTTCTGTGTGTGCTTATGTCAATTTCTCTGATTTCCTGCAGGACAGCTGGTGGAATTCTTAAAGAAAGTGGAATCCAAAGGACCTGTCTCCTGTGACACAGTTCTGAAGATCTTTTATCAGACCTGCAGAGCAGTGCAGCATATGCATAAACAGAAGCCTCCTATTATCCATAGAGATTTAAAGGTGCCTTACAGTGTTTAAATGCTGAATTTTTAAACAGCAAAGCAGCCTGTCAGGCTGAATCGGTGTTAAGACTGTTGATCAAGTACAGTGGACACTTTTGAGCCTAGTGCTTACATGTGTTGTCTTGCCAAGACTGCTGGATGTCAGTGAAGGTCATCACTGAAATACTTGCATCTCCAAATGTTTTTTCCTTATGCTTGTGATTAGGACTACTTGTACTCTGTCTGAACAAGCTGACAGAAAAGTAGTATATCATGGTTTGGTCATTAAGTTAGTGTTTGAGTTGTTTGCTTTAGATAAAATAATGAGTTACAACTTGTAAGTTGCAGTTTTGGGATGAGCAGGTTTCTCTAAATGGAAGACATAAGGCTTTGAAGGACAAAAAGGTAATGTTGGATTTTCTATGGAGGATTATGTAGCCTTTGAGGAAGTGTAGAAGGCTGTTAGTCTTAGAAATAATAATTTGCATTGCTTTTTAGGACTTTTTTTGGACTTGAATTTTAAAATTTGGTATGCGTAATTCATAGATTTTGCTCCTTAATTTTTTGTTATGCTAGCCTTTACCAAGATGCTGTAGGGTTATCCTGTGGAAAGTCTTGTTCCCTTAGAAACTTTGGAGATTTGAAAGCACTTAATCTGTGTTTGAATTTCGTATTTTGAAGGCAGGGGTTCACCTTTATATTTAAGCTATGCCTTAAATGAAGGAGCCTTAATAATCAACGAGGTTCTGCTGTACTAAAAACACACTTGAACCTAGTGGAAGGAGGTGGTCTTCATAAATGTAAAGAAAATCAGAGAAAGAAGATTTTTAGTCTTGAAACTGTCTGAATTTCACATACCTTTCTGTTTCCAGCTTGATGTGATATCAGCTGAATATAAAAAAAAGGGAAAATGTTTTCCTCAAGTAAGCATGTACTTGATTACTTTGGGGAAAGGGAAGTGAAACCACATTTTAAAAGTAAATGTGTGCTAAATGTTTTGAACACTGTTGAAAGCTTGGATGTTAGGCAGTAGTATAGCACCTTAATATAAAACTAGTTTTGATGATGGAGTGTTCCTTTTTTTTCTCAGTACTATTGAGAAGGCCTCTAGGTCATGACAAAGAAATTTGATCCAAGCTGGGACAGAACTTTCTTGGTTTTACTTCCTAGAATAAAGTCTTTTGTTATTCACTGAAATTTCTGTGCATCAGCCCCTAGAAAAGATGCATCGCTTCTCTGAAAAAGGGCTAAAAAAGTATTTACAAATAAATATACAATTTTTTATATAGCCAGCTCCATAGAAGTTAAGCTAATGCTGTGATTCAAAGTCTGCTTTACTTGTCAAGTGATGTAAGTTACCAGCAGAGCTAAAACATGGAAAAAAGGCAGGGATTTTGTTTCATGTTGGTTTCATGTTACAGGTCCTGCAAAGCAAGATTAAATGATAGTTGTGCTGCAATAGGCAGAGACCTTACTACAAGCAAAAGCCAAATAGAGATCGTTTAACTGTGCTGCCCTTTCCAGAAGGCTGAACTTAGGTCAGCAGCATAAAAAACTGTTTTGAGCCAACCTCAAATGAGACCTGAGACGCTGGTCTAGCCCTTGGTAGATATAGTAGGATGGAACGCTAACAGGGTTTTCTCAGTTATTTTGGTTAAAAGTATAAGGATTTGTGAACATGTACAGTGCAGCTTAAAAACAAGTTCACCTTTGTAGTGGTGGCTGTTTCTGTCCTCCTGTGGTTTCCTTCTCTTGCTTGTCAGTATAGCGCGTTCTTTGTTCCTGAACCCCTTTGGACAAAGTTTGTAGGACCCAGCTAGTTACCTAGTTGTAAAAATTGTATGCTGGTTAGAGTGCAATTTGTAAAATGTCAGTGCTTCTCTGATATTATAATTGCCTGGATTGGATCTTTTCAGGATTTGCCATTTAGCTCACAGCTAGTTTGCATGGCACAGGTGGTTATTCAGTTAAAATCTGAATAATCAGCTGGAATGTTCTACATGATTTTTAATCTTTACCAGAGCACAGAAATCAGAATGTAGGTGCCCAGAAGCTTGATCTCTGGTCTTACCATGACCGTTTTAGTGTATAAATTTAATTTGATGTTGAATGCACACCTTTCTTATTGTCTGTAGAGACAAGCAAAGGTTATCCAACAGAGAAGGGAGTTCAGATTACTCATTGAGATCATTACTCTAACCATGTCATTAACAGAGTTTGTATCTTCCTGCAGGGTAGTCAAAATTAATTTATGGTGGAAGAAGCATGTGTAAGGCAGGCTAGTAGGGTGTTCTTAAAACTGAAGTTTTGCAGAAGAAAGTCTGAAGGTGGTGTGATTTCAAAAGGAAAGGGAAAACAAACCTAGTTATCTGAAGTGTGGTGTTGTGATCTTACTAATACGCATCTTACCTTTTACATCTTTTCCTGACTTCATAGAGAGATACATATTTTCTTTTTCAGCCCTTTGTGGTTATGATCCCACAATATGTCTGCCCAATACCTACTTTTACCGTCCTCTTAAGTTTCTTTTCTGTTTCACTTAGCAATCCAGGAGGGTTGGATTGTATGAAGTAGAAAAAGGAAGGGATGATGATGAACTATTCCAGCAGCATGTGAACCTCAAATAGCTGGTTTCTGTCTCTGCACAGGGTCATGGCTTTTCTGAGTGTCCCCCAGCAGCCTGCTTCTCCACTGCAATTAAGCTAACAGTGTTCACTTTTATGCCTAAAAACATTTGGATCCCAAGATACGATTTCTGCAAGTGATCCTCTGAAAAACTGGCCTCTTCTTTAGGCACTAATGATTTTTTTTTCCTGTGGTTTATTTCCTGCTGTCTTGAATGTTTCTTGCTCACATTTTTGTTTTTAAAAATTGGCTGTATTGCTGCCATACAGTACTGTCTGAAATCTCTGTGCTCCTGTAAACAACATTCTGGGACAAAGTCAGTATTTTTTAACATGTATGCACAAGTGAGTTGATATTTAAAAGCATGTGTGCTAATGTACAGAAAAAAGGCATCTTTAATTTGTTATTCTACTTCTTTTTGAAGGTGGAAAACTTGCTTATTAGTAATCAAGGGACGATAAAACTTTGTGACTTCGGTAGTGCTACAACTGTAGCTTACTATCCTGACTACAACTGGTCTGCACAAAAGAGAGCACTGGTTGAAGAAGAGGTGAGACTATTTTAATGTGATTAACTTTAGTATCAACAGTGGATTCATTTAACTGTTACTGTTAATCTGATATTGATTCATAGGACTTCTAAGACAACTGAAGATTGTTTCAGCTGTAGTGTTGTTCGTAAAGCTTTGCTTTTGTGTTTGTATTGCCAGGGTTCAAACACTGTCTGCAATGACGATCATAGCTTTTGTGCTGTAGCTGCATATACAAACAGTGCTTCAACTTGAGCAGTGTTGATTCTGCAATCTGGTGTGAAAATAGAAGCGATTACTAAAGCTTCTAATTGTGCTCTTAACAGGAAGTAAAAAATTGGTTATGCCAAAGTGATTCCCACCTTCTCATCTTATTTTTCCCGATTGAATGACGTATGAAGATGTGGCAAATCTGCTCAGCAGAATTTGAATAGGCAGTGTTGCAGTGCCTCTAGAACTACTGTGACTGTGTCAAGTGTGCAGTGTGCTTTTGCAGAGTGCATTTGTTCTTAGAGTTGAGAGTAATGCTGGTAAATCTAATGCAATACATCAACTGGATTCAGACTTTTAACTGTGGAGATCAAGTGACACCTAAAATTCACGTGTGAATTCTGATATAATGAGTGTCTGTAAACTGCCTCTGTTTCATAATCCAGCATACTTGGAGAGCAATCCATTGATTTGTGGAGAAGGAAAAATGATATTGTACCACTGTCTTGTATGGTCTATGCAAAAAGATTGTAGAAAAGGTCTTTTCAGAGATCCTTGTGAACATAGCTTAACTCTTTGGACATGTCTGCTCTGTTATTAAGTGTGATGAGGAAGAGAGAAATACACACTGGAGCATGAAATCACTTTTTGGCTTATTGTTGATTTTCTGTATGTGTGCTCATATCCCTTTTTGCCTCGTGCAGAACAGGTATTTTACTTTACATGCTTTGCAGTTGGGAAGGACTCTTGAATATCACAATGTTATTTATTTTACTACTACTGTTTTTATTTGTCCTATCAAACCTGTAGTGAGTATTGCAGGATTCAGTTGATAGTTTCTGCCTTGACAAGTATTTCTGAAATTTATTTTCAAAATGAAAATGCAATCCATTCTACATGGAGAGCTTTTTCCTTGGTTGAAAGCTGTTAGTGCTTATTATTCAAGTTTCTGCTTCAAGAAGTTCTCTCTTCTGCAGATCACAAGGAATACAACACCAATGTACAGGACACCAGAAATGATAGACTTGTATTCAAATTTTCCAATTGGTGAAAAACAGGACATTTGGGTAAGAAATTTTTCTCTTGCTGTATCATAGCTGCTTCCGTCGTTGTGAAACTTATTTTGCAGTCTTCGTGTTAATTTGTTGGTAAATAAATGAAAGCACCAAAATATATGTAAGGTGGTTTTATGTCAAAATAAACTTGGATACTGTGAACTATGTATTTAAATATTAAAAGATTGAGAAGTAGTGTTTGAGGTTTTCTCCAAGATCGAGCTTGACTTCCACTGTGAGAGGCAATGCTGAACTTCTTTGACATGCAGTAGAACTGCTGCCTGGTTGGAGCTTGCCACCATAGAGCCAGAATACTTACAGTCCTTAGATTCAAATTCTTGCATTTAATGCTCTGCAATGCATGTAATCCTGGGACAGCATATGGCTGAGTTCAAAATTATTATGTCTAGGTATTGCATCTAGATAAAATATTAGCAAATGGCAAGGATGTGAATGATGTAGAGATCATTTTTGCTTTGTATAGAAAAAATGATAAACTGTTAATATTCACTAAAAATCTGTAGCCAGAATTAAATGGAAATATTAAATCCTCAGTTGTACCATTTTCAGTTGTGTAATACTGTTATAGTACTGAGGTACTGCCTGGTGACTTTATGCTTGGGGTCTTAGTTTATTGGATGTTTTTTACAGAGTCAAATGCCAAGCTGTTCAGCTGCTACCTGTATTGGCAGTGTGTGAAAAGACAAATTGAGAAAATGTAATGCTAGTGCTTTGAAAGTTTTTATTTGGAATCTCAAAACTTCATTCAGTTTCATAAATTAGTTACGAGATATTGTGGAAACTGTTTATTCAGCTTCTACAGCTCTTGGCAGTTTTCTTCTGGCATGTGAAGAAACACCAAGAAAATATATGTGTACATATATATTTTTTTTTTTGTCCTGACCATTTGGTCATTTCACATTTGTTAAAAACTGGTAGCCTGATCCAAGATTACATCCAGTTAAACAGGAAGCTAGAAATGCATTTAACAAAAGCCTCACTCGAAAGGGCAGTTGCAATTTATTTTTTGTTTAGAATAGCTTTGTGTCTGTTAATACTAACATGGTTGTTGTCTCCTGCTGTGTCTTTGGAAGATCTGTTCCATTTACCATGCCTTTGTTGCAACATGTTGTTCTGTGTTTTTTCCTTTATACTGTGGGTACAGTGAAAACGTGAAGTATTTGGCAATAGAATACGGTGCTTTCTCAGGAAGCTATAACTGATCTTGCAGTTTGTGGTTAGGACAAACAAAACAGTTTTCTGAAGAAAGCATATAGGGTGAGTAACACTGTGTGCTTGTCAAGAATGTGAGCTTAAAAGCATAAAGGAGAGAGCAATGTTTTAGAACAGCAACATACAGGAAACATTAGTTATTAATCACAGCCTCCTCAATGGGAGTGTGACTCGATATTGGCTGTCAGATCAGAGGTCCTTAGGCTTGGCCATCTGCTTTCTGTACATTTCCTGCCTAGGTCTAGAGAAGTTCAGAAAACAATCACTGAACCCAAATGCCTCTAGTTTGTTTTTTTTTTCCTGAATTAATTTGATTTCCTGAATTGAAATTCAACTGAATTCCATTCAAATAACAGGCTTTACCTTGCTATAAAGATTTTTCTTTGTTTAAATTGTTTTGGCTTGGAAGGCCCTTTGTACAGTCTCTCTCTTATGAATTTCTGAAAAAAAAAGTGTGCGTCAGAATATATTTAAGGAGCAAAATTTCAAACTTGGGTTCATTACCAATATCTGGTTAAAAATTCTTCTATTCAGTGCAAGACATCTAGCAGGTTTTAATTCTGCATGAGCTGAATGATCTCTTTAGATTTCATGTAGTTTAATTCTCTTCAGAAAGTACTTTGGTACATTACCTGTGTGTCATCCTGCAGCTATACTGTAGAGCTGTTCATAATTTTAAATGTACTGCTTATTGCCTGAAGCTGGTCAGTGGAAAAAAAAAACAAACAGTATTTTGTTTTGTTTCAAACAATTCCCCTCTAAATCCCAAGCACTACCATAAAACCCCAACAGCTTCACTGTTCCCTTGAAGAAAGGTTAAATTAGCTGCTGGTAGAAACACAGCAGCAGGTCAGAAATATATTCTTGGTTAATTTTGGTCATGTTTTTATGCTGCTTTTTACTTGCTAGCATGTGAGTTCTCAGGCTGATCCAGGCAACTTCTGTAGAGGGACCGTGTGCAGCTTTGGGGCAGTATCTTCAGCAGATGGGCTCTTTTGTTATGTGTACCCATATCATGGGTAGTGTTGGCTTTGAAGAATTGCCTTGCTGCAGCTGGAATTGCCTTTTAGCCAAATTGAATCGCGATGGGTGTTTGAAATATTCAAAATATATCACTGTTACAATCCTAAGCTACCTATAAAGCAGAAGGAATTCTTTAGCAATTAAAGCACAGATCAAATCTAAGTGGTCTCTTCACTTCCTGTTTGTTCAGCTGATTGCATTTGTGCTTTTCTACCCTGCGTGGCTGTGGATGATATCTTCTGATGAGCACAGTGTCTCAGACTGTGCAGGGAGTAGTTTCATTCCTCCAACTAAATTATGATCTGCCTTCTTTGTAAACAGGTATTTCTGTGGCAGAATAAGTGGTATTTCATGCACTTCCCTGGTGTATTAAGTGTGGACTATATGATGCTTCAGTCTCTATGTTATGGAGAGGTTTTTATCAGACTGACAAAAATTTGCTTGCTATACAATAATACAGAATTAATATATGCAGCTTATTTCTGACCCTGGATTGAGAGGCTCAGTAAGTGTTTTGGAGTAACTAAATCTCAAACCTTTGTGACTTTAATGATGTTCAAATTTTTGAAACTGTTCTTGGGATAAATTGACAAGCAAGGACAGTTGCAGATGGTAGACACAGAACTGCAGACAGTGAGCAGATTTCTTAGATAATATCTTCTCTGACTTGTTTTATTTGTGGGGACTATAAAAGCTTAAGCAACTAAGCTGAGGTTCAGAAGAAACTTTGAGGAGGAATTTTCCAGTCCGTTGTGCAAACATTTGCTTGGAGTTATTGGGTGCTTTATCATCAAACTCTTATGGGCCAGATAGAATACTATTCTATTGCAACAGTATAATTCTGCTGGTATATTTCGTATGTTAACTTATATTTTAATATGTGTCTAGATCAATGTACATGTACTCAAGTAACAGCTGAAATTATCCTAACTCATCTGTAACACCTGGATTATTCAGAGATTAGAATTCAAAACTGACTTCTGGCTTTGGTGGTTGTTCCCTTGTCAGGTTGTGCAGGTCTCATCTTTGGACACATGAAGGGACTTGAAAATTCCCAGGATGTGGTAGTCCTGGTTTTGTAATTTTTGAGGCTTGAATGAACCTGTCTGAAAATTATCTTAAATTTTATTAGAAGAATGGAATAGCTGTCTGGTTGAAGGAAAAAAGGGGCAGTCATTTTGGGCTTATTTTCCTCAAATCTTTATCAAAACAAGCGTTTTAGGAGTAATGTTGTGTCCCTCTAGAGTAATTTAAACAAGCTGATTAACACTTAAATGCTTACCTAGTTGGTGCATTGCATAACAGAATGCATCTGAGTTAGAAATACAAAAGGCTAAATTCTGTCCCTGCAAATAAAATGATTCTTCTTGAAGCACATGATGAAGATATGAAATAAAACTCCTGAAGCCTTTTGTAAGAAGAACCCTGTTCTTGAACATCTTCAGTGTCACAAGACTACACTGTGAAATTAATAAAATGGATTTATTGAAATGATTTTTAAGAAGTAATAGGAGAATCCTTGAACCTGAAAAATTCCATGAAAGGGAAGAAAACCCACAAGCCTATGTAGTAGCAGTATTACTGTTTGGTGCTCTCTAATTGACATGCTGAACAAGTGTTTCACTAAGTGTTCTGTCCTCTGAAACATTGAGACTGATTATTTCTCAAGTAGTGTGAAGCTGGTCTCTAAAACACTGGGAATATGTAGAGTTCTATGAGTCAGTAGTTGAGTGACACCTGTGATTTGCAAGCAGTATTAGGAAGCTTAATTTAATAGTCTAAAATACTGCTTTAAATATCATTGCTTGAAATAAAGACAGCACAAGTGAGAAAAAACAGCCAATGGGTTCATGAATCAGAAAATTTGTGTTTCTAATTTTTTTTTTCATTCTGTGATAAGTTTCACCCAAAGAAGGTGGGTGCTGCAGAGCTATTGTCAATGGATGTGGGGATCTTCCAGCTTCCTGTAGGACGATGATGCTGTCTATTACAGGGTGCAAGATAAGGTGCAGAGGTACAGAATAAGGTGTTTCTTTATTCTTGGGTCAGTATCCTTGTACAAAGTTGTAACACTCCTTTGCTGAGTTGTGAAGGAGGAAGAGGACAGAAGTGTGCAATGATCTGGCCGGTCCTATCTTAGACTGCATCAAAAGGAGTGTGGCCAGCAGGCCAGGGCAAAAGACTCTGCCCCTCTACTCTGGTGAGACCATACCTGCAGTACTGTGTCCAGCTCTGGAGGTATCAGCACAGGAAAGATGTGGACCTGTTGGAGAGGGTACAGAGGATGCCACAAAAATGATCAGAGGGTTGTAACACCTATGAGGAATGGCTCAGCGAGTTGGGGTTGTTCAATCTGGACAAGACAAAGCTCAAGGGAAACCTTATTGTGGCCTTTCAATACTTAAAAGGGACCTATAAGGAAAATGAGGACAGACTTTTTAGCAGGGCCTGTTACAATACGACAAGAGGTAATGGTTTTTAAGTAAAAGAGGTGAGATTCAGACTAGATTTTTTACAATGAGGGTGGTAAAATGCTGGCACAGGTTGCTGAGAGAGGTAGTAGATGCCCAGTCCCTGGAGACATTCCAGGCCAGGCTGGACAGGGCTTTGAGCAACCTAATCTAGTTGAAGATGTGCCTGCTCATTGCAGGGAGGTTGGACTAGCTGACCTTTGAAGGTCCCTTTCAACGCAATCTATTTGATTCTATGATCTGCTCATGTCCCTATCTGGGGCTGCAGCTGTCAAAGACGGGAGAACCACCAGCTGAAGCGGCCACTCTCTGACATGGGCAGGCCCTGTCTCCCTGCCTGCTGCTCTCCCAGCCTAACACCAAAGTTGTCCATAATGTGCCTCTCTGGCCAGGGAACACCCATCCTGGGCTAAAAATGCTGGCCACCACCAGCATTCTGCCCATTGACATGGCCACTCCATCACTTGGGCCAGTTGTAGGAGTTCAGTCCCAGGATATCCAGTGAAAAAGGGCACAGAGCTCCCTCTGCCCATGGCTTTGGGGAGCTTCCAGCTCCCTGTAATACCACCATAGGGTAGGGGTTGATGTTATCTGTCCAGTAGACTGCTGGGAACTTTCCAGCTTAGTGTCACAGGAGGAAGACGACAGGAGTGTGCTGTGGTTTGGTTGTTTCCTTATCCGTATGTCCAGGTATAATACAAAGCAGCCACCTTCCATCAGCATGGGCAGCTCTTGCCTCCATGCCTTCCCCTCTCTGCCCTTGCTCAGCTGGCTACTCATCCAGCAACCTGGGCTGGTGGTGTCACCAGCTGCCAGTACCAATGTTCTACCTGCTGTGATATCACCATGAATGTGTGTAGTGTTTGCTGGGTGAAAAACTGTCTGGGTGGTTAGACCCAAATTGTTGTGAGTGGAGTTAAATGCGGTTGGTGGCTGGCCACAAGTGCTGTTCCCCAGGGCTCAGTATTGGGGCCAGTTCTGTTTAATCTCTTTATCAATGATCTGGATGAGGGGATTGAGTGCACCCTCAGTCAGTTTGCAGACAACACCAAGTTGGATGGGAGTGTTGATCTGCTTGAAGGTAAGCAGGCTCTACAGAGCTGTATCAATGGGCTGATGCCAACTGTATGGCGTTCAACAAGGTCAAATGCTGGGTCCTGCACTTGGGTCACAACAACCCCATACAGCACTACAGGCCTTGGGGAAGAGTGGCTGGAAAGCTGCCTGGCTGAAAAGGACCTGGGGGTGTTTGTTGACAGCCAGCTGAACATGAGCCAGCAGTGTGCCCAGGTGGCCAAAAAGGCCAGCAGCATCCTGGCTTGTACCAGAAATAGCATGGGCAGCAGGACTAGGGGACTGATGGTCCCCCTGTACTCAGAGCTGGTGAGGCTGCATTTTGTTAATCGTGTGTTCAGTTTTGGTCAATGAAGCTGGCGAAGGGTCTGGAGCACAAGTCTTACAAGGAGCAGTTGAGAGAACTGGGGCTGTTTAGCCTGGAGAAACAGGGACTGAAGGGAGACCTTATTGCTTGGTGCAGCTACCTCAAAGGAGGTTGTAGCATGGAGGGTATTGGTCTCTTTTCCCACGTAGGAAGCAATAGGACTAGAGGAAATGATGTAAGGTGATGTTTATATTGGATGTTAGGAAAAATTTCTTCACAGAAGGGGTTGTGATGCAGTGTAACAGGCTGTTCCGGGAAGTGGTTGAGTCGCTGTCCTTAGAGGTCTTCAAAAATGTGTAGATCTGGAGCTTAGGTATGTGGTTCAGCTGTGGACTTGGCAGTGTTAAGCTTACAGTTAGACTTGATGATCAGAAGGCTTTTTCAAGCCTAAATGATTCCATGAATCTACAAAATATTTCTGCCTTTATCTCTGTGTAGGCTCTGGGCTGTATCCTGTACTTGCTGTGCTTTAGGCAACATCCATTTGAAGATGGAGCTAAACTTCGCATAGTCAATGGAAAATATGTCATCCCACAAAATGACACCCGCTATTCTGTGTTTCATGATCTCATTCGTAAGTTTACAATGTTATTTAATTTGGTGTCTTTATGGATATATGTTATTATTGACAGTGTTGTATTACTGTGACAACTTATTTTATTGAAAATTTTAATCCATTATCAAGAAACTTTGAAATTTTAAATGACACTTGTTTATTTTTTTTTAGTGTAGTTTTCTGTCATGCTTAGGATCTGAGTTAGTCCATGGGAACAACTAGTGTTTTGATTTGTTTTCTTTGAATTTGTTTTAGAATTTCTATTTTCTTTAAATTTCAAATATTAATAGATTACTGGAAACTTAGTTAACAGTGCCAAAAATATGTCTCCAACTCCAACAGTATTAGATATAAAGTTACTTCTGAAGTTATTCCTTAACTCATCCTAAAGTATATTCTCTGAAATATTCTTAACTTTAAATGGTATTTTTTCATGGATTCTTGTTATGGAAATGATCTTTGGATACAGATTTAGCAGTTGCTCCATTCTGTTGGCATTTGATTGCTTATTGCACTGGAGTGCACTGAAGAAATTATTCATCTCTGCTGGGAGAAAAGCCAGGGTTTCTGTTCTGAAGGGTTTCTGTTACATTGTTTGAATCTCTTTTTTCAGATTCCATGTTGAAGGTGAACCCAGAGGAGAGGTTGTCCATTGCTGAAGTTGTGAATCAACTGCAGGAGATTGCAGCAGCTAGGAATGTGAACCCTAAATCCCCCATCACAGAGGTAAAGATGTCTCATAATGATTGTTACTGATTTTTGTCTCCTTTCTCTCTTCTCTTATCCAGTGAGTGTGAGTTTAGTAACAGATGTCAGAGCAGGTCCTCTGTTCCCTAGTCTTTTGAAAATTTCATGCAAACTTGTTTTGAAATTATATTGAGAGAATTATATCTCTGTCACTTGTAGGAAGCACAGAGCTTGCATGACACTGAAGGAAACTGGTTATAGTTCTTCTTGCTGGTTTAAAAAACTTCTCATGATCTGGGGTCATTCTTTAGTATGCAAGTGCCGTTTCACATGCTACATTTAATCATAATTAACTTGCACAGAAAAATCTGCTATATGAAGGCTCAGCCTACAATAACTTGAAATCCACTTAGGCGTCTTTGATTTAATGGTTAATTTGGACAATACTGCAAGTGAATCAATTAGTGTATCTTAACTTTCTGGCTTTCTCCTGAGGTTCAGCTTGCTTGTTCTCACCAAGTAAAGGTAACTCGCAAAGTGTAACAAGTTGGCCAAATGGTCTAGAAAATACTTACAGTGAATATTAATCTCCTCAGCTCTTGGAACAAAATGGAGGCTATGGAAACAATACTTTGCATCGGACATCTATGACCTCTGTTTCACAGAGCTCCAAGCCTGCAGGACAGCTCAACAGCATGTGCAATGCAGGTAAGTGCAGAAAGAGATGACGTCTTAGTGTAAAAACAATGCGATATCTTCTATGTGAAAATTTTTTTAAAAAAAAGGGTTTTTTACATTTTGTAAAAGTACTAGCTATTTTGCATTTATATCACTGTTTCTAACCTTGTTTTATTTTTTGCAAGGTTTGGTTTTATGTTGATATATGCAATTGAATTTCTCAAGTTCATTGCTGGGCAAGATAAAATTCTGTTTCCTATGTAAAATAGTTGAAACTAAATAGCAAATATTGATCTGTAGAGTTGGGACAGTTGAAATAAGTGAACTAAATCTTTGTGAAAGTGGTGGATACAATAACCAATATTATTAAGAACAAGACCTGTAGAGAAAGTAGTCTTGAGGTTATGACAAACTAATAAAAACGGCTTATTTTAAACCAAAACTTTCTGATTTCCATGAAGCAACAATATTTTGTCTTATGTAAAGAGGAGAATTTAAGAGGAGTTTAAATTTAAACTGTTCAAAATCTTCTCAGAAGTGCTGTATCTTAACTGAAACCTTGTTGCTTTGTGGCAGAAGTTACTGAAATCAGTACATATCCTGAGTTTGTGCACAATTGTCTTTGCTTTCCAATAACTACTTAACATCAGATACCTTACAACTTGAAGACAGCAGCCATTGTGTGGCTTTTTGTATAACTTTATCCTAAAATGGGCTTGTTGGTGTCTAATGGTTGAGGTAGTCCAATAAAGAAATGCAGAAGCAATTACAGGGATTGTGACTGTGGACCACAGTAGCTTGTTAACGCTAAGGAGACACTGAGCTGACATTTTAGCCTTCAAAAATTCTGTGTAGAAAAAATACTTCCCTAAGCATCTGGAGTCTACCTCTTCCTCTATGCCTCTAAAGCTATTTAGTTTTGTCACTTCCAAAACACTCATGTCCGACAGCCTCAAAGGGAAAAAGCAGCAGCCTAGACTCAGTTTATTGGCTATCCAATTAGTACTTTCAGAAACGGCCATAGCTTGTACTGCCTTGATCCCAGCTACTTATGGGAGGATTGTTCAGGGAAGACTTCAGGAGATAGTTGCACCGTAGAACATCAGTGGTGAGGAGGAGGAGTTGTGGTTCCGTCTGAGGAAAAACCGTAGTTGGACTAGCAGTACTAAACTGAGTCAACCAAAACTTGTCTCCAAAATGACACAATTAAAAGCTGACTTAGCCTTTCTGTAAAAACAGATATTCTGGAGTTCGTTCAGTTGAAAATACTTGCACCTTCAGAAAATGAGAAGCTTGATAGGCTTATTTGCATCTTAATTTCTTATCAAAAGGCAATTTCTGCACCTATCTTATCATTATAACATATGTGAACATGGAACATTTCAATTAATGTAGAAGATATCAAAGGAATATTTCATCCTGTATTCCATTTTCCTTCCAGCTTGATATTTCTTGGTTGATATTACTTATGCTGGATTGCCAATGAGACGAAGGATATTAATGTTCCAGGGAAACTTTTTAAATTGGGAAGTACTCATTGGAGTAATGTTATCTCTGTATCAATTTCTGTGGAAGAATCCAGCTTCCTAATAGGATTATAATAAAAACGCTGTCTGGCCATCTGTTTTCTGCAAGAATGAGTACTGATTCTTGTATGAAGTCATATTAATAGGGATGTTGTGCTGGGATGTTGTGCTTGAAAAGTAACTTAATTATGCCAGCTGCTTTTGAAGCCCTGCCTTAAAACGTATCTCCTGGGGGTGCTTAATTAGATTTGCTGACAGTAAACTGCACTTTGAAAAGAATACTAAGGAAGACAGTATTTTGCTGTACTGGCAATATGAAATAAATGCTTTACTTTCAGAATTTTTTTACCTTGTTTTCTTTTAAATGTAAACAGTCAATTAAACAGTGTGTTAAGCAATTGACTACTACCTCCTGACTGCAGGAAGTACTGTTTTTTGAAGAGGTCATTGTTAAGGAGAACTTTAGAACTGTGAGCCTTACAGCAAGGCATAGCCTGTATGTGCATTCACTTCCAGCTTTGTAGGCAATTTGCTTTAGTATGGAGCCCATTCCAGGATATGACTTAAAGTACAATTATTTTTATTCAACTACTCTAGGCCTGACCGTTGCGGAATGTGACCAGACTTATGGAGGGTTCTTTGGTATTCTGAGGGGTGGAACAGAGCGATTTTTCACTAATATTAAGGACACATCTTCTAAAGTTATCCAGTCTGTGGCCAAGTGAGTAAAAAAAAAATGTGCTGGTAAGAGTTCTAAATGAAGGGTCAGGAGCTTATTCCAGAAATTATCAAATTCAGCATACTTTTCCAAGCATAAGCCCTAACAGCTGGTAGCTAGCCCTGAGATTTTATGAATTATATTTAGACAAAAGTTACACTAGCAATTATATACTAGAAATGAGAATGTTGGGGACAAAAGCCTGTCCACAAGTACTACTTTGCCTGCTGTATTTAGATACTGAAAGCCTGGGAGAAATGAGCAAGGCGGAGAGGTATGGAATAAGACTGTCATGATTCAGAATGAATTAATTGAATTAGTGGATAGGACCTCCATGAATAAGAGAAGGAAAAAAGATGGAGTGGTGAAAGGTACAAATAAATGTAATAGAGGTGAGAAGAAAAACTGCAGGGAAATAGCATATGAGCTCTTCTGTCCAGCTCAGTTTTTGGGTGGAATCTATGCCCTCAAGGCGAAGTAAGGGGATCTGCACTGTTTGTCTACTTTACCGTGTGTTACACGGAAAGATACCCTCCTGTTTTGATGTATGTGTCCTCAAATATCTAGTGGGTGACTATTTTTTTTTCCTAATCAGATTTTTCAGTCCCATTCCAAATGTTTCTAGTACTTCTGTATGATTAATATTAATCTATCTGTATGATTCATACATTTTAAAATCGTAATAACTTCTTATGCAGTGTAAAAGCTTTTTCTTAATTCTAGGGAGAGCAGGTAAGTCACTACTGAATACTATGACTGAACCAGAGCCTCATAAGGAACACTGAACCTTGTCCCTCACTGTAGGGTTTGTGGCCCTTTAATTTTCCCACTGTGCGATGGCTCATGAAGTCTATTGCTTGCAACATGTTTTTGTGTCACTGGATGTAGCTTGTGTGTAGTGCTAGTCTGACATGTTTGTAATGATCAGATAAGTTAGATCTGTTGATCTTGCACCTCTGTAGCTGCTTCAAGTGCGTTTTTAGCTGTTTGCTCTTAGTCTGTTTCAACTTCCTATGTGTGGCTTAGAAAGGCCAGGTCCTCTATTTTTTGAAGGTTGTAAAAGCTATGCAGCTTTGGTTTCTTCTTAAGCTTTCTACAGAAGCAGTAGTGGCATCTTTTCACCCTGGGGAAACCACACATACTCAAGAGAAAACAGGGAGGTGTACAAGGGGAATGAGCTATTGCATAATGAGAAGTGGTAACTTGTTAGCAGCTTAGCAGAACTTTAGGAATTCCATGTACAAAGTAACATGAAGAGCTACAACCGTTAGGCAACTGCTTTCTGTTTTATTTATTTTGCATGTGCTGCCTTGCAGGCCTCTGTTCTTCATGTCTTTGTACCTGCTGCTTTCTGTGGAACTGATCTTCCTTTCCTCTTCAGTCCTACTTCTGTTTTTCTTCTGGTATCTTGTTAAATGAAATTTTCTGTATAGTTAAGCATGGAAATGTTCTGCAGATTCTTTACCTTTGACAGCACCACTATTTATAAGCTTGAAGATTATTTCCTTGTCTTAAATTCTGCCAGTTTTGCTTAGTAGTCTTGCAGTAGAGAAATTACGGTTCTTCCTTTGTGACAGATAACAACGTTTAAATTCTTCTCTACCTTTGACAAAGTTACAAGCCCCACTTTCCCATGCCCGTTTTCCTGTATTAGATCTTACTTCAATACTGTATTTTGGTTGTATACTACATGCTTCTGAAGTACTCTTGCACTTCATTTTCTTGTATTCTTGTCTTCACATAACTTTCTGGATTGTTGTGCCCCCATCAGTCAGTTAGGTTTGAAGAGGTTTCCTTTTCCTGGTCTTCCAAGTGGTCTCTTCCTTAAAGGGCACTTTCTTAAAGGAACTACAATTACTTTTAAAAAAAATCATCTTGTGCCATTTTCTCGTCTTTTAGTGGTGGATTAGGACTTTCTAAAATTGATTTTTTTTTTTTTTTTTTTAATATGGAATGACTTACGCTATGCCTGCATCTTATTTTTATTTCTCTTGCCTAGCAAGTGTGTGTGGCTTTTTGCTTTGTTTGATTTCTTTGGGTCCGTAGTACATGTAATGTGCAAGCAAGGAATAAAAGAGTAACTGTACATCCAACTGCAGCTGCAGAGCTCATCTGGCAGCTTCTGAAGTATAGGACAGTGCATATTTGCTGTCTGAAAAAGATGCTGTTCAGTTTACATGCTCTTCTGTACAGTTGTTTGTTTAGATTATAGTGACTGCCTCAGATTAATCTTGTATCTATCTTGTTCTTAAGAGTTTCTGTGCTACCGCTGAATTGATAGTGTTCTGTGACTGAACTAGAGGCTTGACACTTCAGTTAGAATATCTTTTCTGGAAAAAAAAAAAAAGGGAAATATGATTGAGATGGAACTTGAGGCTCTTGAGTTCTGCATAGAGCCCTGTGGCAGGTTTATTTATGCCTTAAATTTACAACTGCTTTAAACCTTATCTGTCATGGCTGTTTATTTGTGGTAGTGTTTGAGCCTCTGTCAAGAATGTAGGTGCTGTTGGAGACATTTTAGGGCTTGTCTTGTGGAACTTACTAAATATTAGTCAAATAAAACTCTTCAATTTTACATCTTATTTGTATTAATTATAGGAAGTCATATGTGGATGTGTACTAGAACTGAGTAGCTGGTGAATGTAATTGTTTTATCTGGTTTTGGTTTGCGGCTCTTCATGGGTGGGAATACTGTAATATCCAAGTTAGATAGGTGAGCCACGGGCCTTTTCCAGCTAATGGGGGATACAGCACTTCTATGGGCTGTGATGGATTGGCAGAGAATCATCAGACAGTGTATGGTAAGTCCCAAGATTCATCATGACATCAATCCCTCACAGATGTTTTGGACTAGGCTGATTGAATAGGGTTTATATTTAGGTGACTTGTGCACATCATCTCTTCTTGACAAAATATGTGAGACTGTTGATATTATTTTAAGCTCTGCACTAACATAAACAAATGTTGGTTTTGTGGAGGACTGTCTTCATACAACTGCCTTTTTGTTTTCCTGTGTTATCTAAGTGAATTTGGTCGTTGGTTTGCAGAGTGAAATAAGAGGAGGGAATGCACCCTGTATATAAATACACTAGTGAGAACTAGTTACTTCAATACTTATTTTCCAGATAATACTTAATCAATATAGAAAGAGAAATTCTTTCCTCTTGCAATTTGTCAATATTCTGTAGTTGCCCTTTGTTGTGTAATATTAATTCCTTGATAAGTCTGTCGTGTGTATTTTGAATTTTAACTGTATTTAACAGCTCACTGAAATGGCAAAACATGAGTTAATGTGATCAATACTTAATGTTGTGCAGGACCTAAGGTAGTCTCAGGTTCTTTAGCATTTAACATTCTCTGGGCTGCTGAGACTCCCACCACTAGGTTTGTGCATTCGTAAACTATTTATGCTCTAAACAAGCTGCAGAGATAATTCTTTGTTTGCATCTACTATGGGGTGTACCTGTTTCTGTCACGGTCATTCTTTTGTCTTTACAAATTTGTGTTGTGGCTACAGCTGATGCCATCAGTGATGTGAGAATACCTCTTCTACTGTTGCATCCTTGACTGCCTTTCCAAAACTCTTCAACCAACACGAGACATTCTGGACAAACTAAAATGCCTCTTGTCATGTATTTTCCTCAGCACACTTAAGCACTCCTCATATTGGAGTCTGTCATCTCATTAGGTAGGCTCTCTCCTTCCTACTTATCTTTGCTTTTCTGAATTCTGGAGTAATTGCCTTTATCTGCAGACAGACTTCTTTCTCACTGAATCCAAACTACAGTAGTAGAGTTACTGCTTTGTAGTTGCTACAAAACAGGTTTTTTTCTTCTGTCCCATAGCTGTCTTTATCTTAACTTAAATGTTGGTCTATTGTTTATCCTAATAAGTGATGATGTCTGAAAACTAAAACACATGTCACAGGTCATCTTGATTGTCCCCCAGGACACCTCACTTGCAGGTGTCACAATCTCTGTTGCAGATTCAGGTCAGACAGAAGTGGTTTGTAGCTACATGAGGGAGAACACAGAACAACAGAGGTTTAGCTCTCTCTCAAACTAATATTAGAGAAATTACTAGAGTGTATACACAGATACGGCAGAGCAGTGTCTGCAGAGGAGGGAACTTTGTTCCAGCAGATGTACCTGTGTGTGTCTGGTAACTCAATCTGCAGCCATGCAACCTCAGCCATACCTCTGTTTGGCTCATCTGTCTCTTGCTTGTGATGCTGCTGTGCCCTTGAGCAGCTTTTATGCTTATCGAGTTCTGGCATCCATGCAGGTGGACATTTTAAGACAGCACAAACATTCCGAAGCTCTTTTAGTTTTAACAGGCATACAGATTTTTCCTGTGAAACAGCAAACTTGAGTTGGCTGTGGTCTGTTGTTGTCATACTAAGCTGCACTTTCTCAGCAGTGTGTGATGAGATCCATGCTCCTAATAATGTTGCATTTTAATTTAGACAAATGTAAAAAGCAAAGCTAAATTGAGTGGTGTTGCTAGTAAGAAGTCAATGTCTTAAAGAGCTCCCACAGTAATGGGTGTGAGGAGGGTCTTTTCTTTGCTCTTAACAGTTCTGTGCTTCTGTTTCAAGTTGCTGCTTAACCTCTGTGTTACAGCATTGAAAAGATAATGGTTCTTTGTTCTCAGGATATCATATTAGGTGGTTCTTTATCTTGATATGAAAAAAGTTGATATCATTAGAATGTTCTGTGTGTTTTCTTGCTTGAAGCTGGTGGGTGTAAGCAAAGAATAACATTTGACACTTCTCAATGATACAGACTATGCTCATCACTGATCTTAGTGAAAAATTGTGATTAGATCTGAATGTGTCTGCCTTAACTGATTTGACTGCAACAGTGTTACCACTTGAGCTATATGGTGAAGTTATGTCCTTCCAAAAGCGCAAATAATTTTGAAATAGTGTTTGCCCATTTTGTTGACTTCCTTATGCAAGATTTTTCAAGGCTGAGGTTTTTTTAGTGCTTTGCCTAGTGAGACTCTCAAACTTCCTTGTGGTGATTTCAATTTCTCTTGAGACCTTGGATCATTATCGTTGTTGGGACACTGATTATGTCATTCCAAATAAAAATTGTTTAATGTCCTTACTTTCAGAATTGTTTTTCTTGCCTTATCTAAAATCTTCCTCCCAAACCTAGTAAATTCAGTAACCTTTTATTCAATCCCTCCAGCCCCCTTCATGTTTACTAGCAAGCAGTAAGGAAACAAAGCATTATGATCTCTCTCCTGACTTTTCAATAGTTTAATGCAGTATCCTAGGTCTGCTCTTTCAAGCAGTGTCTTGAAACTTTGTAGTGATAGAAAAGTATTGCTTTAATAGCACCTCTGTATTCCTTAAACATGCATCATAGTGTTGTGATGATACTTTGATATTCTGGAGATAACATGTGACTGACTTAAGTTAGGGATGTCTAAACCAAATTCTGTAGGTGGGGTTTGTTCTTATTTTGCCAATCAGGAGTTGAGACATACGTGATAATATTCAAGGTTTCTGACTGTTGCACTGTTGCTTTTTCAGTTTTTCCCAAGCTTTTTCATGCTGCTACATAGCAGATACTCTAGAAGCAAAAAACACAGTGGTCTTAAAATAGTATATTTATTGGCATGACGAGTGATCAGGTAGAGAGGAAGGGAATGGACCTAAATTGAAAAAAAGGAAAAAAATAAAATGAAAAGAAAAATCCCTGGGAGATTATTTTTTAAAAAGACTGCTCTTTAGAACTCTGTACAACTATATGAGAAAGAGATGAGTAATGATTGATGCCTTGCTCACTGTGGGTGTTTTGGAAGTGAATTTTTTGAGGAATAGAGGTATCCTCTGTTCATTTGGAATCCAGAAATAGGGTAGCACAGCCATCTGGGTCAGATAGTAATGTTCCAGATTTATACGACTTCAAATGTAGTGTTTCAACAGTTCGTCCTTGTTTTAAGCAGCATGGTGCATTATTATAACATCTTTAATGGTGGACATCCTTATTTGGCTTTCAAACAGATGCCTACAATGAACGTTTCTCAGTGGGAGAGGGAGCTAGAGGAATGAGTTAAACATTGAAGGCATCTGTACAAAATCCCCAAAGATGGTTTTGTTGCAACTAATGTAAATGGGTAACTTTTCAGATACGATGTTTATTCTGAAAACTCTACTCTGAAAACAAAGTATGAGGTAACAGGCCTCAGATAGAAGAAATGAAACATTATTCATGGTGGTGTGTGTAGTCTGAGACACCTGGGTTTTATATTTATGACTTGAATGGCTCTGTTTCCCAGTATTAACTTCAATGTGTTCTGTTTCAGTTATGCAAAAGGAGACTTGGATATATCATACATCACTTCCAGAATTGCTGGTAGGATAACTATGTCTGCTTTAAGAATAATTTCTGATTGTTCTTAATATATGGAAAAAGTGAATATTTCACCTGGTGTTTCTTGTTCTGTCTTCAGTGATGTCCTTTCCAGCTGAAGGTGTAGAGTCTGCCATCAAAAATAACATAGAAGATGTGCGGTTATGTCTGGACTCTAAACATCCTGGCCACTATGCTGTATACAATCTCTCTCCAAGAACATATAGACCCTCGAGATTCCATAATAGGGTGTGTATAGCTTTTGTGTACTTCTATACAAGGTCCTTCAACAATCTCTTGATTATACCTTCAGCTTTTTATTGTGAAATATGTTTAAGTATGCTGCATAATCAAAAAGATGTCAAAAGTATAAGTTTAAATGTAACGTCAATGACTAAGCTATAATCTGCTTGTCTTTGCTTTCAATCCAAACTTAAGTGACTAAAGAGTAATCTTTAACCCTACTGACTAAAGTCTTTGTCTCCTAGGCTAGTTGTATCTTAAACACGTACACAAACCTTACATGTTTCAGATTTAAATGGCGAATACTTAACGTAATTAAAAATCTTACTAAAATTTCAGCCTTTCCTACATTCAGAGGTTTTTGTTTATCGAAGGTAGTATTCCTTTGATTGATTTATACAGCTTGTTTACTGGATTTTCTCCTTAGCCCGCTACATACCATTTGACTCCCATATGGCTCAGCACTAGCTGATTACTTGTTGGTATTGCCTGAAATATTGCTATGGCTTACCTGAGTATCTGTCAGCCTTTCTGGCTAGTTCTCTGATACTAAAATGAAGAAATTTGCATAATTCAGTAACAGGGTAATGAGGACAGCTTGTTAGGTCCTGAGATGTTTGACTTTATCTGCTTCTAAATACACCTCAACTGTCCTGTAAGTAGCTCAACAGCAGAGACAGTTACTGTGTTGTGAATTGTCTAGCACTGGCCAAATTAGACCTCAGCTAAACAGTCTCTAGTAATCATGCATCTTCCCCACAATATTGACTGCCCAGAGGAGGGTCTAGAAGCATTGCTTGTTACAGGAAGCACCTTTTGGACCTTATCCTGCAGAGCCATCCTTTTCATTACTTCAGTTATTCAAGTTCACTTAAACTGTCAGGCTGGGGTATGTTTAATGTATTCTATCTGGTACTTCTTGCTTCCTTTTTTTTTTTCCCCTCAAACTTGTAGACCAGAGAAAGTATTTTCACACCTGGAAAAATACCCAAACACTCACTGCCTTTTTTGGGTGTAGGCAATCAACTTCTTTATCTGCATTAGGTTCAACATGAGGTTCAGGTAGAGGCTGTTCAGTATGGAAGGCAAAGCTTAATTGTGCAGGAAACCTCCTGCGTGATTATTTAGAGCAGGTACCTCAAAGTAAATTCTACAGCAATGCTTTTTAGCACTAGATTGCAGGAAAGTCTACTGAGGCAGCCATAGTGAAGTGATTTATTCCTCTTCCTGCAGACCTATCAGTCTCTTTTTGTGGAATGATAAATTCTCTGACTGGGAAATTGTTTACTCTGGGGATGGATTTTTGGTTATGCAAGTCTGAGGTGCCTATACACTGATACTCCTGATGTATTGGTACTGTGAATGGTAATATGAGCACAGCAGTACCTGGCAGTGATCTGGAACTCTCCTAGTCTACATTTATCTTTTTGACATTCATATAGTCTTATGATCTTTGTGTTCCTGGGAAGTAACAGTAGATCATAACTTGTCAAAACATTGTAGGTTCCTGCCTACTTCATTGGCTGAGAGTAGGAAGTTTCTACAAAACATTGTCTTCTGTATAAAAACAAAAAAGGCAGCTACCTTACTTGGAAAACAAACTCTTTAAATATATTGGGGAAACTTTCCCTGTCCATCTTTGAAATCCAAATGCACAATGGGCAATACTGACTGACTTAATTATTCAGTGCTGGCTGAGAGCAGCTTCTTGGGAAGCAAAAGAAGTTTAGTTTTTCTTTAGTGTCTGCAGAAGATTATTATGGCAAGCCTTAAACTTGATCAAAGGAGAGCAGCTTCTGAAATTCTTAATTCTGACACTTTGCTTGGTAGGTATTTATGAAATTATATATTCTTGCTGTATGCTTTCTGTATGTAAATTTTACAAATTTCTTTAACCTTGGTTAAGGTAGATAGTATTTTTGAAGTCGTCTTTGCTAGTTTTGAGTCCTACTTGGAATAGGTTGCTCAGAGAGGTTGTGCACTCTCCATCATTTGTCTAATGATCAGAACATTTTGAGCTTGAAACATAGCCAAACAGAAGGTAATGTTGTAGGTTGTACATCTCGTAACAAAACTAGTGTTTGAGCAGAAAGTAAACAGTAAATCAGAAAGGTTAGTTCTTTTTGCTGCTTTGAACACATCTGCTTTTCTATATTGCCTTCTAGTTTGTAGCTGTAATATTGCAATATGCCCAGGGAAGTGGAGTCATCATCCCTGGAAGCATTAAAAAGGTGTTTAGACGGGGTTCTTAAGGACATGGTTTAGTGCTGGAGTTAGGTTAGGTTATGGTTGGACTTGATGATCCTGAGGGTCTCTTCCAACTGAAATAATTCTATGATTCTTTCACTGCTGTTGTAATATTTGAGGTATACTGAAGCCCACATTGAATTCTGTGGTAATCGGGAATATAAAGGACTTATTGCCTTAGTTCACTGGTGACTTTGCAAAGCTTTCCCTAATAAAAGAATGTTCAATTTAAATCTCTCACAAAGTGGCGATTTCTGAAACTGCCTTTTTAATTGCAGTTCTAGAATACAATGAAAAGTTGTAGGAGACTTTTTATGTCAGACTGTTTCTTTCAGCCTCCTTTCTTGTGCTTGGCACAAAAATGATCTTGTTGAGAATTTATAATAGTCAGTTCAGGTAATTCATCTTGGAGTAACTGTTGAACTCTGTTATCTGGGTGAGAAAACATGTTGGTTATAGCAAAACTTGGTCTTCCACATTCAGTGATTGTGGTCCTGGCTGAAAAGAAATAGGAAAAGTTTGCTTTTTAAGTTGTTTCCCTGGTCCTGACAGAACATCTGCTTCTAAGTGTTTCAAGTGCCCAAGGATCAGGTTTCATTTATTGCCTTTTTACTAGACAGCTGATTTTAAGAATATAGACTCCAGTGGTGAAGCTGATTATTTGGTAGTATTCTATAGCACTAATTGCAGAAGGAATATTACTTAGCTGTTGAAGCTCTTTGAATAAAAGACAAATTTAAAAGCAAACCAAGTCCTTGTTTTTCTTTTGTTTGTGATTTTTTGTTTTTGTTTTGGTTTTGCTTAAAAAGATGTGGACAAATGAAGTTCAAAGCTGTTTTACTTTATTCCTTGCTCTAAGAGAATTTCAGATAGTCTGAGTTGTTGATATACTGTAGACTATAGACAAGACAGGAGGTTTTTGCACTTAATGCTATAAAGTGGTGCTTACAATGTGTTAGGCTGCTTTTCCTGAGCATCTTGCTTAATTTCTACCTAAAAGTGGCATTAAAGTGTAAAATTGCCTTTTATACACACATCTTATGCTGTGGAAAGATATGTGACTATGTAATCTCATTTCTCACCTCTGCTGTCTCTTTCATTGCAGGTTTCTGAATGTGGCTGGCCAGCAAGACGAGCACCAAATCTTCAGAATCTTTATAGCATATGCAAGAACATGCATATATGGCTGAAACAAGACCAGAAAAATGTTTGCATTGTGCACTGCCTTGTAAGAAATTGGTTTAAGTCTGAAGTGCTTTGCTCAATCCAGCTTTAAATTGTGAATAAGGATGCTAGTATCCACTCTCTGGATATTACTGTTTTTCTTTACTGTGAGGCCTGGGGGCATCATGCTATGTCTTTAGGAAAGTTATTTGCATATATTTCACTCCTTAGGCGAATTTGTAGGGTTATGTAGCCCTTGTTTATTTACATGTAGCAAGGCAGTATATAGAAGGGATTAAGGCAAAGTAGCCTTTGAGAGAAACAATCTGCTCTACTGTTTCAGTGTTTGCTCTGTTTTTTTGTTCTTGTTTTCTGAGTGACAGCTAGATGTATAGTTCTTTTCCCAGCACTGTCTGTTTAGAATTTAACCTGTATCTGCAGAACTGCAGAAACTGACTGAGACTTTGGGTGGAACTTGCCTTTGGTGGCAGTGGATTGCTATGTAATTTGCACTGTTCTCTATGTATCATTAACCTTGATACAGCAAAAAAAATAAAGCTATTGATAGATAGCCACATCATCTCAAACATGAGGAGAAAAATGAGTTTAAATAATAGTTACTATGTTCAAGATTTGAAAACATGAGGTTACTGTTACATTTATGTAAGGGAATTGCAAGTGAAATTTTGACATTCTTATTTTCCTGCACAGTAAAAAGAGAAACATGACAGTTGTTGCAATAGTTATGATGCTGCTGGAAACCACTCAAAACCACTCCTTTGTTGTGGTATAGTAGTCTCTATGAAATATCACTGTCAGTATCTAAAAAAGGATTTGCTAATCTGGCAAAGTGTACTTCCTTAAACAGTTTTGGAAGGAAAAAAATCAGTTAATCCCAGCTCCTGAGAACCAGTGGGATTTTCAGGTCTGCTGTGAGGTTAGGAATCTAATTCTGTGTTAAAGTCGTAGTATCTTGGTGTCACATGATTGCTGATCAAGTAGGTAAGAAGCAGTGCGATGAATTAGCACCAGTTTTTGTAGCAGCTTTCTCTTAACTGCATCCCTTAAGGTACCTTTTCCACAGGGAAGCTTGTGTATATATATGGCTGCATGCCAGATGTGATGTGAATAGTATATACCAGAGCTACTAGAAATGAATGATAGCTGCAATATGTGTCTTAGATTCATCTAGCTGGAAATTTTTGTAGATTTGAAAGGTAGGAAATCTAGGTTGAAAAGAATGCTTTGTCTGGTAGAGATAGAATGTTAGTCTGATACAATTTCTTGGATAGCAAAACATGAAAGTTGCTTCTTGTAATGGTGAAACTGCTTCTAGGTGGCTGGGATTCAGAACTAGATAAGGCTTCCTTATCTTTTGACCTTTACTGTAGAGGTTTGCGATAATGCAGTAATTCTTAAATTTTTTACATTGTAATTTGAGTGATCCAGTTGAGGAACAGCATTTGAAAACAAGATTTAAAGGGCAGCTCCCTGCTTCAACTATAGTTAAGTCTTTCTGGACTGGCAAGGATTGGGTTCTGTTGTTAACTGGCATCCTCTTCTGTTGATATCACAAGACTGTAGCATGTATGCCAGAGGCTGCGTGGACTCTGGCGTACTCCTGGACATCTGTAGTCACACTTTGCTCTGTGTAATTATTTGGGGTCATGCAGTGATGGTCATGCTTCAAAAATTGCACAGCTTTAAGAAGACCTAAGTACAAGATCATCTTGCTGGAACTTAATGGCAAAGAGACTTGCAAATGGGCATGCTGCAACTCTTTGCATGTGCTTACATCTTCCCTCAGCTATATTTGACATGTGTTTAAATGAAACAAATTAAGATTATTATATTCACACTAAGAAAAATTATGTTTAGTTGATTTTATGAAGATTATTTGTTTTCAGAATAGTTTAGACACAAAACTCTTCCAGCTTTTTGAGGATTTGGAACAAAACTTAGGCTCAAAATCTGGCTTTTTCTAATAGTTTTTTTAATTGCTGCCTTAATGATTGTTTATGGCTGAGAATTGTTTATTTTTGTAACAAAAAATTGATCATCCTCATAAAAGCATACAAGGAAAAACTGACATTCTTACTATCTGTTCTCCATATGGGAGTGCTTTTTTTTTTTTTTTACTCCCATTCTGCGATTTGTCAAGCTTCTTTCTGAAGTGCAAGGTTCTGTAATCAGATTTGTTTACTATGAATAAGGTATTCTTTATTTTGCATGCTGTACTTCTGGTAGTAAAGTGGTCTTTAAAGTCTTTTAAAGTTGTCCTTCATGCCACAGCTGCACAGGGTTTGCTGTGACTTGCTTGCTGACCTCTTCGTACAATGATCTTTTATCCCATTGGTGTGCTGCTTCAATTTGGAAGTGGCTTTGTAATGCAAGTGTACATAGGTCACTACCTGTCATGCTGATCAGTGTCATTTCATTCTTTCCTTCTATTAATGTTTTGTCCTATGTGTAGGCATCTCAGGGTAGTGCCCATGTTTTTGTTCCATCTGTATGAAATTTAACTGAAAGGCAGGGTCCAGTCCATAGAATTGTAGACTAGTTTAGTGACTTCTGGAAATCATTGGGCTTGCTAGTTACACCAGCAGTAATAATATTGGCTTGTTAAACCGCTCTTTAAAAACCTGTCTCTTATGGTCCTGTCAGACCTTCTTTTTATTGATCTAAGTAGCAATTAGAATAGAAGCCTAGCTTTGAAGAAAATGCCTGTTAAAATAAGTTGTGGGAAAACATTTCCTTATTCCACACTTGTATGCCAAATGACTACCAAAAAATCTGTTCTATGTTGCTAGCAAAAGTTTGAGAGGTCCTGTTCTGTCAACCCTTTCCTCTTCTGAATCTGTAGTCTTTTATAACACAGGATGAATCTGGGATGTCTGTAGCTGTAGTCCATGCAGAAAGAGGTTCAGTGTTTTAATTTCATTCTCTTAATTTTGTGGCAAGCTATTAATCTCAGGCAGTTTTAATAAGATGACTAAGGAGTTTAGTGTGGTTTACTTCTTCTGAGTCTTAAGACTTCTCTTGTAGCAGAAGTCTGTGGTTATCAGCCAAAAATAGATGGAACTGTTCAGATAGCAGCCAGGAAAAAAACTTAAAAATGAGTATTAGTGAAGGTAAAGTAATGAACAGCAATTTCAAATTTCAAACAGTGTTAAGCTAAAGCAATTGACATTTGAGCAAGGAGGTAGTATGTAGTATCTTTTGGATTGTGGAGATCAAATGAAAACATATCATATTCAGATACAAACTTGAAATCTAATGATAGCACTAGACCTTTTACTTCATTACATTAAATAAGGAGATACCATGTTCTTCAGTAACTTTTGTAATGCTTTTTTCTTGAGATTTAATAACAAAGTTACATTTTTTTTGTAGGACGGAAGAGCAGCGTCTGCTGTTGTAGTTTGTTCCTTTCTGTGTTTCTGCCGCCTCTTCACTACTGCTGAAGCTGCAGTTTATATGTTCAGTATGAAGCGCTGTCCTCCTGGCATTTGGCCTTCTCACAAAAGGTACAGTATCAGTCTGTAGGATACTGTTGAAGCAAGTAGTTATACAATTGTGAATGTGCTACTATAATATTTTTACAGGATGCTTTTTGGGAAGAAAAACTATTTCAGTAGTGTCAGTGTTTGAACAGCAAAACACTTGGGAAAACAGATGTATCACAAGTGGAAAAAGTAGTTCTGCATCTTTTTAGACCTTAAGTTACTAATGATGTTCTTATCAAAAGTGAGTCAAGTATTACCTGTAGTGAAGAAATATTAGGAATGAAAACAAGGCTGTTGGCGGTGCTGTTGAAGTCTCTCTTAAGTATAGAATCCTCTTTCACATATGTAAGATTTCCATATTTACTAGGATATTACAATAAGTTTTATTGTGTCAAAGTACTGCAAGTTCTTTTGAAAAAAACAGTAATTATTTCTGTCAGTATTTTCTGTTTAGATAAGAATGCCTTCTGCTTTTTAAAGGACTGCATGCCGAGGTGACTTTCATATGCTTTTGCAAATGTATAAAACTGATTATTTGATTTAATTTGATATATCTTATCACAAAGTCTCAATAGCAGGTGACACTGGTCATAAGGGTGTTTTCTACAAAAAGGATTAAATTTAGAAAGGTGAGAAGTAAGGATTGGTTAAGTATAAATGGCAGATTAGGCTGTTGTACAGATTAACTTTTATTATATTTAATGGCTCCTGTACAAGATAACTTATTAACAAGGATAAATTTAAAGACTTCAGGGAAGCTTTGAGTTACTGACTTCAGAAATGCTGTGCAGCTATCGTCCATTATGTGTAAGATACAAATAGTTCTCCTAGTTCCCTGCTTTAAGGCCTTTGGAAAGAGTGGCTAGTTTGTTTTACAAGTAAATATATGTAAAGCTATAGACCTAAGGCAATGTCTGGAGTTGTCTGGAAGGTGGGGCACAGATGCAAATGAGTTCATATGCAGTGCCTTATTCAATTTTCTGGGCAGTATATTTTTCTGTTGTGATGCAGCCATCAGGCTTTTGCACAGAAACTGTGTTGCTGTCCTTAAACTGAGAGGCTGGCTAGGCATCATAAAACATTTCTCTATTTCCATTTCATTTTCCTTTTGTGAAATTATATCAGATTTGAAAATGCTTTTGCTGGAAGCGCTATTAAGTGTTCCCAATGTTTTATTGTTACCATTTGTCGCTGCTCAGTGGCTGGATATGAACAGAAGTAACTTATCTATGTGTTTACCCATTTTTAGAATTCGGTTCTGACTACCTGTTGATTTTGGCAGATACATTGAATACATGTGTGACATGATGGCTGAAGAACCCATTATTCCTCACAGCAAGCCCATCCTTGTCAGATCAATCATCATGACTCCAGTTCCTCTTTTCAGTAAGCAGCGTAATGGCTGCAGGCCTTTTTGTGAAGTTTATGTGGGAGACGAGAGAGTAGCCACTACCTCCCAGGAGTATGACAAAATGAAGTAAGTACAGGTTATGATTTGCTCTGAAACAACGTGTTATCTTTTGTAGACTAACTTAAATATGAAGCTGTTACTGTAAAGACAAAGAATGATTGTGCATGTGCCAGTTGAGCAGAAAGCTTCTTTAAGGTGTGGAACAGCTCATCTGTCCCCCTTTAGCTGATCTTGAAAGGTAGATCATGGGGAAGAGACAATGTGGTTATAATGACACCTTGGATCTGTTCCTGCAGAAAGTGGGGATAATGGTGGGGTGCCACAGTGGACACTGGGAGGCAGAGGTGAGCAAGACCTTCTTTGCTCTCACTCCACGTGGTGTAAACTAGGAAGCTTGATCCCTGGTGTACATGTACTGAACTGAACATCACGTCTCCATCACGGAAACAGTAAGCATCCATAAGGCATGGTACCTGTAAGGAGAGTGCTTATTAGCCCCTGTACAGCTCTGGTGTTTGCTGTTGTGATAGAGCACTGGATTTGTCAAAGGTACTAGCAGTACTAGGTATAGATAGCCACAGACAGAGGAAAGATGAGAGAATACTGAAGTCATTCTAGCTTTGCTATAAATCCAAGCCCCATAAGGAGTTTAACAAACTTCAAGAGAGCAGGAACAGAAAGAGCTGTGTGGTGTTACAATAACATTTTTCCCCTTTTTCTTTACCACTGTTCCTCAGTGGATGTCGTGATATATCACAGCAGTGCAGTTATAGTTTCTCTTTGCACCTCTCTTTGGAACAGCTTCCTTCGTAATATCCTGTCTCTTGCATTTCCCAGCAGCTCTTTGAAGGCAGGTTTTTCCCATAATTGATTTGAGAACTGTGGGTCTAAGTGCATCTGCTCTGCTATAGGCAACTGTTAATCTTATTTTTTTGAGCAGCTTTTAAGTTTTAATCATTTAGAGCAAATTTCTTCTCTGTAATGATAACTTGAAGCAGATTTTTATGGGTTGATATTGAAGGCCTTGGAGAAACCAAACTAAACATAAGGTAATATGCTATTTTTTTAAAAAAATGAAAATTAGCTGTGGTTATGTGTTTTCTTCAGGGAATTTAAAACTGAAGATGGGAAAGCTGTAATTCCACTAGGTATAACAGTCCAAGGAGATGTTCTCATTGTGATCTATCATGCCAGATCAACACTAGGAGGCCGACTACAAGCCAAGGTAACAATAAATTTAACAGCCTCCATGGAGGATTTTATTTTTCTTGTTGCAGTTTTGTATTACCCTTGTATTTGTGATCTCATTAAGTGTGTCAATTTATTTGCTATTCTTTCTTTAATGAAATGTGTGAGGTTTTCATGTATGTGGGAATTCAACCTTTTCAAGTATAATAATGATGTCCATTCATAGTGCTCTGCATGTACAGGCTTTGGTAAGCATTTCTGGAAATTACTTTAGTTGTGATAGTTATATTTGCTTGGAAAGCCCCTGCCCAGTTTTGTGGGACACTGATTGTTATCTATTAAATTGCACAAGCCAGAACTACTTAATTCTTTGCACACAAACTGCAAACAAAGGAAAAATACCACTCAATAGAAAAGTGGAATTCCAGGGACTGCCTGTACTAAATAGCCTAGGAAAATTCAAGTGGTTTTGTATTGTATTTCTAGAGCCAGACTGAGTTTTTAATAGCTGATTTTCTTACTGGTCTTTGTTCTCCTTGGGAGAATGCATGTTTCCTTTTTTAATTCAATTATGGATGCAAATGTATTGCAAGATCACAAAAAGCTTGCTAATGAAGCCTGTCTTTAAAGTTCTAAAAAAGGGTATTTTTTTTTTCTCCAGATGAATAACCCAAATTAAACTTGGTGATCCATGTAAAAGATAGGAATGGATAGTTCAAAGTTTAGGATAACTTGGAGCATTGTGAAAATTGATCCAATGGTTCTTCAGACAGTTTCCATACATTTGTGTCAAACAAGCATATTTATACAGATCTACTATTACTGAAATAAATGTTTTTCCCTGTGTTTGTTTTTCTACTTTGTATGTAGGAAGGTGAGTATCAAATCCTATCATGTTGCAGAGTTTCAAGACTTTCTTAATGTCCCTAGAGTGCTAAGGGCCAGATCTTCCAGAACATCCTAAAACTGAAAGCTCAGTGAAATTATTCTCTAATGCACAAAAATAACTAGTGTATGGTTCAAGGCCATCAGTGAAGAAGGCATAAAATTGGGGAAAATTTTGGCCAAGGTTAGCTTATACTCCTTATGCAATCTCAGTTTTATTGATGACACTGTTTCTTTGGTGTGGTTTCTCTGGCATTAATTCACTGATTGGAAAATATAATTTTTTCATCCATCTGCTATAACATGTTTAACAGAAACATGTATAACAGACACAACAGTGTTTCTGATGACCCTGGTTTGGAGCTTTGGAATAATATTCAATGTGTCCTTAGTTTTAAATACTCTAAATAGCCTCCTGAAGCTCTCTGCAGAACTCTTATGGAAATCAACCATGACATTTCAATATTGCTGTTAAGTACCTGGAGCTGGGCATTGTGAATGTCTCCCACTTGTTCACAGTTGATTTGAGTGAGGAGTTAGTTTATCTTCTAGAGAATGTCTTATGTAGCAAGGGATTAAGAAAACTGATTTAATATGGTGTTCAGATTTTCGTACATAGTTCAGGGTAGGGATGGATGAATGAGAGGAACTCTCTCCAGTATGCCCGTGCCTCTCCTGTACTGAGGAGTCCAACACTGGACACAGGACTTCAGACGGAGCTTCACAAATGCTGGATGGAGGGAAAAGATCACGTCCCTTAACCTCCTGGCAATGCTTAGCCTGCTGCTTCTGGTTATGATGTTCAATAAATGCTTATTTAACAGGGAAAGCTTTCATAATTCAATTTTCTTCTATCATCTTTACTGGACTATTACTGTATGACTTGCTTTGTAAGAACTGTCAAGACTATTCCACATATGTTGTAACTTAAGACAGGGAACAAATACATTGTGGATTATCAGTTTGCTGTATCTTGGATTTGTGCACAACCAGGAGCTACATAAATCTTCTACAGTAGCACCTTCTGTACTCTTACATGCTGATCAGGCCTAGGAAAGTACTTTTTCTGGCAGCAGAAGAAATAGTTGGGAAAGTTAAATGCTTACAATGAATCAGTTCTTTCTGGGGTTGAGTGGTTGACTTAAGTTGCACAGGAAAAACAACTCTTTGCATGTCTTATGAATGTCTTTTAAATGTGATACATTGAAAACTGTCCTGAATGGACTCCTTTATATATGACATGTATGTCTTGATTCTTGTATTGCATGATGTTTTTTTTTCTGTGTGGAAGTTATTCAGAAAAGTAATAATGGTGGTTTCTGCCTCTAGAACAGGGTCTGGATGTACTTAACAGACTTTGACAGTTTGACGTTAGTGATGAGACATATCACACTCAACATCTTTTGATTTCTATCTGGAAGTAATAGATTTATCTATGTTCTGTCTTAAAATGCATTTAAATCTCTCTGGATAAAGTATATGTGGAATTAAACTGAAATGGTAGCAAAACAAATGCTTTAAAATATTTCATATACTGAAAATACTTAGCATCATATTAAAGGCAGAACACTGTGCAGACTGTTCATGTGGATTTATGCACTTTCTATGTATTTCTTATTTTCAACAGATGGCTTCAATGAAGATGTTTCAGATCCAGTTCCACACAGGTTTTGTGCCCCGAAATGCCACCACAGTGAAATTTGCCAAGTATGTTGACATGCTTTTGCAGGAGACTGGAAGAAGTTTTGTTTGAAACTGTTTAACCTGCCAAAGCAACATATGGCAGGGGGAGGAATAGAATCAGTGTAGGAAGTAGATTACTTTGATTGCAATAAGATACTTTGGTTTTCTCACCTCAAGGAAACTGAAGGTTTTGTTCAGAAGAAAAAAATTTCTGTACCAAAATACCACTTGTTTAAGATACATGAAAAAGTAAATAAATACAGCATGTGTTAAGCCTTATACTAATTGCTTTAAAGTTTTGTCTTGGACTGCAGTGAATTTAATCTAGTTAGCAATCAGTATCAAGAATCTATTTGTATGCATTTTGCAGGTATGATCTGGATGCCTGTGACATACAAGAAAAATACCCTGATTTATTTCAAGTCAATCTGGAAGTAGAGGTGGAGCCCAGAGACAGACCTAGCTGTGAACAGCCAGCATGGGATAACATGAATATAAAGGGACTGAATCCCAAGATCCTTTTCTCTACCCGAGAGGAACAGCAAGAGATTTTATCAAAATTTGGTAATGAATCTCATGAAAAACTAGAGAACATGATAAGGTTTCTAATGCACTTAGTGTTTGAGGCATTTGTTTCTCTTCTGACATTCCTTTTAAATGAAATAAATTTAAAAGGTGTTTTTTTGTATGTATCACTGAAAAATTTCCATTATATGAACAAGTATAAACTATCCCGCAATAAGGGATTATAATTATCCCTGTCTTACCTCAACTGTGGTTGCATTTGCTTGCTTTAAAGCAATGACTATGCTATTTGCAGGGATTTTAGCAAATGAAATTGTGACAGCCGAGACTTGTAGGCAAAATGTCTTGAAAGAACTATATTTGGCTAAACTGGCACCATTATCACTTCATTTAAAATCATCTGAGCATTCCTCACAAATAGTCTCAAGTAAAAATGTTTTTATCGAGGTCTGTCTTATGTGTGGCCAAGTAATGCTGTAATTCAATTTCTCAACTTTTCCTAATGTGGTCCAGCAGATGTTTCATTTTTTCAATACTATGTATTCTGTGCTTCATCTGTAGATGCCTGCATTAATTCCAGTTAATGCTGTTCAGTATCTTTCTTCTTCTGGTATCAGTAATTAGCTTTGACATGTTCATTAATGCTCTTAAGCCTTCTTTGTGCTTCCGAAATAAAAAGTGTGATGGAGATTATTGTGGCAATTTTAGTACACCATTCATGAGATCATACTCTCTGCTCTTAATATGGTACATCCTAATTGCATTTTTTTTGATACGAGGTAGTTGCTACTATCTGGTTTTGGTTTTTTCCTTAGCAGGATATGTTTGGTTTGTATTACCATTTAGGTCATTTTCTTAACCGAATTTATATAGATTTTTAAAATTCTACTGTGAACACAATGCTTAGCTCACTAAAGGTGTTCCAGGATCTGTAAAAATTACTCTTAAGTGACTTTAATTTTCTAATTGATAAATTAAATGTAAAGGTTTCAAATTCCTTTGGCAATATTTCTTAAAACTGATGGAGTGGGAATAGGACAAGAGCAAGTTCTGTAAACTGCTTTTAGAAAACTTGCCTTATTAAAATTTAATTTGCACTGTTTCATTAATCATGATCTTTCATGTATGTTTTCTGAGACTGGCTATTTTTTCAGTATCTCTGTAAACTACAGCTGAGTATGTGGACGGAGGATGAAAAGCACTCTTCCAGTTTGGTATTTAGGTTTAGACAAATGGCTTTCTCCCAAACATTCATCCCATTCTTTTCAAACAGTGGATGAACACTTGGTAATTTAAGGAGTCTTCTTATTTGTCTTGAGGAAGCCTCCTTTTTGAGAGATGATATAGCAGTAGGTAACTTAGCCCAACTCAGTCTTACACAAGAGTCATTCAATGTCTGATCTGAGTAAAATAAGAAATGTAAGGAGTAGTTGATCACAGCACACAGCATATTACTTAACTCCTTTGTGATGTTTGTTAACAACTCCATGTTCTTCTCTGGCTTTATACTCTGGGTTTTTTCTATAGCTGCATTTGGTCTTTTCTGACATTCTGTTCCTTATTGCAGATGTTGTTCATAGCTCTTGCATGTTTTAGGGGATGGTTGGAACAAATGAGGTGTTAATCACATGATCCTACAACTGTAAATAGAATGCTTGAGTGTTTTGCTACGAGTTTGACTTAATGTTATAGTTGAAAATATGGTCTTACCAGCTTTTGCAGTTGAAAGAAGTTAATAATGCTAATTTCAAATGAGGGGCAGGGTAGGAATTTGCAGAGTAATAGATACTTTGAGACAGTTGTCTTGCTGTAGCAGGCAGTCTGCAAGTGAAATACCAGCGGCCATGACCAGTGCTCAATTTTAGAAGTTTCCCTCTAAGGATCTGGCTTAAAATCTCTTCCATAGGGAAACCAGAGCTACCTAGGCAACCGGGTTCAACTGCACAATATGAAGCAGAAACATCCCAGCTGGAGCAGTCTTCAGAAAGTGCACCTACTGATACAGAATCCCCACAGAGCAGTAGTACTGATGCAAATAACTTCTTTCATTCTCTGGACTGGAAAGGTACAGGTTTTTTTCTGAAGTAACCCTTTGTTGTGTGTTTGTCTTGCATACCTATCATTGAGTGCTTAGGCCTTCTTATGCAGCAAAATTCATGATTTCACCACACCATGAGAAAAAGCTATTTGAAAAGTGAGCTCTGCAGGTTAACAAGTGGTCATTCCCCTTAATTTAAATAAACACCAAGAAATAGGTTTTGGTGTTGTATGTGACTTACATGCTGAGGTAAATTTTTGTGCAAAAATCTTAGCCTTAAAGGTCTGTGAGGAAGCTGTTGTATTCTCACAGCCCCACTTAAGCTGGCTGAGGAATAGAGGAAATAGAGACTAGAGAGTGGAGTCCAGAGCATTATATATGGACTGAGAAAAGAAAACTTTAATGTGCATGTGTAAGTCCTTTTTCTGGGTTTTGCTTTGTTGGCAAAAATGTCAGAAACTGCTTATGCTGTCATTGAATGATATAATTGAATGGAGCAGCAGCCACTGAGTGATCTTCTACGCCATAAGTGGTATGATATCCTGAGATGAATGTCGAAGTCAGTCTCATTTTGAAAAAATTTGTAATATGTGCCCTTGCAGAGTGGCAAGGGTGGTAGTGAGCTGCGCCGTTGCCTGTCCTGTACAAAGAAGTGGTAGGCAACTGTTAGTACTACTTTCATCAATTCTTTTGTGAGCCTTGATTAATTAAGGATTGATTTCATATGGTCTCATTGTATAAGTCTGCCATATCCTAGTTCGCAGAAGAATCCTTGTGATCTAAAGCTGTTATTTCTTTTTATTCAAAAAGGAAAAAGTCTGGAAAGTGGTATAGAGGACAGTTCATCGAAAAATGATCATATTCAACTACCTGATGACAGGGAGGAGAGTGATCCTTCGGATGAGGAATTACCTACATTTTCAGGTGAAGAAAGTGCAGTAATTATTCATGAAAAAGACTCTACTACTCCAGAAGGAGAGTTGCTTTTTGAAGCCAATTTTGAAGCCCTATCTGCACCAGTACAGAAATCTCTTCCTGAAGAGAACGTAGACTTACTGGGACTGGACTCCGATATTTCACCAGAACAGAAAGAACCTATCTCAGAAATAAACTCTTCACCAAGTAATGCAGAATTGTTGAACAATCTGTTTGTGGCTAATGCATCACAGATTTCAGAAGAGCCCACTGGAGATCTTCTTGGAGAAGGAACAGATTTCTTTTTCAGCAGTCACTGTCCAGCTGCTACTCAGGGTGCATCTTCAGGAGCAGCTATGTCTTCAGGTATGTAAATCTAACATCAGTACTCTTTGATAAAAACTGCCGCTTGCATTGTGCTTAGAAAATGGGTACTGTGTTTTGATCTGTACACTGAAAACATGTCAGTCTACCGCAAGTATTTAAATAGGATAGGTGTTGTTACTGCATGAAGGAGTGAAATTGCTGTATGTTATCCAGGTATTTTGTTATGTTGCTAATATCCTGTTAGCTTTAAATTGTGTAAACAGAAAAGTGTAAAATTTTGAGCTTAAAGGAGATTCAGTATCCTTAAAGAATCCATAGCTTTCCCATACAAACCTTACTGCTAGATCCTTTTCTAAATTCATTTGTAAATAACTTATCTTGCTAAGGCATAGAATTGTAATAGCCTACTGCTTTCTTGTACTTTATGTAAAGCAGTAGCATTAGATGTGGTGCAGAGTTGTGCTGCTTGGGTTAAACATCTGTGGGAATTTTGAATGTTGATCATGTTGGACTGCTAGGCAACTTGAAATTCCATAGATTACCGTTTAAAGCGTAATAGTACTGCTAGGAGGTGTTTCCTTGCTGGTTTTACTGATGTTGTTGACAGGTCTTTATCCTAAAAGAGAACATTACACACTGCTATCTATTTGGTATTTAAAACAAGAAGTTTTAGTTCAGATGTTCTGTTCCTCTTACCAATAGTTAGCTCTTTGTCATATGACTAAACTTTTGGGAATAGCAATTATCTGCCTTAAGTTAATAGTAAAATTTTTGGGAATGTTAATCAAATAATCTGGGAAACGGCTAGGAGGTTTGTTTTATTGCACAATAATTCACTTGGACTAAAAGCTTTAATCTACATACAGCTGCAGAGTGGGTTTTTAAAGCATTTAGGTGTCTTCAATGTTTTTTCTTTTGAAGCAATTCAGTATTGACCTTTGTTACTGTGGTCAATGAAGAACCACTTAATTTACTTTTTTTACATAGGCAGAAGTCTATGAAAGAGAAGCTTTATTACTTTGCATTGGGTAAGAGAAAGATGATTGCAGAAGTGAGAATATTTGGTCACTGTTGTATTTCAGTTTGCACATCAAACTTGTACTTGAAGTTTTGTGTAAGTGCCATGCTGTAGTAAGAGAGCTTGATGACAATCTAGAGTTCATTATTTGAAGTGTTACTGAGTCTTGTACAATGTGATCATCACCTTAGGATGTGCTAGGGGCACAATGGCAGGATTATTCCATCTTTTCACCTTCTGAGTGAATCTGGCAGGAGTCCCTGGGCTCTTGAGAATTTTGACCCAAGAGGGCAGCAGAAACCGGAAGATCTCAAGCCATAATTCCAGCTGACAGTCACGTGCTGCCCCATGCTGACTATAAATACTCTTCCAATTAGTTATTTTCTTCATTGTGATCTCTGGAGACTGGTTGAAAGCCTTGCTTCTGTTGATTTTCATTCTGAAGTTGACTTGCTTTCTATCCCAGAATCACCATGCCTTCAAGTCAAAGTGGTAGTATGAATGTTTTTTTTAACTTACTTGATATTCTTTTTAGTAGCTTAATAGTCTGTTTTGTTTACATTTTTTTGAGGTTTGGCATTAGAGTGTTTAACAAATGTAATTCTTCTGTTTGTATGTAGATGATCACTCAAGTCTAAGGTATGTCTTATATGGATGAAATCAGTAATGTTTTTGAATGTATGCAGCCTTCCTAAGGATTTGTGTTTGAAGACATAGCTGTTTACATTGTGTATGGTTGAAATACTTCTTGTACAAACATGAAAGTACAGATGTCTAGAGGAAGGGACAGATGATGACTCTTTGCTGTTAAAAATTCTCAGAAGGCTGTTGCAGTTACTAACATGAACTCTCCTTTTTGTCTGTGCCCCCAGAGAAGTTAGGCTTTTTCAACTTTGTGTATTCTAAAAGGTGTTAAGATAATTTTTATTTTTGCTTCATTTTTAGCTGATCCATTTGACCCCTTCACAATGTCATCAAGTTCAGAGAATCAAGCTGTGTCTGGTCCCAACCTCTTTGGGGACTTTCTTAATCCAAGCTCAACATCTACAGCTAGTACAGTTTTTTCAACACACAGTTCGTTTCCACCTTCTTCCAGCTCAGATTTCTTAAATTTAGGTAAGTGTGCTCCTCGTGTTCTGTTTCTCAACAATTTCTGCTGCTCTGTGCATTTGTTTTTCAGCTTAGTCAAGGGGGATTAGTGTCTTAATAGATCTACTTGTTGTGACTGCTGTTTTAATTAGCTTCATGTTCTGGGAATGCAGATACAAATGCACGCAAGTAGCAAGCATTTCCTGTATAATGTCATGCTAATATTTATGATACTAGAGGATTTCTAGAATTGCTAACCTTCTGCTAGGAGCTGGAGTTCCTTCTGGGAGCTCTTAGAGCTGAGGGTACACAAACACCTGCAAACTTACTTTCTAGATGGCAGAATACTGTTTTGATTGTATTCAGCACTTAAAGATTTTGTGGAAGCCTTGGAAAAGAAATGAGCAAGTCAAGTTATAGTATAGCCAGTTCTTAAAATGCAAGCTGAGGCTAGCTTAGACGTTCGTGACCTGAATGCATTCTGGTAATATACTTAGAGTACATTATGCAATACTCTAATCTTACTTGTTTCATTTAATTTCTCTGGTGTATTCTTGATGAAGCCTTTTCCTCATGGATTTATCTTAAAATCTATTCATCTTTAAAGAAAAAGCTTTGTAATATGTTCAGTCTTCTCATATCTCCATCCTAAGAATATTATTTCCAAAGTGTTACTAAATAGAACTTCTAAGTATGCTCAGTCTTTAAAGAGAAACATACCCTTGCAAAAACAGTGGAGTGGCAGAGCCAGGAGTGTTGCTTTTTGAGTTTGACTTACAAAGAAAAGTGTGGGTCCTCTCCATAGGGATGGGAGTTGTTGTTCAGTCTGTAACAGCTCTTCTCTGTTGCTCTCTCATCCTCACAGTGTTCCCCTGTTCCTGTGTGAGTTCTTGCCATGGGATACAGACTTTCAAGAATGTGTTTCCATAGGGTACAGTCCTTCAGAAACAGACTGCTCTAGCGTGGGTCCCCCAGGGGCTCCAGCTCCTGCCAGGCACCTGCTGTTGTGTGGGCTTCTCTCCATGGGCTGCAGCTTCATCCAGGGCAGGTCTGCCTGTGTGGGATCCTCCACAGGCTGCAGTGTCGATATTTGTTCCACTGCAGTCTTCTCCCTGGGCTGCAGGGGAATCTCTGCTCTGGCAACTGGAGTATGTCCCCCCTATCCTTCTCGACTGACCTTGATGTCTGCAGAGCTGTTTCCTTCACACATTTCTTACTCCTCTCACAGCTGCTGTGCAGTGTAAAAAACCAACCAAATGAAAAAACAATCCAAACCAACAACAAAACACCACCAAAAAAACACAAACCCCATGCCAACAACACCACAAAAGCAACAAAGCCCACACACCCTTTCTTACATATGTTTTCCCAGAGGTGCCACGATTTTGGCTGAGGGGCTCAGCTGTGTGCTGTGGTGGGTCTGTTGGAGCAGCTGAGGCTTCTCTTCAGAGTCCACCCCTGCAGACCCCACCTTATAAATTGGAGGTAGTTAGGAAAGGTGGTCTCACATTCCTTACCCTGAATCCAGAGTGTTTTCTTCCCAGGGCTTGCTGCATGCAGTTTTCATTAATGTCTTGAGGTGGAATGGACCCACAAGGATCAT
>VWYH01007080.1:0-72248 GCA_013399365.1 Pampusana beccarii
ACAGTACTCTTCAGGTTTCAGCTGCACTATTACACTTCATGTGATATTGCAATCAGTTCCTGTCACAATCTCTAAGGTACTTTTGAAGCTAAAGTCATAAAATAAACAAAGTTCAATCTTTATGACCAGGTGTGCAAAGGCCAGCAAGCTGCTACCATTACTACAGCTTTACTATGCCACAGGAAATAAGCATACTGAGTCCATTAAAAATTAAAAGACTCATAGTGGATTCATGAATTGCGGTCCATCATTTCACCCCTTATCAGTGCATAAGGACTATCACGCTTTTGCTATTTAGTATAACTGTGCAGTTCTTCCGCTATATGATAGCAGGATTATTGCACTTAGTGTGGTACGTGGCTATAGATCTTCCTGCATTACCTTTGTTTTTCCCCCATAAATTTGCTACAGGTAGCATAGCTCTATTTCTCCAGGCAAGTTCTTTGGACACACAATTACAAAGGTAAATATGAAATCTTCAACTTCTACCCATGCAGAACAACAAAGCAGTAGCTGAAACTGGTATTTTGTGATTTTAAAATATGCAATAATTCCTAGAACCACAGAGAAAGATCTCAGCTCTTCCTTGATGTTTTTCTTTTTTTTTTTCCAAGATTCTTGGTGATGTGCTGTTCAACTGGATAAAATGTTGATTGCAGGAAGTCCATTTACACGGAAGTATAACTATTCTAGATGGTCTTATGGTTACAAACACAGGGCCGGAAGCCAATTGGAATGAGGTATGGATTTCTGAACATCTCTGATTTTCTTAAATGACTTTGAGTTTAAAAATAAGGCAATTAAGACAATTGTCTTAATTTTTTCCATCTGTTACAATAGGATTAGTAAGGGGAAAAACCCCAGTGCACCTTAGACTAATCTCCAGCATGCCAGTGCAAACATAACAAGCTATATTCACTATCTGTTATGAGAGTTAAAAATCTGCATTACTTTCCGTTGTCTAGGAAAATATATTGATTTCAGCAAGCTTCAAAAGGGGTCACAAGATTTGCACACTGTCTTAAAAGCTAGATGTTACTTATTGTCATTGAAATCACTACCCTCTGCACAGTTTGCTTGCAGAAGAATTTGTTTTCCTTCTTCCAGTCTGGTGTTCATCTTCTTCCTCACTGGCTGGATAATTTGAACTCTTCTGTCCTCCATGTGTGCTCAGTAAATAACTAATAAACTATTATTTTTCTGCACTTATTCAATTTTTCCTGGCATTTTTTCTGTTATCTTTGTTAGTGCAATATTTAAGTTCTGCTTTTGGAGTCAAGATGCTTAGAACCTACGATATATTAAAACTTCAATGGAAGTACTCCTGACAATTTATTTCCATATAGAACTTTCACAGAATGAATATATGTACAAGAATCTTTCTCCCTAGTGTGTATCAACTCATTTCTAAGCAACCACTTTTAGTTATGAGAGGATGGTTCATTCACAATTTTATTCAACCATTTTTAGGCATTTCCAACAAATCCATTGGAAAAGAGTTCTTCAAACTCGCTGAGGTTGCCAAGGGTCTATTAATCAGTAAAAATTACTTCAATATATGCAGAACAACTAAGAATATTTTTTTTTTTACACCTTTTTTTTTGTCAGAGATTTTTTCATCTACAGCCTACAGCTAAATTTCAGTCAGTAAGAGGGGTACTAAAATGCCTATCAATTATTTTTCGAACTATTATGAGTTAGTCTGGCTAAATGCATATAGACTTTAGATTAGTGACCTCATATTTCTTGAAATAACACTGACATTTCCTCCCTAAAATATCTTTGATTCCATAGTCTGAGGTAAAAATAAATACATAAATACATAATTTTCATCCTGCTTATACCTGTATTAGAAACAAAACACTCTCAATGAAGCTGCTGAAATGACATAAAGCAAGTTATCCTGATTACTCCACTTGGACAGCTGAAGGACTGAAACAGTTCTTAAGATGTGGACAAAGAACAGTGATTATTAAAAAAAAAAAAGGAACTGAAAATAGTTTACTACACTTTCCTTATAAGAATAAGTATCTGAGAAAGACAAGAGCCTAGATCTCCACTTCAATTTGATTCTAAACACTCTACAGCCTTGTTGGAGTCCAACACTAGCAATGTTTGTTCTGTGATGACATCAACAGGTCCGAGGTAAGGGTGGTGACTTCATAGGGCTCGGTGTTATTGAAAAGGCCTTAATATCATCCTCTGTAAACATACGCACAAGACAGCCAGTATGAGGAAGGAAGCACTGTTCCCAATTTATGACGAAGAGACCCATGAACTATCCCAGGGTCACACTACAGCAGAGCCAGGCACTGAGCATTGTTTTGTTAAAAGATAGTGAAATATATATATATTATATATATATAAATTAATTGTACATAATTATTTTATTGATGTATTAGACACTGAAGTAGAGCCAGATTCTACGGTCACCCACCCCAGCACAAAATGAAATTATATCACTTTTCAGACAGCGTGCCATCACCGCAAAAATGTTGAGGATCTACTGTAAATGCAAATCCATGGAGAGAACCAAAGACAATCAAGAAAATTCCTAAGAAGAGGTAAAACAAGTAAAGGAAACATCTGTAGAGTAAGTAATTCTATGCTGAATAGATATGAACATCACAAGCAAGAAAATAATATCTATGCGAAACAAAGTTTGTTTTGTTCAGATATATCAGGTGACTCATTTCAATGTTATTATATCAACTGAACTATTGAATGGGATGCTAGTAAGATGATCTGTTTATGACAATATTAATAGACTGCCTAGCAAATACTGCTTTAATTTCTTTGTCTTTCTTCTGCCCTGTATATTTCAGTCTTCCTACCTTGTGATTAAGAATTGCTCCTTATTTTTCTTTTTTCTCACTTTTTCTGCCCAATCTTATGGTTTTATCACCTACTAGTCTTTCCTCTCCATTACAGCTCTTGCACCCTTCTTAAGATTCATGTGAGACCTTGCCTGTCTTTCACACCTTTAAACACTTCTAGCCTCTCATATTGGTGCTTATTCCAGCTTCTAATGCCACTAGCACAGCTGCCATTAAGANATGTGGCAATCACAGGTTATCTCTGGAAGGCATCATGAAAAAGTAGAAAGGCAAATAAGAAATACTGTTTTGTTTTGTTTTGTTTCGTTTTATTCAGAACACTGAACACTGAATGTTCAGACTGGAAGGGCCCTTAACACAAAGTTAAGAAGAAAAACTAGTCTGATTTATTTATTTATTTATAGCATTAAAAGAAGGGTCAAGATAAGCTTCTCATTTTGAAATGGGAATCTGTCAGCAGTGGGGATGTTTTCTTCTGGTGCAAGTACCCACATGGATACGTGCCCATGTATTTTGTTCTTTCGTTGGTATCAAGCACAGATATAAAGATCTCCAGAAAACCAATCAAACACCATGCACTCAGCTATAAAGTCTCTTGTGGCTCCCTTCATGCCTACATATGGCCCATAACAACGAAAGATGACAGGCCCTGTTGCCCTCTAAAGGTCTTACTTAGCCCAGATTTCAAAACCTGCAGCTTCATTGTTACTGAGGCCTTTGGCTGAAAAAACAGGATTTGGATGCCAATGAGGGCTCAGGTATTATTCTGTACTAACAATAATAATAGAAAACATGTTGCCTTCAAAAATTGGAGCCTTGGTTGCAAAAAGCAAAGATGTCCCCAAAATCACAGAGAGTCATTTTCTTGTTCAGGTTTTAAAAGCAGTTGTAATTTTGTCACAAACCTCTTAAACCTCCATTACAAAGTGATGCATGAGAAAAAGACCAATCAGATTTGAAATGTGCTTTCTATAATCTTAAATACCTCAGTCAAAATCTCACATATTGGTCCTAGTTTCTGGGGAGTTATCCCTCAGAATATCCCCAAATCTTGTTGCACAGTTTTCGTCATCTGTCTGAAACATTGCTTGTTTGTTTCAACTGTTCCCAGATGCTGAAATCATGCAAGATTTGATTATTTTACCTAACATTGCTAAGATTCAAGTCCCCAAAGATTGGGATGTTTAAACACAAAATGTTTTAGTTCAAGCGCGTCTCACATAAACTGTTATTGATAACACCACAGTCACACACAGGTGACTGTCACTCAGGTGTTTATGGAAGCAGAAATAAAAATCCCATTCCACCGCACTGTTAATCAATCTTTGTCACTCCACCAAGTTCTTTTATCTGATATGCTCCCCTATGGCTAGGAGGAAGGAAAAAAAAAAAAAAGAAAGAATCCTGTAAATTGAAGCCCTACAGCCCAAATCAACAGACCGAGGGAAAGGCAATACCAGGAGCCATTCAGCTGTGCCTGGCACTCTGCGTTTTCAGGACAGCACAAGTCACCAGAACACTCACCACAGCCAAAGCTGTCCTGCCCTGTTTCTCTAACAGGTCTGTCCTATAGCCACCAGTCCTAGATCCCCTTCTCCAACGTGTCGTTTTGTTTGTCAAACCACAACGCATTCTCACAGTCCTGATTTATGTCTTTCCTTGCCCTTCTCACCACTCATCTGAGCCAATCCCCATCATAAGCACTGTCACACTGAGGCCATCCCTGTTGGCTTTCATCCATCAACGGAGACCTGGCCAGGAAGGTAGCTAATCCATCACAGGTGTCCTGGGAACTATTCCCATTAAAGGCTCATCAGGTTTATGGTAGGTCTAAATTATATCCCAAAGGCTGTCCTCACCATCGTGGTGCTCCAGACTGAGCCTGCACTCCAACCCATGCTCCCTGTGCTCACCCACATCGTTGATGTTTGCTCACGTCCTGTGCTAAGCTGGGATCAAGTTAACTCTGTCTTCTTGACAGGGAAGCAGGAACATAGACTTGGTATTGGCAATAGCTTGAGATGCACAGCTACCAGATGAGCAGATGCATCCCACCATGCGCTGTGTCCAGACACAGAGCTGACTCTTTTCTCCATCCCCACACGGTGCTGAGGACGAGCCATTAAGCACCAATGTGTCCTCACAGATTCCTACTTCTCTGGTTTGACAGTTTGTGGATAGTATTTCTGAGACCAATGAAAAGCCACAAAAGACTTTCTAAGTAGAAAGGGTGCCCTGGCCTACCACATATATGAGATGATTCAAGAAGCGGAAAAACACTAGGGGCTACCAAGCAGTTCTGGACCGGGCAGAACAGGAGAAAGACCATGAGAGACAGCATTGGTGAGGATACCTAGGCACAAGACCTTGGGTGGTGCCAGGAGTTTTACTACAACACACAGAAATCTTCTGGTGCTGATATGAGGGCTAAACTTGCTGCAGAAAAGGGGGAAGAGAATGAGGCTTCTTTAGAGACTGGCAAAGAACAAGAGCCAGATAGAATGTCCCTACTATCTCTGAACTCAAACAAGATAAATTGTACCAAATGCAAACTTGGAAATTTCTTCTGTGATGCTGCCATGAAGATAAACAGAGGTAAACAACAAAGTAATTATATCAGTAAACAGAAACAAGAATAAAAGCAGTAACATAAAGTATAAAGAGAGACCCTGGTGGGTAACAGAGAGGGAACATTGCTAGAGAATCCTTGTTCCTCAAAAGAATGTATTTGAGCTTTGTAGGGAAAATTTTCTTAGTGAGCATGATATAAACAATTCTGTTGGCGCTCACTGAGTTTCTAATTAGCTTAGGAACTGCGAAGGTGGGGAGGAAGGTAAGAGGTACGTTTTAGGGTGTACCATGGGACAAAACACAGCGTAACCCCAGTCCTTCTGACTTATGCTCATGGTTAACATTGGGTCATTGTGAGGCAGGAATAAGTGAGGCAGGAATAAGCATATCACAGCCTGTGATTCCCTCACGGGAGCTGGAACAGCATGGGATTGGACAAAGGTAGCCCAAAGTTCACCAGTTTTGAAGGCATGGCTCCTGCTGGGCTAGCAAATGTTCTGTAACAACCAGCAGACTGTGACAGCGCATATGGTGTTTGGGACACTGCTGCGCAAGTGGTTATTTTATTTTTTTTTTTCAGCTGGAGAGTGTGAGCCAATGTTTTCCAGGTAGGACACATGACATGGATCAAGAAGAGGTTTCTGATAAAGCCATGAACCTTTGATGTCCTGACACTGTGAGTGTTCTCGTCTGAGAGAGGAAAGGGGGTGTCACATTGCTCAGGGCAGATGGAGACATCTGGTGACTTGTCCAGCATCCACACACTCAATAAAATTTACATTAGTATTTATTATAGTCCATCATGGCCTGCGATTGAGTGACAACATTTAAAAGTAAAATACTTATAAAACCCTTTGCACAGGCAATATAGTATTACATAAATGCCATTTCGGCCATTGGATAGTTGGGAAAGATTCATCTGGTGATGTTGTTGATACCATGATGAATACTGTCTGCCTAATGGTACCATTTATTCCTGTTTTGATGTGCCTTGACATAGATTTTTCTCTACACCAGCTCTTCATCAAATGGTAAGAGGGTCAGGCAGACAGATTTAGAAAAATAATAGCTGTTGTCAGAGGCATTTGGTACTCCAAAATAGTGTGTTGACATTATTGTGAAAGCCAGTGTCTGGTATAATTTCCTAAACTGCTACTCCAGAAGTTGTGTACTTCCCATTAGTTTTCTGGACTGTACAGATTTTTCAGTCTGGATAACTAAAGGCTGTTTCCTTCAGGTCTGCTGTTCCTCCTGGAATGGGATGGAATGGGCCAAGGCTACAATCCTGACTCCTATCATCTCAGTAAATGTCTACGCAAATGCCACTCACTGATTGTGAATAATCTTGGTCTGAGGTGCAACGCATTTGGGTACGGCACTTTGAAAGGCCATGAAATGGGTGGTTCAGATGATTCAAAGCAGGTAAAGATGTGAGGATTGCAGTTGGGTTAAATTTCAGCCCTGTGAAAATGTGAAGACAACTAGCAGAAGACAGTGGTGAACAGAAATTATATACTAGTATCCATCAGAACAGCATATAAACATTGATGACAACTTTACATTGAATTTATGTGATAAAGAACGTTTATAAAAGTTTTTTTCTTATTCTAGAAATTCTATTTTATGGTTTCTATTGTATATTAGACATAGATCATAGAATCATTTTGGTTGGAAGAGCCACTTAGGATCGTCGAATCCAACCAATAGATTTTGATCAACTATTCTAGACCAAAATATTTCGCTGAAAAAAAGCTTGTCATGGATGCTTTTCCATAATTTTACATTTCAAATTCATCCTATTTCTCTCCATCCCACTTCTTTTCACACACCACAGACAGAAACTGAAAAAGGGCATAAATTTTATGGAAGGTAGAAGACTGTCATGTCACAGTAGATGACTAAGGTGATGATACACTTACTATCCTGTCCTGTAGTGATACTTAGAAATGAAAATATTTTTTATTTCAGCCATGTTGTGCAGGTCTGAAGTTCTGACAAAAAAAATTGATTTGGTATTGGACTTTGTCAAACATTTTGATAGAGAGAAGAAATTGGCATCGGTAATATAAACACTGGTACACTAGCACTACTTGTTTGCAAGGATGGAAAGTAAGAATATGGAAAATGGATTATGTAAGGTAAGAGAGAGTCAGAACCAAATTATTTCTATTACAAAGGAATAATCACTTCCTTATATACAGCAAAAACCTATAAATTTTGTTCCTGAAAGAAGTGAATGTAACAGAAATGCATGAGTCACTGTAACCTGCTATTTACTGCTGACATATGGACACATTTTCTCTGTGAGGTTTAGCTCTTCCTTCTGATAGATTTAGACACACCCCAAACTGATCGCTGGCTGCTCCTCCCTTGCATTATTCACCAAATTGTGGTCTTGCAGCTGCACTTTACAGCTTTATTTTCTCCTTGCAACCAGCAGGCCAGAAGATTAATAAAGAGAAATGAATTTAACTTAGCAAATGAAAAGAACAGGGGAAAAAAAAAATACACATACACAAGGCACAAAGGCACAGTGCAAACCTTCTTGTCACCAGTATTGAAGTCCCAAGTCCTACGAGTTGAAGATGAGAAGATTGTCTTCTGATACGTGGTTCTACAGTGGCATACACGAAGAGTACTTCATGACTTTGGAGCACATTAGTGCTTTTCTGTTGACCCACTCCACCTATCCACTGACTGAAAATCAGAGGCATCATCTGCATTTCCTGAGCAACAGAATTAATTTTTTCTTTCCATTTGGCCACTGCCGATTTTCGGCCTCCTCTGTGATCTCTAAGAGTCTTGCATGTTGTCTGAAGACAACTTGCACTCTTATTCTGCTCTCGTGGAGTACTTCGGGGTGAAATGTAAGATCAATTTATAGCATAAGTAGAGTGCTTAGCTAAAGACCACACCCGCAGGTGTTTTCTTTTTTTTTTTTCAAATGACCCCTTCATAAAGAACATGTAGGGAGAGAAAGCAATTTTTAGCATTTAAGTAACACAAAGCTCTTGACAATCTGAGAAAAATGTGGATATACAAATAATAAATACCCAGGGGTTTTTTTTGTGGTTTGTTGTTTTTTTTTTTTTTCCAGATCAAAGCATTTAGAAATGCATAAAAATTTTATTAACATTTGGAAGAAATTATACACTAGATATAGAGGAAGAGAAATGTTCAGAAAGCATAATTCACATATTTATTTTTGTAGTCTGTTGTTGTTGTTGCTGTTGTTTTGGGGAAAAAAAATAAAAACAATACAAACAAACAAAACCCCAAACGAAACAAAACGCACCAACAACTTCCTCAGTAATGAAAACAGATTTTTACCTACATGTTCAATTATTTTGTTTTTATTTTTTACCTTATTTCATGCTATTGTGAGCTAATGTCCAATATTATTGCGTTCATACTACAATACAACATAAAATATTTGAAATACTTGAGTTTGGCTTGGTAAAAATATTTAAGGGCATTTACTAGTTAGCAGTGACTAAAACAGCTTATCCGGTAACCAACTTCTTTCCTGTTTCCTGTAGTGAAATGTTTGGACATCTAGATTAAAGAGTATTCTACTTGTGATACAATTAAATAATTTTCATCAAAATGTTGAATATCTTTATTAAAAAAAACACATATGAGGACACTGATTCATCAAAATAAATAAGATATTTCATTGTTTACTAGTAGCTGTTGCTCTTAATGATTTTGAAAAGAGGTAATAGTTATTTTAATAACCAGGTAGTCACTTCCAGAAGCAAGCTACGTTAACATATAGAACAGTATTAGATCACATTGAAAAGATGTTAATATGATTGGCATACATAAATCAATCCATCAAGATGTTTTAGAATTTTGAAAATATTTTCCCCACTTTATCATTCATAAAACTTAAAAGTAATTTGGTTTCACTCTAAATTAGAATGGAAACATAAGATGTCCAAAGTTCCTACAAATTCAGATCTTTTAGCTTGGAATATGTCTTTCTTTGAATCTTTTTGCACTACCTTCTGTTTAAATACAAGAGACAAGGTTTGTGCCAAGTTGTCTTCAAAGAAAACTAAGAGCCTCTCTTTATCTTCTTGAATTAACCTAGTTAATTCTGGCAGGACCTCTACCGTCACTCTTGGTCTCAGTCCTGACATTGCTTCCTTTCTCCTGCAGCAATAATTTTTGATTATTTTGTATTCCCTGACTTTGTTTGGTTTTGACCCAGCACCCACCATCCTACCACATAAACCGAAAAATAATCTGATGGGGACTTCATGCTAACTTTCATGGGAAACGACACGAACAGAAAAGCAGCTGACACATGTACATGACTCTTGACCTCATCGACAAATAGTACTTGAAAACCCAGCCCAGGAGGTTTTGCACTCTTCCCTTTGGCTGCCTGATTCCGCTCTGACAGAAACAGATCAAGCAAAATTGTGTATATTTTCTTTGTCTTCTTGGAGAGGAGTCAAGTCCAGAGGGAAATTATAGCCTTATGGCTGTGAACACGCAAAGTGGTTAACATATGGCCCTTTAGTTATGGGGTCACCAGAGGGTACCTTGACACAAGCTCTTCTCAGAGTATTGTCAGCTGAAGGAATATCTACCTTAGTACTTTTTCATGGCGGTTCACACGAAAATATAGATTTCTTCAAGTACTGGTATGGGTGGGAGTAATATCACCTTTGTAAGATGGTAAACAATCACAGGAAAAGCATCTTTGAATCTATCAGTTGATATGTTATCATATATTACCTGAAGTAGCCCGTGCTGAAAGCAATCTTTTAAGCCATCTAGCTTTGCTCTGTGCAGAAACAGAAAAGTTAATTCATGCCTTTGTATTGTCAAATTGTAGATGTCCCAACAGAAGAGGCAGCCCTAAACAATCTTCTTCCACTTCTGCGAAACATTTCCTTGCACTCAACTTGAATTCCTTACACTCAACATGCTGACTTTCATGCTGTAGTTATTTGGATGGTTCCAGAGGTTACTTATAACCAATATCGCTGTGATTCCACTTTAACATATCATGGAAAATGCCGTACAAAAGGAATATTTCAGAAATTATACAAGGATTTATTTCATATCTGATAAAAATAATATCAGCTTTCAAACAACAGGCACACACACACACATGTCTTAATCCTATTTTTTAATTATGTATAACAAAAATTTGATAAACAACATTATACAATGGAGGATACATAAAGCAAAATGCCATGATTCAGACTACAACTGTCAAACAAACATCTTTTCATAGGGCTCTTTACTCTCTAAGACATACTTGCCACGTGAGTGATACTGTTGGATTGGATATAAATGCAACCCATCTGGAGAAAATGTCTTGGGGAACCAGCTGTTGAATCAGCAAGAAGGATTTCTCTGGGCCACTCTGTTCTGGCTGAGAAAATAGTAAGTCCCTTTAATTAGAACTCTGCTAAATGGAATTTGGATTCCTGTCCTTCTGTTGTATACGTGATGAAAAGGTACCCTCCAACTTTCCACACCCCCAGGACACTCTTTCACTCGGTACAATAATTGTTACAATGCATCTGTAATGACTACAGCTGGGCAACATTTTCCTAACAAACCAGAAATAATATTCAAAGCTTTCAGCAATCTCGGGCCAACTTCTGGCTGTTTTTCAGTTAGCCTGATTCCATATTCTGGGTACATTCCTTTGCCAGATTTTGGCTGAAACTTGTCCAGGAATGCTTGTGCCAGGAAGAGTTTTTCAGTGTCACCTGGAAGTCACACCAGCCAGTTGATTTTGTGGTTACAAAGACTTAGCAAGGCGAAATTCAGTAGTTTCAGATGAGGCTTGTTTTTGAGCCCCTTCAGAATGGAGCTGAGATCAAAGACTTCTGAGTGCGAAATTATGGAATATAAAGCAAAAGTAATAATAAAGTGTTCTTCAAAGCATCTCACAAATAAATCCTCTGTTTCACGTAGCCTCAGCTGGATTTTCTTTGCTCATATTTGGTTAGATCTATATTTTTCAAAGGACTGTTATAGGTAACTTTTTACTTTTGCTTGCCTTTTCACAATAAAGAGATATAAGCCCCCAAGTTCAAGACTATTCTCTGAGATAGGCAAAGTTATCTAAGAAGTGGAGGAGAAAACTCCGAATGTAACAGAATGGTCCCTTTGCCTGACATGTCTCCTTTGATTTTCACAAGTGTTCTACTTAGCTATGTGTACGTAGCTGTCTAGAAAGCAAGACTGTAATCAAGCTTGAGATACCCAGTGGCTGTGATACAATTTCAGCCTTTTTTTCTTGAAAACATGTATTATATATGTGTGTGTGTAAATATAAATATTCATATGTGCTTAAATATATATATACGTATGCATATATATGTAGAGAAAGAGGGAGGGAGAAGGGAGGAAAGACGTGTCTATTAACAAAGGCTTATGTCTATCTTTGACAATAAAATAGACTATAGACTTGGAATAAAAACAAACAAAAGCAAACATGGAAAAATGCAAATTTTGAATAAAGCTATATCAGCTGTTCAGATGATATGCATTCAGAAATTTCAGTTGAATTAGTTAAAAAATGCACAGAACTACTGACAGCTATTATATTTTAAAATGTTATGGAAAACGACCAAAGATTTAGACATGGTATCAATCTTCCAGCATTTGACCCTGGTAATTGCTGCTTTGTAAGTTTAATTTCCAACCCTTCTACATGAGTTTCTAGGAAAAAAAAAAAAAAAAAGGATGTCAGATCTATGAGTAATAAGCTCTATGATTTTATAAAAAAAACAAATCATAGCAGTCAAACTCAATTGCTTTTCTCAAGAAACCAGTGATTAAAATTGAAAAACAATTATAACAGAACAGAAAACATACCTGGATTACACTAAAACACTGATTATGGCATCACAGTCATTAAAGCCATTTTGAATATAAAAATTGTCAGATAAAGCAGAAACAGGCTCTAGGGCTATAGAAAATAATTTCAGTGGAGCAGAGAGTTTGCAGAATGCATCTAAACAGCACAGGAATCAACAGCAGGCTGAGTCTTATCAGCCTCTCTAGCAGTGACCTGACAAAAGGAGATGAGCAGCAGGTAGAAAAAATTTGTGGTGAAGGATGTTACAAGCACCTGCAGAGTAAAAATTCCAGCAGAAAGGTATGCTCAGCAGCTATATAGGATGGTAGCAAATAATTAACCTAGGTCCGTGGTATAAAAATACAAGGTAATATGCTTTGTGGTGTGAGCAAACATGGCATCACAATGGGAATGACAACACTTGAGTGTTAATCTTAACGCTGCTACAGGTTTTAGGCATGATGGTGGGCCAAACTTCTTAACTTTTTTGAGTTTTTCCTTTTCTCCAGCTGTTGACCATTTAATGAATGCAAGCTCTAAATTCTTCATAACATGAAACATCCCCATTCAGCATTTGTACAGCACACTTGGACAAGATCTGGACTACAGCCTCTGTCAGCTCTTGTCCACGCAAAAGCACGGCAGCAATGCAGTCAAAATTTACATATTTACAGCTGGTCTAGCAAGAGGATGAATTATTGTATGATTGAGCATGCCACCATATGTTCCATGAATGAATATCCAAAATTTCCCTCCACCTACTACATGTAGAATTAATCACTTGTGAAACAGTATTTATTCAATTTGATTCAAATAAGGAACAGAAAATGCATTTTGTCTACTAGAGGAAAGTGCATTTCTTTCCCATGTATTTGCAAGTGTTTGCCAAGAAACAGATACATTTCCAAAGGGGATGGGATGGATATTTATGCAAAAAAAAAAAAAAGGTTACCCAGTGTTAGAATACTAATGCTAACAGGAAAATATGGAGAGGATATTAAACTTCATGCATCAAAGATTGTTCCATTCTCTTTCACTGAAAGCTGAATTAGTTTACATTTCATGTAGGGGAAGAGTTCAGTTTCCCAAGACTAGGTAAATCACTGAAATTTATTTATTACCATACGGCAACATGCTCGTCTTGCCTTACCTCTCTACCAGGGAATAAGCTTGCTGTACTTCTTGCATAGACCTTCTCCCTAGATCATCTTGGTATCAACCACAGTCATCAAAAGGATTCAAGACTCAGACAGTCTCTGAGTTCAGTCTTTGTACTCCAAACAGACTCTTAACCAATCATCTCCACGAGATCATAAAACAGCAGAGACACTTGGAATTACATGCAAAGGTAAACACCATGATACCATTTAAAGAAATAACTTTTACAGACTAATGTGAACTTGTTGAGACCAAAGCAGAATAAATACAGACAGTATAACTATTGGCTGCAAATGAATGAAAGAGTATTTATAAAATGGGTAATTTACATCTGATTAATGTTTATAAATGTGTTTACATAAGAATTAGATAATAACCTATAGCTTTAAAGCATTTAATCAGCCTTGCAATATTGTCTCCGTGTACGATGAAAAATACCTAATTCACAAAGGAAAATGCAAAGAAAATCTGCAAGCGCAAATGTGGTCAATTAATTAAGCAATTTACATAAATTTGAATGGTTATTTTCAGGGCATATTTGACATTTTGCACTTCCTATTCCCATCGCACCAGCAAAAATACTTTTCTGTCACCTATTTATATGATACATCAATCATCTCATGGGATCACAGAATACCAGCATAGGCTGCAGTATAACAGCTTCTACACACAAGCTTTCTGAACCGTGCAGAATCTAGCATCCCATTTCCAGCTGTACCATCTTATCACCAGCAGATGCATTTACAGGCTGTTATAGCTTCATTCTTACCTCCAAATGGAGAAAAGAATATGAAATATGACTTCATCTCCATTACATTTTTACATCCTGAATACCAAACAGATGGTAACAATTACAGATGGGAGTATATTTCTCTCACAAGAAGCCAAATGCTGTATAGCTCACCAATTGAAATCTGGAACGAGTCACTTAACGCATTTAGTTTATCCAGATCTAAACTGGTGAAAAAGGGTAGAGGAATTTATCATAACAGTTACATGTTCCCATGGTTATCCTGGGAATAATACAGCAGCAAACTCCTCTTAATACAGCTGTGTCCATGCAGGTACTTTGGCTTCTTTCTATTATGCTTATAATAACCAAGGCAAATTTACTAACTCAGATGTAAGAGGAATGTAATTTGCTTCAGAATGGAGATCCTTCTGTGGCAATTCCTGTCTATACTTATTTCCCAGAGCAGGAGTAAGAGGCTGTAACACAGTCTGGATTGCTCTCTGCTGGCTGAGCTGGGTCGATCCATCAGACCAAAGTCACGATTCAAGAGCTGAACGGTGTGCAGAGCAAAACACCGTCAAAAAACCAGCATCACCCAAACTTCAGGTCACTGCTGTGTCACCAGAAGCCAAAGCTGAAACTGTTGAAACAGTTTTCTCCCTCCTTTGGTCTACAACTCCACGACCTCACTCAAGTGTATATTCCTGTTTCACGTCTGCTTTGATAACAATAATGTGGGGCCTTTATCCAAGGCTGTCAAATAAACTTAATGCAAAAAATTTATACTTTATTATAATGCAATGTTATACCTACGCTGACATATTATTTTCAATACATTTTACAGTACATTTCATGGACTGCACTACTGAGAACAATGATTAATTTCCTGAGTCCTTTATTTTGTCTCCTATCTGTTTAATTTTTTTCAATGGTGTATTTCTTTATTTATATAGTAGTTCCTAGTCCATAACTTCAACCAATGGAAACAGGTGTTTGCTTAGCTGAAGTCATTGAAATAAAACTGCCTTACACCATTTGAGAACCAGGCTTTTGTACAATACATATGTTAACTGTCAGTACGAAACTGAAAACATAAAATAAATATAATTAAAAGAAATACTAAGGAAAATGGCAAGAAATATTTTTGGTTTGTTTCATCTTGTATTGCTTAGGAATATCTGAAATTTTTAAAAAAGATCCATTTCCAAATTTATATTAACATGAAAATCTTGAAATATATATGCACTGAAATATGTAAAACTTTCAGGGGCTGAAAGAATGCATTTGAACTGCTTCATGGTGTTTAATTTGATTTTTATTCTTTCTAATGACTGCAATTCCTTTTCTATAGATCGACATATATTTCAAAAAGAGAAACAACTTCAACTCAAATAAGATAAAAATTGTTCATTTAGAAAATGTCATTTTCATCCATTTCAACGTTTGTCCCCTTATTACTTTTGCCAGATTGAGGCTTTTCCTACAAGCATTTGTAATTGAATCATTCTAATATGATAGAGATAAACAGATCCTTTTCTTTACCTTATTTCTTTCCTTCTGTTACGTATAATTGCAAAATTCTTACAAACAACCTAGCAAGTAAGCTTGCTTTCTCTTAATGCCTTGCCAGCACATTTTGCCTTCTTTATGCTGCTAGGTACCACTAAATCTCTCAGGTATGTTATTTTAATTGTTAAAAAATAGCAGCAGCAGAAGTTGCTTCCCCGACTTCCACGCACTGCTGCTTTCTCTATAGAGGCTGCTTGTTCAGCACCCACAGTGTTTCCATCTGTCTCAGGCTCAGCCTAGTCATGCAGAAAACAGCACTTCCAAAGAGCTTAAAAGAAAAGATATATTAAGAAAAGAAGAAGTGATTAAGACAATCAACAGCTGGTGACATGTCAGAGAAGATCTACGAGATCAGGGCACACGCTTTCCTCAATGTTTTTCTGTCCCTTCTGAAGTGCTTGAAAGTTGAGTGCATTTTGGTTAAAGCTGCCCAGCAGAACTTATTTTATTGCACCATGGATCACTGAAATCAGAGTTTCTTCCTCTTGACAACTTCATTGTCAAGCAGAAATCCTTGTGACCTGGCTGGAATTGCTAGTGTTAAACACAAAACGAACAAACAAGCCAACACTTGTAGTACTGTCATCAATTTGGCAGTGAAACTATTTACCAAGGGTGCAACTGTTTTGTGGAACCCAGGATTTACTCACCCTCTGGGTTAGTGTTTGAAGCACTAACTCTATGACTACTGTAAGGGTGCTTATTCCAGTCTTTTTTCACCCATTTCCACAAAAAACTGTTCCTCCGTAATACTGATGGAGGAACAACAACAACAAAAGATGGTAATAGCGTGAACTTCCCACCTGTAATTCGATGTACAATCTAATCTGAGGCATTTAAAAACTGCAATATCTGCTATAAAGTTTATGATCCTCTGGGAATTACTTCTTGACTCTTGTGAGGAAACAATTTTGAAAGGGATGCCTGGTGAGCTAAAATTCAATTGTGGAGAAAAACTCAGAGTCCAAGCTTCTCTTTTCAGTAGGAAGGCAACACTTCTATCTGTTGTGCTGTTTGAAGCAAAGACAGCTGATGTGCTATCACAAAGGGTTAAGATTCAAAAGATGCTTGGGCTTTCTGGAGAAGTGAGTCAAGGACAGTTTAAAATTGTCTACGATATCTGCCTGTGTCTTTGGCCATTCTTATGCCCTTAAAGCTCATGCTAGTCATTCATTGAAGTGTGGAGAATCAATATGCCACAGCATCTTGCAATATGTGAGTTGCATTCTGGCACAAATGACTTAAAAACAACACAGATCTCAATACAAAAGTGATTGCAACCCCTATACTCTATTTTGACAGAAAATATAGTCCTTGTTCCCCCAAACCCATCACCACTGTGGTACTCACTCTCCTTCCATATCTTCTCCTCTTCCAGAATAACTGGAATTGGCATTTACTAAGTTGGTATTTTTCAGAAATAGGTGCCATGCTTGTAAAGTACAGTTCTTGCTCCTGGGCATCTAATGGTTGCTCTGTGCCCTGGCTATGAATTTAATAAACATGTCTGTTAGCAAAGGTGCAAACTACTGCACCTGCTTTTGCTGGAAAATATATCGTCTCATTTCTAATTGCTGATGTCTGGGGGCAGACAGAGTTCCAGGCAAGGATACAGAGATTTATATGGAATTTGGCAGTTGGAATTTGGTCTGGAAAGGGTTTAAATGCACATACTACCAAATTTTCCTTCAAATTCTCTGTAGACTCTCCAGCTACATCTTAACTGATAAATTGGGGACAGGGCACGAGTCTGAACATTGTCCTGAGATTGTCACTACAGATTAATTTCTAGCGCAGTCACTTACATGGGTTTTGCCCAGACCAAGTAGAATTCCCTCAGGCAAAGCTCAGGTATATTTGGGGTTTTTTCTCAACAGGTTGTATGGATGAGGTTACACTGTTTTGAAGCAGGAGGGAATTCATTAATATGAATGGAGCTATGTCACTTGCCTTCAGATCCAGAAAGCAAGCCTTTTCCCATATGATCTGCTCTTTTAGACAAAATATCCCCAGTGTAGTGAAGAAAATGCATTTTGAGATTATACTGGCTGCTTGAGAATGTTCTAGGGATGTGTAGGGCCAGGGCACACAAACCTGATAGAAACTTATTCTGGTAGTTGGGAGGGTTCTTACGATGATCTGTACCCAAAACTGCTGCTAGTGTTTGTTTTGTTGAGTTGATTCACTCCGAAAGAAAACTCAGAGGTGAATTAATATTTATGCAATATGGGGGATCAGCTGGTCCCAGATGTGGGATTGAACTGGTGAAATATTTATTTAGTAGTAAAGACTTGGTGGATCCTCAGCTGTTATAAATTTGTTCTATTACAATCATAAAAAGCACCATCTATCTCCAAGGGCAACGAACCAAGACAGAGGCAGCAGGGCCGTGACGTGAGAGGGTGACAGGGATTACTCCTGGCCTTTCCCCATGAAAAGTGAGATGGGATTTGAGAGAGTCATGAAGCCTCCTAAACCCATCATGAACCCTTCTAAAGCCCACGAGAAAAGCCAAACGTATATGACGAAAACTGGAGAGGGCAGCAGCATAAAACAGAACAGCAGAATTTACCAGTAATCCTACCTAACTCCACCAGGTTGCCTCTAGTAGAGTCATGGCTCAAACGAAATCAAAGATGACTATATTTACTGAGGGCTTGATCCACAGTCCTTTGTCTCACATAGCTTTGTGTAGAGCTGAGAGAAACTGATGAAATCTCCTATAAAAACCAAGATAGACTCTTTCTTGCTTTCATGCTAAAATTCTTTGATAAAAGGAACTCCTCAAGGGTGTTTCAATGCTTTAACCTGAACAGTGGCTAGGCATGAAATGGATGCCATAGGACCAACAGTTTCTGGGTGAATGTTCTGAGGTAATGGAATAACATCCAAATGCATTGACAAGGAAAAAAAAAATTGCTGAGATAAGTGAGTTTGGGGTGATTTATGAGTGAATTTCTTGTTTTTCAGCAGGGCTAGGGAGTTTCATAAAGGTCTATATGAAGGCGTGATAACGTTTTCATCTATATATAATGCAAATTAGAGAAACAAGTATTGAGAGGAGAAGAAATATGTTTCTTAATCAGAAATTTATGGAACTTTTTCCCACAACGAAAAGACATTTATTTTTATCTGGGAGGTATTTGTAATTGTGCAGGGACACAGTGCTACCTTGTGTATGATTTTGTCGTAATTAAATCGCCTTTGTTACAAGCAGCTACATGGGACGACCTCTAAAATATGAAAACAATCACTCTTTACTAGCATTTTTGAAGTCTCAGCTTTGGCAGACAGACTCATTAGCCCCAGGTGCTACTCCAGCCATCTCCCCATGCCTTAATTTTTCCAATCTCTGCTTGAATTTTAAGCCTGAGAGCAACTGAATGCCTCCTGGCTGGTGGCAGCCAGACTGACTTCGTGAAGTCTGAGAGGAGACAAGAAGCTGGTTAAGCTTGTGAGCTCGAATTAAATGGCTGACAGTGAAACCTGCTAACACTGCTCCCAAGAAAAGCATGAGAGGTTTTTGGACAGTAGCTAGACCTGACAGCTCCTTACAGATTTGCTGCTTGTCCTTGGAAAGAAAGAAGGAAAAACAAATCAAACAAAACCCCTCAACAATACATTTTCCAATAAGTGCTTAGTTTGTTTAGACACTAGCTTTTTTTTGTTTACTAAAGAATCTTTACAAACTCCTCATGAGGGACATTATTAAATGTCTTTTAGTAATACTGTGTGAGCACTGAGATTTCCAAAGGTATTTGCCAAGGTCCATTAACAAACACGTTTGATGAATTTAAATTGCCTTTGGGCTAAGAAGGAACATTTTGACTGTGAGACGTCCTGAGCCAAAGACAATGCTTTTTTGGCTTTAATAATTTTGATATGCTTTTCTTTCATATTTTTTTTTCACTTTTTTTTTTTTTTCCAGGGGGGTGGGACACATGCAAGCTTATGTCAGTTTTAACAGATGTATTTGCAATAGAAGATGCAATGAATTTGCAATAGAAGATGTGATGAACTCTCATTTTCTATTTATCTTCTCCAGGCCAGTCATGACCATATAGAAATCATAAGCTCTACTGTTCAAGCATCTCTCTGCAAAATTGTTCTTCTCCTTTTCTCTTAGAATCTGCAGCTCAGCCCTTTAAGAGAAATGATACTGGGCTACAAGGACTTCTAATCTGACGAAAGGAGTGAGGTTTGTGTTCACATATGACACAAAAGTGTTATCTCTATCCTAGTGCTGAACTGTAAATACTGATAGCTGCAAAACATCATCCTGCAAATTATGGATATTTTCCTGTAGAAAAGGGGAAAATCTCACCCTGTCCCTTGGTTGTAGATTCCCTGTGCTGAAGTTACGCTGCAATCTGCAGCTGGAAGGACCTCACAAAATGGGTGTCAATAGCCAAACTGATGCTGATGAAATTTCTACTGAAATTAATAAAAGTCATTCTTCTGCAGCACTTGCTCATCGTTCATTACTTAATATTGCTTTTGAGGGTTTAAACCACAAGGGAAGATCACAGATCACTGCATGGCTGAAGTTAAAGGTCATTCAGCATTGTGTCTTTGTTGAGATTCCTCTGCTGGATTTTCTGCTATTTATTATTAATCGTTCAACTGCAGCTGAATCTATTGAAACCCTTAGCTGGAAAACCACTGATGACACTCCTTAACTTCTAAGTATTGCTGGCTTTATTAACTTTCAGATCAACTGGCCACCCAGGCAATTAGCTGAGCTAGCTGTAAAACCTAGCTGTGTTTTCTAGCACTAATTTAACCTTTTTTTTTTTTAAGAGATTAATATACACAGATTCACTTTAAGATCTGTTTCCACAGAATAATACTTTAAGGGTTCTTCATCAAACCCCTTCAAACTTCCTGAGGAACACAAGTAGGAGCTGAAGCCATGAACCTTGTGTGTATGAAGTGCAATGGCTGTTTTTCATAGTTTGACACTAGAGATGATATTCACTAGATTTCTAAGAAAAGCACAGGAAACACACTGAAAATAAGAATGTCAAAATCACTTGCTCTCACATCAGCCTTCTCCAACACTTGATAGTTTTGAAACCTCATAAATAAAAGAAGAGTGATATTCTCAGTATTCCGGTTTAATGGAGAACTCTTTCATAACTCACACTTTTAAAAGCATGTTTCCCCTTTGTAAACAAAACTAGAGTCTTCACTTCAGTATGTTTTATTTTCCTCTCCCAGTGAAAGAATTCACGATTTTTCCATAACGCCCATTCTGAAGAGGAGTTCAGATTCCCTGAATATACAAACGAAGCGGTAAATGAAAGACGAAAGAGAAAAAGAAAGATGATGTGAGCACATAATTTATTTGGTTGAACCTGGAACAACCACAGTGCTCCTGTACTAAAACTACAGGAGATTTATCTAGGTTATCTGCCGTGAGCAACTACTATGCTAGCAAAGCTGTATTGCACATCTGCAGTACTTTCTAATTCAACATTGCCCCATCAGCACTGCACATCCACAACACTTTCTCCTTTTGCATGTTACACTTGCAGTTTAGCACGGAAATATTTATGTGGCAAACCATCAATAAAAAAACTTAGGGATGCCCTTTATAGGGTGAAGACTGCACAGAAACTGGAGATTGAGTCATTTTCCCTGCTGTTGGTGACACATTTTTTCATCAATGTTTCCAGAAGGTTATATATTCTTTTTTAGTTACAGAAATCTTCAAAACATTCCCAAAGCTTATTAGATTTCCTTCTTCCATTCATAGCTGTAATGAATTTCAGAGCCACTCTGACATTCTCTTTGACATGTTTGACAGGAGACTGATATCGTATTGCTGGTTTTTTCTGTCTTCCTCATCTCGTGATTAAAAATGGCATGATATTAAATAGCTTAGATGAGGTCTGTTTTTAACCCAAGAAAATAAATCTTTTACCATAGATTGAGCAAAAATGCTTGACTAAAAAAAAAAAAAAATTATTGATACTGCAGTCAGAGAGCCTCTTTAGCATTCATTTGAAACAAACTTGATTTCTGAAGTCTTCAGAAAACACTGTTTACAAAAAAAACAAAAACAAACAAACAAAATAAGGAAAAAGAGCTGTAAAAATAATTTTAAGAAACCTTATTTAAAAAACTTTTTTTTCTCCATACCTATACTTATCTATGTACATTATGCAAGATCAGTAATGAAGGGTTATTTCTAACAAATCCAAAAAGGGTTAACCAAAGGGGTTTCAACCCATGACTAAAATTCATTAAGCAAAGTTTATATGAAAGTTAATATCTTTTTCTCTTAATTTACTGCTATAGATCACGGGGAAAAAAAAAAAAAAGAAACTTTTGGGCTCAGTTCTTCATGTCTGAAACAGAAATAGTATAATTAAGGTTAAGCATAGGTTTAGAATCTTCTTAATCAGATCAACAAACTGGCATAAATATGGCTGGCACCTTATCAGAAATAAATATTCTTGAGCATTTTTGAGTGACACACAGAGAACATGGGATTTTCTCAGAACTTCTAATCACATGCAAAAATAAGCAGAAAATGCTGGCTCTTTAGAACAAAAAATATTTATATAAAATACATCAAGAGTGTAATCAGATTATATGTTCATTTGTAGGGGAAAGTGTGTATGCTTATTTGTCATTTCTAAATCAATAGCTAATATGTAAGGGCATTTATATAAAATTGGAAACTTACATTCAAGACCTTTCCTGACTCAGGAATATAGGGGTGTTTCCTATTAAAAGCAAGGCTCTAAAACCATCCTGGGAGGAAATTTCCCTCTTCACTTTTCCATATAATATGTTAAGAATCTTACTTTTATACCAGCGAGGAACAGACATTTCATAAAATCTGAAAAAAATCAATCATACACTGGAAAAATCAACTTCTATGCACCTACACCAACAAGTTGCAGCATTAGATCATAGACCCAGGGGAATAATTTCAGGAGCTGGTAGACGTAAAGAGCTGTTAGTCTCTCCTGAGCCAGCCAGTGAACTGAGACATTAAACAAGCTTTAGCAATGTGTATATTCTAAGAATTTGCCTGTGTTCTTTTTATCTCTGATTCGGAAGTGTCAGAAATCGGAAGAGCAGGAGGGAAGTAGTTACTCCCATGGGATTTCTGTTGCAAAGTATAGTGGGAAAGTGTGGAATTAACAGTGTGCATTTGCCTCTTTGTTGTTTTTTTCCTGATGGATTAGATTTGGAGGAAAATAAATACAGAGAAAACAGCAACAACAACCAAAACCACATTAAAAACAAGACCCAAACTACACCCTAAACTAAATTTTGGTGGCTGGAAAAAACAAAACTATCCAAACTCCATATAAAGCTTGCATATTAGCCGTGGTCACAATGAAAGTGCTTGTTTCTACCCTAACAGCAAACATTCAATATCTGTTATAAGAGTTAAGGGTAAACCCTAGAAGTGGGACACATGGTATTTCTAATAATGCTTCGCTGGTTGTGAGCTCTGCTGAATTAAGACATAAGTAACTTGGACATACCTCTGTTATATTTTGATCTAACTATCCCCACCTCATTTACAGAAATAAGATAGATCTACCTCTTTTTCTGTGCCAAACTCATGACAGTATCCTGCTTCTTGGCCGCTGAAAGAAAAGTGTCTGGGAATAACAACATCAAATAAGTGTTCATCCATGATAAGACTTCCTGTGTTTTACATGTAAAATGTAAAACCAACAGAATACCATTTTATCTGACAAGGAAAAGGTAAAGAATAATTGCTTTCTATTGATTTCCCCCCAAAAGTGATAGAGGCATACCTCCAATAGGTACATCACAGCTTTGTTGTTACTTTGAATCTAGGAGAGCGTCCTACCTCTAATGCTGTTAACTAAATGCAAGACAAACTATTTAAAACAATTCCTGTTTTAAAACAAAAAAAAAGAAAACCTCTTTGTGGATGGTTCTGTATCAGTTCCTGTACGGGTGCAGGAAAGGAACTACAGCAAATCAACTTTTCATATTTGTTTTCAGGAAACAAAGATGATAAATAAATTCTGGCCCCATTCTGATCCTTGGATCAACATTGCACTCCCAAAAGTGAAAGGCAAAGGAAATGATTCTATAGCTAGAATCATATGGACCATATTAAAACAAAAAATGCTGAATGCCAGTAAGAGTCAGTGACTACTAGCTGGATTTCTAAAATGAAAAATTAAATTTTTTGAGATATTTAATGTGTCTTAACCATGTCTGTGGCAGACATTGGTACTTACCAATGATGCACGTTTAATAACCTGAGGGTCCTTGGTTAGTCACTGGAGAAACAGACACAGAATCATAGAATGGTTTGGGATGGAAAGGACCTTTAAAGATCATCTAGTTGAACCCCCCTGCCACAGGCAGGGACATTTTCCACTAGACCAGGTTGTTCAGAGCCCCTCCAATCTGGTCTTGAACATATCCAATGATGAGGCATCTACAACTTCTCTGGGCAACCTATGCAGCATCTCACCACTCTCATTTTATAGAATTTATTCATTTTGTCCAATCCAAACCTTATATCTTTCAGTTTAAATCCATTACCCCTTATCTTGTCACTATAGGCTCTGGTAAGAAGTCTCCCTCTGTTTTTCTTCTAAGACCCCTTTATATATTGAAATGCCACAGTAGGGTGTCCACGGAACCTTCTCTAGGCTAAAAAAGACCAGCTCTATCAGACTTCATTCATAGAAAACGTGTTCTAGCCCTCTAATAATTTTTGAGGCCCCCTGCTCTATCAGATTTGTGTATTTCTTGATCTGGGCACAGTACTTAAGGGGGAGGTCCCATGAGAGTGGAGTAGAATAACTTCCATCAAACTGATGGCCATGCTTCTTTTTATGCAGCCCAAGATATGATTTGCCTTCTGGGCTGCAAGGGCACATTGCTGGGTCATGTCCAACTTTTTATCTAGCAATATCTCCAAGTCCTTCTCTGCAGGGCTATTCTCAATCCATTCACCAGTAAGCCTGAACTGATACTGGTGATTGCCTTGAACCAGGTCCAGGAACTTGCACTTGACCTTTTTGAACTCCATGAGGTTTCTCATGAGCCCAACCCTCAAGTCTGTGAACATCACTCTGGATGACATCCCTTTCCAAGAGAATCAACGGCACCACTCAGCTTGATGTCATCTGCAAACGTGCTGAGGGTGCACTCAATCCCACTATGTCATTGAGGAAGTTACTAAACGCTACTGGTACCAGTACTGACCCCTGAGGGACACCACACCATCTGGACATAGAGCGGCTGACTGCAGGTCTTTGTTTGTGGCCGTCGACCTAATTTCTTATTCGTCTAACAGTCCATCCACGAAATTTGTATCCCTCCAATTTAGCAGCAAGAATGTTGTGGAAGACTGTATTAAAGGCCTTACAGAAGTCCAGGCGTATGACATTCATAACTCTTCCCTTGTCCACTGATGCAGTCACTCCATTGTAGAAGGCCACCAGATTAGTCAGGCATGAGTAGCCCTTGGTGAAGCTATGTTGTCTGTCTGTAATCAATTCCCTGTCTTCCACATATTTCAATATATCTTACAGGAGAATCTTACCAGATGATCTTCCAGGATCTTACCAGACGCAGAGGTGAGACTGGCTGGTCTGCAGTTCCCAGGATCATCCTTTTAATGTTTTTAAAAAACAGGCATGATGTTTCCCTTTTTCTAGTGGCTGGAGACTTCACGTGACTGCCATAAATTTTGAAATATCATGGAGCGTGGCTTAGCAACTACATCTGCTAGTTCTCTCAGGACCCTGGGATGCATCTCATCAGGTCCTACATCTCCCAAATGAGTCTAAACTACAGCCTTGGTGCTTGGACTTACGTTATTTTTTTATTACCTTTTGAAAAATCGAAAGGACCACTTACCCCAACCAGACTGATAAGAATTTGCTTTTTTAATAACTGAATAGTACACAAGCAAGGTAAAGCCCATTTGATGTATTGCATTTGTCAGGTTATTTATCTTAGCACACGTAAATCAAACTAGTAGTCAATCAATTAATGAGATACTGATATTACCAAATGTTATGATTGCCATCAAATATGTCAAATTAATAATAACAATCAGTTTCTACAGCTATGAAACCTTTTAATAATAGCAATCAGTACCTAATGCTGATAATAGGAGGAATTAAAGCAATGAAGTTATAGATTCAAAAATCAATAGAACTCATCAGATTTCATAATATTAAATAAAATTTAATCAAGTCACATTCAATAACTCATTTTTAGGAATTAAGATAATCTTATTTTACTAGACAAAGGCCTAAACAAGTCTTTCCCCAAGCTGTTTTGATTCAGCGTGTCTCCATTTTTTCCTAATTCTGAATGCAGTGCAGCAAGAAGATACATTATGTGTTGAAGAGACTGAACACTTGAAAAATACATTTTCTTTAGTCTCCAAGTAAAATGGCAGATGGAAAAAGCCCTAAATATTTGTTTTGTTTTCCTTTGTTTTCCGAAATCTAGGAGCATAGTAGAAGAGGTCACTTGCCACGGGGAACTGCTCTGGAGCCGGTCTGGTGCTCACCAGAACAGCAGATATTGGTGCACAGGGGCTTTTCTGGGGCAAGGAAGTGCCAGGGATCAGAGAAACCTTCCAGTACTGTTTAATATCTTCACCAATGACATAAACGTTGGGATTGAGTGCACCCTCTGCAAGTTTGCAGATGACACCAAGCTGAGTGGTGTGGTTGACGCACCTGAGGGATGGGATGCCATCCAGAGGATCTGGAGAAGCTCAAGAAGCAGGCCCATGTGAAGCTAATGAGGTTCAACAAGGCCAAGTGCAAGGTCCTGCATGAGGTCAGGGCTATGGCCAGTATGAATTTTTTGGTTGTTTGGTTGGGTTTTTTTACCTTAATATTCTTCCTCATGATAAACAGAAAAGATATTCTCAGCAAACTGTAGAAATCCAAGGTTTTATCTAGCCACTGTGTGATCAGGCAAGGCAGAGGAAACATAAACAGTTCTTGGGTAAAGCAGTGCAGTGCTGGATGAGACATCCAATTGTAGAAGAATCTGGAGACTGTTCACAGCAAAAAATCAAGAAACTTTATGTATCTAAAATGGAAAGGAAATCAGGCACACACCAAGCAAACCATGTCTTCAGCCGTTCAGACTGTAAGAGACAACTCTGACATATACTTAGATTTTCTAACAGCAAATGTGCAGAAAAAAAGCAAGTTTTGTTTTTATGCAATTCAATCCAAAAGTTCTGAAGTCAATTCCATAAAATAAAATATTCCATCTTGGACATCTTGCATAGGAAAAACAAGTATATTGACTTCCCAGTGGAAAGTAGACAAAGTAAAATAAATAATAAACCAAAACAAACAAAAAGCTAAACCAAACTAAACTATAATAAAATAAATTAAATAACCATCACCTATAAAAATGAAATTTTCACATTTTGATTCTTGCTAAACATTGTTTATTAGTACCTCACATTTTTCAATTATGAGACCTATGTTCTGGTTGTCAAGAGAACCTAAAGACAAAAAAAACCCCAGATCATCTGAACAGCTCAGAAGTCCACAGTGACCAGCCAAGTTTCTTAAACCCAAACCTTGATTTATTTTGTTAGCAACAAACAACAAATAGCCTCGACAATTGTCTGTCATATAAAATTTGGGGATCAGTTCAGTTGCCTGAGAAAAAGGCATACGGTGCTGATTAAGAACGTCAAGAATATCCAAAATATTCACAGAGCAGTTGGGTATAATACAAGAATCGATAGATACATGCACCTTTTTTTGACTGGTAATTGGAGATCAAGCAGCATACCTTCAACATACTGTAACATAATACCATACAATACAATATTTTATTATACCACAATACCACCTGCAAAACTGAAATTTCCACAGAAATATTTTGATTCTTGCTGATATTTTTTTTTTTTTTTTTAATGTTTTTAAATAACTTTACATGTTCCCTTTCTGGAAAACACCCTTGGGGCGTCTTGGATGACCACATATGCCAGTCACTACATTGTTCTCTTTCTATCTCTACTTTAGAGCTGAAATAACTTGCAGTTTCTTGCACACTCATTTTGGTTCCCGGTGTCTGTGTTTCTGTCTTAACTAGTCATCACCTCCATTACTTTTTCTTCATCTCCTAGGAGACCTCTTGTTAAAAGGTATGCTCTGCTGCAGAAATAAATCACCCTCAGAAGGAGCTCTGGAGAGCTGAATCCTGGATGGGCACAGGCCTGTGGGGTTTCCTTCTGGCTATTTCTTAACTCTTTCTCTACTTAACTGGTGCTGCTGGGGTCCTGTGTACAGAAAATAAAAAGACTTGATCTTCTATGGTGATCAGAGTCAGTGCCCAAAAGCATCTAGCTCATAGGAAACCCTAGCTCATAGACAGCATAGACGTAAGTTGTAGCCATTTAAATACCAATTTGTCTACATTAATGCTGTAATATCAACTCTAAAGTGCACTGGGTTTCTGTGTTTTGAATACGTGGATGTAGTTCTTTGTGCGTTTTGGTAAATATGTTTCCAGGCCCTTTCAAGAGAATGTCTCCTAAGAGACAGCCAGTGCCCTGTTTTATGCACATCTTGCCTTTATTTGAATCCATTACAACCCTCGAGATTTACATTTTTTTGTTCTCATTCTTACAGATTTTTTCATGAGTTTTTAAAAGCCTCTTAGTTACTCTTCAATAACTGGAAACAATTCAGAATTTCTAATTGCCTATTAAGGGAGATCAGAAATGCATGTACTGCAAAGCAGTTCGGATCCAAGGGAGATTATGTTATTACATTTTGTTCTTCTTTTCTTTTTTTTTTTTTTTTTGATTGTTACTTTTACAAATTGGCAGATTTCTTAGAATAATATGGCTATAATTGTGCATCTGTTTTTTACTAGTAGTGACATTATTCTCAGACTAGCCAAGAATACCAGCACTAAACAGCAAGAGGTGTATAGGATGCTGTGACAGTGAATGGAGCCTCAGATAATAAACTGTGTCAGGTTTGTGTTGGTTCCACAAAGTTCGTGTGTTTCTCCATCACACTCCTGAGATTAGCAGGAGTGGCTGAGGTCCAGGAGAAATCAAGGAAACAGCAACAGCAGCAGTTCCAGAATGGGAGGAGGAAGAGGCAGCCGATGCATCGCAGAGGGTTCAGGAGAAAGAGAAAGGAGCAGCAAAGGAATTAATCTATAAAGGCTTGCAACCCACCAACAGCCGTAGTGTTCTTTCTGCAATTATTTTAAGCATATGTTTTCAAAAGAGAGGAGACATTACTAAAGGCAGCTATTACACAGACACTTGAAGACATATCAGCCTTAAAGGTGTTTCCTCATATCTGGAGGCTTCTTGTTCCAAAAATTCCGGTGACAAAACTGCTGATCCGTTTTATATTGCACACTGTAGGGCATTATAACAGTATATCTGACTCCATAGGCTTGAGATAAACAGGCTACTTTAAAGCACTGGTAACAAGAATGAATCCTCACATCACCTGTCATGATACTGTTTTAGGAATATTTTCAGTGTTGATGTTACATCTTGGTAGTTGAGGGAGAAGTGTTTAACAAGAATCTCATGAAGACCAGACTGCAGATGAAGGCAAATTGTATTATGTTCAGTCCAGGGACACTGATTGTAGGTGTTTCAAGTAAAGAACGAGAGGATTTTTAATGTACAACATCCAAGGCACATTCGCCTCTTTTTTGGTGAGATTTGCAGATTTACAGTACTGCGAAATAACAGATCCCTTCCTGCATTGCAATTACTGAAAAAAATTAGGTCTATATATCTTCAATCTCAGATTATGCTGTTTCTAATCCTTGTAACTATGAGCCAATTGCTCAGTACAGCAGAGAAATGTGTGTTAAAAGAAAAAAAAAAAATCGAACTAAAATGTCTTTACAGACAGCATAAATTGTATTGTCTGAGCACTTCAAAATATTTAGTGGATTTTATCTTGACAACTTCATTGCAAAGTGGGGAAGTAGTATTAAATTTTAAGGACAAAGACCTAAAGCACAGAAAAGCAAATGATCAACATCAAAACCAAACCAACCGACCCAAAAACCCACAAAACCAAACAACCAACAAACGCAACAAAAATAGATCTCAGGCACTGATCTTTCTGAATTGCTGTTCTGATTTTTGTATCTTATGCGTAATATGTATATTTTGGAGAGCAAAAATTGTCTGAATAGGTTACAGTCATGGTCTTTCTGAATTGGAAGAGTTCTAGCTCTCCTTGGCACTAGACAGCTGATGTCTGATTCTGCACCTGAGTTGCATCACTATAAATACTATTCATGCTCTATGTCTGTGACGAAGGAGCTCTTTATTCTGTATTCCTGCAGACCAAACTTAACAAAGCCTTATGGTTAGTGACTCAGCTTTCCTGACCGTAAAACTTAAGTAATGAAAAGACCTTCTGAACAATGTAACAGCTGTAAAAATAAGACAGAAATATTTGTTATTGAAGAATAAATGCATGCGAACACAGGAAATTTGTGGGCTAACTAAATCCCTAGTCCATCCTGTCCAGGAAATGTTTCAGTGAAAGAGGAATTATAATTAAACACTGTGAAAGCAGAAGGTTAACCTGATTTTTTTTTCTTGTTTTAATCCTGAAGGTTTCATCCAGAGTCCCAAGTCTAAATCCTTGCATTTTAAATCTGTTCCTTCTCACACATATTTTGCATTCTAGCTTAAAATGTTTAGTAGCCTTATTGCTTGTTTGAACATTCATTTATTGAAAGGTTTTTGTTGTTTATTTTTGACATACACACTAATTCATTTTGATTGCACATATTTGAATGTTTTTACATGCATAATTAAGATTTTAGCTAATATTCACACCTACAAAACTCACAGTGATGCACATTCGTATAGTCAAGGAGGAAAATGCATTCTTAAAGGAAAAAAAAAAACCTGACATTAGCTACTATGGTGTGCGAAAGTTTCTGAAATGCCTCCTTTCCTTTTTGAGATGTCTTTTTTTTCCGAATATTATTGAATGACCATGCTCAACATACATCTCAGCTATTGAGCATCCTATGTCAGTGCAGAGTCTCATTGATTTTAGTAGGATTTTGCGATACTGGATCCAGGTGCAGAATTGGAGCCAAAGTCAGAACAGAGGGAACATTGATCCGTGATGGTATGGTGATTCCTGTGTTTCTGTGCTATTGAATTACATCATGTTCCAAAGTCATTGAATTAAAAAGAATATGCCTGATAATAACTGTGAGGCTTTTGCAAACTGTAGCACAAAGTATGTCAAATTACTCTCTGAATGATTCAGCCAAAATTTCTGAATGACTCGGTCGCACAATCCATAGAGTTTATAATTAAAAGTATGCAGGTACATGAATATGGGTGCATTTTTCTTAGATATGCTTCAGAGACCTACAGAAGCCTCAGACATTGCTAGAGATATGTTGAATTAACCATAAATAATTCAGGTAGCCTGAGAACCTCTGCATCTACTCTTTTGCAGAGAATCTGCATGTACTGGTATTACCTTTCCTTCTACCCACTGGCAATTATTTTTGAAAAAGTTCATTATTATTCAGATGTAGAGCAGGTATTTGAAATAAAAGCTCTAACCAAAAAAAAAATTAAAAAAATATATCCAGATGTGCTATTCTGAGTTTCTCCAAGATATGTCAATATGTTATTTTGGGGTCACAGATTGATGTTATGTGACTCTAAATGTCAAACATGAGAAAAAAAAATAAATTGTTTCTCAGCTTTGGATAGACAGTTCTGTTCTTATACGCAATGTTCTATCTAAATTCTTGATTGCTTTATAGAAGATCATGCCCCTAATAAAAGTGCTTCTCCTTCTGCATTTTTGACATTGCTCTGCTTCTTTTTCTTTTCTGCCCTTCAGTAAAACTGATTCATGCAGCACATTTGGTTCTCATATGCACTTAGTTATCCTAGAAGTATTATAACTGCAGGGAATTAGTTAAAATTAAAAAGTGTTAGCAAAACAGAGCAAGTTATTATATATTTAAAAAAAAAAAAAAAGAAAGAGAAGCTGACTATTTTGAGCTGAGTTCAGCTCTATGATTTATAGTCTCTTGAGCAGAGATGGGTGAAGTGTTTTTTGACCTAAAAATTTCCACTGCAAAACACAGAATAGTGTCAACCATTTGAGCCATCTAAATGTTACATAAAATAATGGTTTTTATTTCAAGATTTTTAAAACAACAATAACAATTTTGTCTGAAATTATTTTTGCAAATGCACCTGTGAAAGTAATTTGAGACAAAAACATTGCAGGGGACTTTTTTCCTCAATTATTTAAAAAAAAAAAAAAAATCTTACTTTCTAGAAAAGCGACACAGTTTGTTCAATCCAAAACATATTTTTTCCAGACCTGACACAAAATTAAGAGCTAATTACTTGCTCAGCTCTACTCCTGAGTTTAAACAAGATCTCTAAGGGCTTTGCATAGCCCAGATATCTTTATGTCTCTTTTGCTTTTCCACTTTTCTTAACTTATTGGTCTGATATATATAACTCAGGATAGGAAGATAATTTTGAGATCATACACTGCAACAGACTGAAGGTGATCTTTGCTCAAGTAACAGGGTGGTCTTAAGGTGGTATTGCCTGTTTGTGGTTGTACAAAACCACTAAAATACGGCTTGTTCATTTGAATTATTGCACACCTGCTGAAGGTTGCTGCCTTTCACAGGCCACATCAACCAGCTGAGGTTGACAGCCCCCCTCACAAACTATTTTTTCAATGAGGTGGCGAAGGAGTCCTTGCTCTGAGGACAAATATGTACTCTGGCTCACTTCAAAGCACAAAGAGAAAGACACGCCACAGCCCCAAGGGAATAATTTTCTTATCAACAGCAATACATTATATCAAAATGTGTTTATTATAAGTAAACGAAACGGCAACTAATGGAGGTTTGATCACTGCAGGGAAGACTAGGTTCCTGTGCTGCTTCTTGGTCCCTGTGTTGCTCCTTAATGATGTTTTGGACCTCAATTTGCACTGTTTGTCTACATCTCAAAACAGTGTTACCACTCTGTTTAAACTCTTATGTACTCTCCAGAATTAATTTATTCTATCCAGTTGGGGCGGGGAGTGAGGAGGTTTTGTATGTCTGTCACATACTTCACGTCACATTCACGCCGTGTTGTGATCTTCATAACTGTCTCTGCCTTCTTCATGTTTTCATTACGTTAGGTGCAAGGCAAGTGACTCATGTTTATAAAAAGGCCAGTTTTTCCTCAGCTCTTTACTTGCCATCTAATTTATTAGGCTAGGTGATTCTTAAAGCCTCTGACACCACTGGAACAATGTTTTCCATCGACTCTGTAAAGGCTATTTGCGAATCATGATATGTTGCAAAAAACAATGAACCAAACAAACTTCTAGGAATCTCTACTGAACTGCCAGGATGCTGCAAGGGTTGGTGACTCCATGGGAGCCAGGATCTGTAGGGAATCCTCAAGAGAACAGAGGGAGGGATAAGAGCCCAGTCAGGGCCAGGCCCCAAACCAGAGCATCAGGAACCCCTGTGGGGATGTTGCAGCTATACAGAACAACAAAGGAATTTCATTTTATACCAGTTGAGAAGATCTGGTAATCTCTTTCCAAACTCTTAGATAAATCGGAAAACGTCAAAAAGTTGCTTCTATGGAAGAAACTGTTCTGTTTCTCTGACAGAAGTATTTTCTACGAGCTAAACCCATGAATCTGCTTAATCTAGGCAAAACAATCTGTGGTCCATCTTTCTCTACATTACAAAGTATATATACATAAAGAAGTTTTCATAAGACGTATTCTAGTCAGTATTTCAGACTGAGTTTCACATCGCTATATAATAATCAATACTGTGATAAGTTTTTTAAACTTTTACACTTGCTCGAGAGTTTGTGATATAAGCTTAATTGCACGTGTGAATGAATAAATGCACGTCTCCAAAGATACATATTTGTCTTCAAAAGCTTTAAGGAAATATAAAACATGATGAGTGGGATTTTGTATGAGGGAATACATGACTTATCTAGAAAAGAAAAAAAAAAAAGAATTATGGAACACAGAAGCCCTTTAAAAAAGGAAAGTTACTACTGAATATGGAAATTTAAGGATTTTCAAGTTTCTTATTTGCAGCATCTTTATTTTGGTGAGCATTAATAGCAGAATTGCACTGGCAATGTAAATCCCAGCAGAACTTGCAAATCTTGGATCAGAATTCATTTCCTCTTCTCTTTGTTGTAATAATGAGTATACATAGAAACAAATCTCATATTTCTTCGTTCCTTTTTTCCTGAAGTCTTCAAAGATTAGTGAAAGGGGAATTTTAGCTATATGGAGGAGCTAATGATGTGCAGCTCTGTAGCTCTCGGTTGCAGATGAGTTATTTGTGTTGTAGGGATGCATGCTGTAAGCAGGAGGCCACTGACTCACAGTAAGCGAGTTTTCAAGTTCCAAAGTTGTTACAGGCTGGACAAAGAATGTGCAAACACAAATGCTAAGCCTTGTCAAAGGCCACCGAACAAGTAGATGTCAAAGCTCAGGAAAGAACTCTTTTCACACCCAGGCAAAGGTCTCAACAACATGACTGTGCTGATTTTCATAATCTGTTTTTGGAGGATTTTTGCTTCCATAAAACCATTGATTTGAATGAAGCTATTCACATGGGGAATCCTAATCCATTAGGATTTAGGCCCGGAGCCCAGGCCTGAATGTTGTTTAGTGGCTTGCTGGTAATGAACTACTGGGCCTGTATGGGTACAAAACACTGCATATGTTTTTCTTATATCTTTGAATAACCCAAACACAATCAGCTCCTCTCAATAGAGGAACTATATGTTAGCAAAATAGTATTAATATTAATATTAGTATTAATATTACTACTATTACTGAGTTGGTATTTTCCTGTTACTGCTTCTCAGTTTCTGTGGAAAGAGGAGGGTTAAATGGCTTCAAGATCCCGCTTGCCTCCTTCCGGGGCACAGAATTGCGATATAATTTTTAGAAAAGAGGGTCAAAACCTATAAACTATTCTCCCACATTTACGCACATCTAAGAAGAAAATGAAGACATTAACCTGATTATAGGCCTTTTGCGCAGAAAAAGCTAATACGAACCACATTAATGTAGCAATCACTGTCAAAGCATGAGATCTAGAGGTGAGGAAGAATTTAAAATTTAAAGAACTTTTCTGAAAGGTCTTACATTTTCCCAAGTAATATCTCCCATTAATTTAACATGTTCATTGTTTTCCTACCCACAGCCACCAAATTATTCTTTCTTTTTCGCATATCGTGCTGATACTAACTGATGGATTAGATTGTTTATAATGTCTGCAACTGAAAAGATTTTTAAAACTGCTGCAATTCAGAAGCTAATAGCTGTTTCTCTTGAAAGCAGAAGGTCAAAATTACAACTCTGTGTACCATGAGGCTGTCACTGTCAATATGGTTTTGCAAACGATCTCTGAGGCACAAACAGAATATACAACAGCAAAATTTATTATATAACTTCTAAACACTTAGGAATATGTTTCATATTGACTTTGATATTTAGGTATGTGAGAGACTTAAAAAATTGAGCATTTTGGAGACCATTTTGACAAATGATACTTCCTCCAACAATTGGCCGGCAATGGAAGCTGTGTCACTTCTAAGTGCATCTAAATTGCCTAGTTCTATTAAGAAGTCATTTAAGCTTCAGCAGTGTTTTGTCTGATTCTGAAACTGAGCACTTGAAATGTATGCTTTGTCCAAACGCATAAGGAAAACCTTATTTTTTACTTTCTTTTTGAGCCAGTCTTCCTCCACAAACATATACACATCCCAAGCTGAAAAGAAATAAAACAACAAATGATGATGACATGTTCTATCAAACACATGAGTAAAATAGGATCTATCACTGTGTCAGTCTGGGCATAAAAGCTTTCTTCTAGAACTCAAGGGGATATTAAAATAAGAAAGCCTTTTTTTAACACTTTATGTGATTCATGATTTAGAAGCAACAGACACGAGATTCACTAGCCAAGGAAAAGCTTAGACAGATACACAGTAATACAGAATAAGTGAAAAGAATTTTTGATTAAGCAAACCACTCAAATGGACATAATAATTTAGAGGTTTCTGCTATGAAATGAGTAGGAGAAAGCTTCTGTGGAAGTTACTAAGTATAATTTACGAAGTCATACAGACTACTGTAATTTGTTTCACTTATATACTTATATATTTGTGCAGCACTTAGAACCGGTAAGCATCAAAGCACTGATGGGAATCAAATACAAATCCTATGTTCAGTAGTCAATGGAAATTGTGTTTTTTTTTTCCTCTGATCAATCTTTTAGCCATTTTATCCACCTCTTCCAATGTAAACACATGGGAAAAACAATAGACAGTTACAACATCGCCATTGCCCAGTCTCACAACTGCACACTAAACAACTGAAAGTTGCTGACAGCATAAGTGTAAGAGTCAGCTAAACAAATGTAAAACAGTCTGAAGAACAGTCTATCCTTAAGAAAGGACAGGGATAATAACGTGCTGGGTAAATGAAAATTTTATGATGATTCCCATTACATTGCTTCAAACTCCACCTTGCAAATGTGTCTTCGCACTCTGAGGTGGAATTAAACTTACTTGTTTGGACAAAACTAATTACTTATTTCTTAATGTCCTTCTTAAAATTGTCTTTTGTTCTTACAGAAAATAGATAAATAAATAACGAGCTGCTGTTGTGCTGAGATCACTGCTCAGCATGCCAAGACATAATCCCAGCTTTCTCGGGCTCTCCATTCTGCCTGTATTGATGAGACTTGCATTTAGACTGTGAGATTTCCTAACCAGAGATGGTCATCTTTGTTCACTCCAACTGGAACCTTATTCCACAGCATGGGCTTCTAGACAGTATAGAAATCAAAACATGTATTGTAAGGAAAGCAGCAAATAAACACTTTACTCACTTCAGTAAGTACTTTGTAAGTGAGTGAATCCTCATGCATTGATGATAACTTGAAGAACAGTATGAATGTTTGGGGAGTAGCGTTACGGCGTGGAAATTGGCACAGCATCAGCTGTGTTCCCAAGATTGAAGACTTTGTTATTAGAAATCTACAGCTATCAAGGTACAGCTCCAGAACTGTCTTTGGTTTACTACATGCAATCAGTGAAGGAACAAGAAACCCCAAAATTTGCAGGCTTTCAGTGGAAGAAAGTAGAACAGAAAATGTTCCTTCCCACACAGAGGTCCAGAATTTAGCAGTAATTTAATATTCAAATCAATTACAGCTCCTCGCATGCTTATCTTAGGACCTAATGCATTGCTATACACTTTGCTGGATCAAAATATTTGCCTTTGAGGTGCTAGCATAATAAAAGGTAAGACAGTGCCTAAACTCATTAGGAGATGAGCAGCTTGCCCTGGTTTTCCTGACCACCAGGCTGTGGCCTTTCAATACGACTTTTCTAGCATCCTTCTTGACAGCATACCTCCTTAAGGAGTGACTTATAATACAAAATACACATTTTGAAAATCTGTGGGGAAAAAAATAATTAAAAAAAAGATATATCAATAAGCCAGTCTCCTAAGCTACATGAGCTCTTGTTGATGTATATCAGAAAACATTGTTTTTAACAATATCTCATGAAATACAATCCAGTTTTAAACAAAAGCATTGTATAGACTCAATTACAGTGAAACTGAGAACCTATCCCTAATTATCCTTTGAAATAAAAACTATGTTGTACTGTAAAGAGAACTGCATATTAAATTAAGATTTATCACTGTATTGTTGGACAGTAATTGTATCTATGTCCAACTTATTTATTTAGCAGATAAATTTAGAACTGGATTATTTCCAGAAGGTTTCAGTACCCATCAGCTCTGAAGTACAGCATCAGAGCAATGAATACAGTAAGGTAATATGCTTTCAGTACAGTAATAAGTGAAATTCAGCACTGACGTGCAAATAGGTTCAACTGAGTGTCCCTTACTTCAGCTTCATTAGAGTTCAGATTACTAATCGATAACTGAGTCAGCCATTGCTGCAGGTAGTCTGAGAAAATGAAAGTGAGAAAAAATACTGTTCTTGGAAGTATCATTTCTGGGGGATATTAGCTCAAGGGTTCAGAGTCACATGCCACCAAAGCCCTGACTCAGTGGCTGATCTGAAATGTCATTGGGAGAATTTATCCCCTGGAGCAACTGGAAATTTCCAGCTATCTACACACATCGTACTGGTCAGAGTTTAAATTCAAAAATACTTACTGTGGACAGGAATACGAGAAATAGTGGATTCAGATAAAGCAATAACTTATCTAAGAATCCATCTGTACTGTAGGCATGTGGTTGTGAATCATTCGGATTCACTCCACAAAAGAAAATAGAAAATTATACCAGCCGCACATATGCACTATCAGAGTCAGCTGCTTGGTCAATCATCCCCCAAATTACAAAAACTTGTCTGGCATTTGGCATAAAATCTCCAGTGCCTGCTATTGTGAAACAAACTGGGTAAGCAATTTATCTATTTGTTTCCTTTAGTTGTGCCATTTCAACATGCAAGAAATCATAAAACCCAGGTAGAAATCACAAAAAGGTCTACTGAGATTGGTTACTCTTTTTTTTGAGGTAAAAGAAGTTTAAAGTACATAGTTGAGAGCTTGAACTAGTAGCTTTGAAGTAGCAATCATGGAATCAGCAACTCTTGTCTGTGGTTTTGACTGCTGTTCACTACTGTATGACTTCTGGCATTCTTCCCTGTATCGCAGCCTCATCCTGTTTTTGCAAGGGTCATGCTGTTTGATGTGTTTCAAAAAGTTGCATTCCTGCAAATCTGTAAGAATATTCATAACTTTTTAGCAAATAAACGAAGCAAACTGCCAAAACAGAAAGGAGAAAACTGGGAGTCATACCTTGAGCCCTCCTAACGTTTCCAAGACAAGAGCCTTGCACCTCTATTTCACATTTTTTCTTAATGAAGTGATGTTTGTGCATTTATACAGCCACGTGCAAGGTCCTGCGCACGGGATGGGACAATCCTAAGCACAAAAACAGGCTCAGCAGAGAATGGATTTGGAGCAGTCCTGACGGCAAGGACTTGGGGGTGCTGGTGCACAAGAAACTCAAAATGACCCAGCAATGTGTACTTATGGGCCAGAAAAAGCAGGTCAAGGGAGGTGATTCTCCCCTTCTACTCCACTCTTACGAGACCCCACATGGAGTACTACATCCAGGACTGGGGCGTCTAGCATACAAAGGGCATGGAGCTGTTGGAGCAAGCCCAGAGGCGACCGTGAAGACGATCAGAGGGCTGAAGCACCTCTCCTGTGAAGACAGGCTGAGAGAGTTGGGGTTGTTCAGCCTGGAGAAGAGAAGGCTTGGCGACACCCCATAGCAGCCTTCTAGTACGTAAAGGGGCCTACAAGAAAACTGGAGAGGCACTTGTTTAGAAGGGCGTGTAGTGATAAGATGAGGCATACTGGCTTTAAACTGAAAGTTAGATTTAGATCAGATGTAAGGAAGAAATTCTTCACCATGAGGGTGGTGAGGCACTAAAATAGGCTGCCCAGAGAAGCTGTGGATGCCCCATCCCCGGAATTGTTGGAGGCCAGGTTGGATGGGGCTTTGAGCACCCTGGGCTAGTGGAAGGTGTTCCTGCCCATGACAGGGAGGGTTTAATTAGATGATCTATAAGGTCTTTTCCAACCCAAACCATTCTGTGATTCTATGATTCTATGAACACAATTTTCATTTCTAACCAAGAAGGCCTTCGACAAAGGTCATAAATATAATTCCTAAGCGAAACCTGAGGTTTCTTAAGTAGCAACTAACATATGATTCAAAGAGGAGACAGGCTATTAACACATCTTTCCCTTCCACAATATCATATGATAGGATGTCACAAAAACTCAAGCTTTGCTAGATGTCAAAAAATCCACTCTGGAGAGAAATGTTTTGAATTCCACTGCTGTGACATGAAATCCCCTCCAATATCATCATGCATCAGGCACTGGCTAGTCCAGTAGCACTACCCATTCCTAAAAGAACAAGGCTCCAGTGTTCCTGTGATCCATCAGACAGCCACTAGTGCGTGAATGCAGACACTTGTCTCATTGCTTTTGGCCATAGTGTAAAGCACAATGCAGGGAAACCCTACCCTGAAATGTGATCTAATACTCCCTCTCAGAAGCACAAAGATGCCTAATTTGAACATCTTCATCAAAAATAAAAGAGTCTGAAATGGGCTCCAGAGCTTTGGACAGAGACAGGGAGGAGTAGAGCACCTAGGTGCAACCTGTGAGTACCCTCAGAGCCCTGAAAAAAAAATGCATAGAGACTAGATTTTGTGCTAATCGTCGCAATATTTATTTGTAATCCACATGTGGACTAACACTATGGAGTACCACAGTCTTTAATGTGATTGTGCTGCAGTAGCATCGCAGGGTATAGAAAATATATTATTGTATTTTTATAGATGGAAACGTGAGACACAGAGCCATTTCAGAAGATCAGGAAAGGAATGTGATTATTATTAGTATGTTCCCTGCCATAAGGAAATAGCCAATCATGAGATTACCATTTTTGGGTGAGATGAAATGGTGCAGTGCCATTGGCAGACTGAGGACTGTAGGGCCAACATTCATCAGCACTTATTGCAGCACCAACTCCATTAATGTCATGGGGAAACACTTGTTGCAGCATAATTTTTTTGGAAGAAAGATGTTCACAGGGCTTTTGTGCTCACTATTCTTTAATATTGAAAAAAAAATGTGAGATTGTGCTTATTTCATATACGTTCAAGTTCTGTTTCTGAGTGGTCAAGTAATTTTGAGTTTCGTGGGGTAAAATCACATGCTTAAACTGGTACAAGTTTGAAGGTCTTTACCTTCTGAGGACGACCTAGGGCACAAAATCAGCTCAGACACATGAGTTCTTTTCTGGATGTGGACCATATTTCCCAGTTCTGGGAAATGCAGAGTCTGTCATGCGTTATCTCTTACATCGGGAAAAAATGGAGAGGAAATTATTAACCAGATGAAGTCAAATCCACCAAGGTATCATTTCAGGATCAGGCTAAAAAGATAGCTTGTTCATTATAATATTTTGTCTTTGCTCATTCTGTGGATTTTTTTTTTTTCCCTACAGGCCAATAATTGTCACCTGCCTCCTTCTTGAATAGACAGAACAGTAAAAATCACACTTTAATATGAGAGAGCATTCTCCTTTTGCAACTGTCTTCCGTGCAGCGTCTGTTAGAGTTCAGCAATATGAGGAAACATAACACAGTATGTACGGAACGTAAATGTTTTTTTAATTATTATTTCATTTTCATAGTTGAAAAATGTTTCTTGAAATTGGTTTTCATTGTTTATCTTGTTCTCACTTAAAAAAAAAAAAAAGACAGGACCACCTGCATATAGATAACAGGAAGGGAAATGAGTTTTTGTATCTTCTATTTTAAATACAAACATTGCTCTTTATAGTCAAAATCTTCTAAGGTATTGATGGTATCTTGACTGTATTTGTTTTACTTCTCCTCAATTCAATTTACAGAAAATGTACTGGTGCAACAAGCAACAGAGTAAATACAGCTATGCACAATGAAAAAGCATCAGGTTTCTCTCATTTTAGCCACTTGCCAGTGTTTCACCTGAGTATGAAAAGCAGACTTCAGCGTCTCAACAATTTAGGCTTAGAATTTTGCGATTTGTCTGAAAGAAATTAAAAAGAGTCAACAATGCTGGGACAGATAATGATGCAAGGGGATTTGCTTTGTGTCATTTGTGGGATTAATCCAACAGACAAATTGATATTCTTATGCAGCTACAAAAAGGTATGGCTTCTCATACAGACATTTAATATAATTGTAATGTGGAACAGATACATTACATAAAACCCCAGTAATCCAAGTGTCCCCATAATCTTGCCCAGGAGACCTTTAGGTCAGCCCCTATGTCCATGCTTCACTAGTGTGAAAATCATATTCTAAAAGAGGGCAGAGGAGAAAGGAGGTAGATGGCCAGTGTTTACATAGCATTTTGCTATAGTGCTGGGAAATTAGTCAGGACAGTCTCTGCAGCTACAAAGCATTCTTGTTGCCATGGTATATACTCACCTTTGTAATCTAAAAGCAGCATTTATATCGTGATGCAACTGTGATCTAAAAACAACTTCAGTGTTCTAAAATCACTTCTCAAACTCTCCTCTTAGCTTGAAATTTCCTTCTGTGTCTGGAAAGTACAACTCTGAGGAAGCCCAGAGCTGTTTTGCTACTGATCAGATACATACAACTTCTGCCTTAGTCCCATGGGACCAAGGCATATTCTGCTAGGATTGTACAATCTTTTCCTGATGTTCATGTTGAAACACAGTACAATAAGAGACCACGATAAAGCGTTCAACATTCTACGTGACTTGGTAGCTGGGACACTCAACTTGGGTTTTGGTCTTGTCTCCAAGACCACAGATCTACTTTCTGGCCCAAGAACTCTTTAATGTGAACTGTGTAATACTGAAGGAACAAGATCCAAACCTCAGAATTTACCTTACAGATCAGTGACCTTAACACAAGGCACAGAGTGCTTCCTGTGCCTTTTTGTGTGCTGCTTGTTCTTTCACTCTGTACCTCCGAACATAGCACGTCCTTTCTGCCAAGAGATGTATCTACAGCAAGAAGAGTAAAAAGAAACTAACTCTTTGGATGCTAAAGTTATTCTGCTGCTGCAGAATACCTAAAAATGTCTTTCATGTAAATTTTCATTAGGATATGAAGTAATGTCATGGCAAGTTATACTTTAGATAGATTCAAGACTTCTTTGAGTCTTAGTATATTTTTAGACTTCTTTTGCACTGGATTATGTTAATTCATCACGGAATGGAAGTGAAGAAATTGAGCTCCCCCCTAAGAAGAGATATTTCCACATATTTCCCAATGATTTTATGAATAGCTAAGAATCTTCTACAATCATTACCAAAACAAGCACTAAAACATCGTGTGTCCATGACTTCAGACACATTGGGATCATAGATATTAACAGGTGCTGCTCTTCTTGTATCTTCTTTGCTCTCATACAGTTCATTTACTATGAAATGAAAACAGAAGGAAGGGTTTTATTTTTTAATCAAGACTAATTCATAGTTTAGTTTTTCACTTCTCTTTTCAAACTTTTAGATTTTATTTGAATTCCTTCAGTGCTAGGAAAAGGGATCTAACTGCGGGATAGTAAGTCCTTATTTAGACATTTTGATGACATCAAAGATAGAGGTAAGTGGAGAACTTTGGGTATAAGTTCTCCAACGGGACTGATTTCTGCCTTTTGAAAGCCCAATGACTTTTGCTCATGTATAACATTGGATTTAGAGAAACTTGGCAACCTGATAAACTTGGCACCTATCTACTTTTTTCCCGCTCTGATCCTCAAGTGCTCTACACGCTGACATGAGGTGAGATGTTACTCAAACATGTTCCCGCATAAATTTTAGTAAAAAATAAAACTGACTAGCAAATCTGCCACTAGGTGTGAAGATAAAACTTGTGGGATCCATGTTTATTTGAAATCAGCACTTGCTTTTGCACCAGCCTCTACCAGGTAACTACTTTACTCGGACTGCAGACTTCGGCGAAGTTAAAGCAATGACTTAGAGTGAAATTTCCATGTCCCATTAGCCAGACTCCCTGAATCATAAAGTCTTGGTTGTTCTTAAATGAAAAGTCAGAGGTTTTATTTCATTGACTGGGTTTATAGCAATGAAATACATTTACATCAGGAACACTTCTGACCTTTTGCTGTGTCTTTTTGAGAACTGCCCCGATAATGACTGTTCATATTAATTGGTTATCTGAAAAACAGATGTTTCAGTACAATCCTTTGTTCCCTGGTGTTCAGTCACCCTGCTAATAGTACTCATTGCCACACATCAAGAGATAATAGACTCAATATACTGTAACAAGATTAAACTGAATATTTGACTGACATCAGTGTCTGTTCTCTGCCAGTGCCAGACAACTCACCTGAACATCTTGAAGTTTCACTTTGTTGACTCTGTTATAACATGTATTGAACCTGACCCTCTTAAAACACCTCTGATATGATCTAGTGTTAATAAACCAATATGTGAACACAGGAAATGAGGACTTGATAGTTACTCAGTTCTACCAGGCCTGCTGTCATGGCTGAAACATTTCTTTGAAGACCAGGATAGACAGGGTAACAATTCACAAGAGAACCTCTACATATTTCATCTCAGTTGTTAACATTTTTAGTCATTGTAAATCAGACTAATTCTGTTGTAGAGATAATGTGAATTAGATTTTGGTTTTCACTGTTGGCTTTTGTCCTATTCAAAAGCAAAAAATTATGAGTACTAAATGTAAACTCATTGCACACAAAGTTTTGAAGAAACATATCTTTCAGATATTTTTGATACTATATTCAAAATATATTCCTATTTTTTTCACTAGTTTGTTTTTTTTTTTTTTAACTTGAAAACTTAGAGGTCTATTCCAGACATAAATCTGGAACCATGATCTTTTTAGATCAGTTTGAGAAACTGTGTAGTATCTTTACCATGATTAACAAAGTGTAGCTCCCTCATTGTCCTTTTTTTCATCCCATGAGTGATTTGATCTAATGAGTTTGATGTTTCATTTCAAGGATGCAAATTCACGTGTTCAAAACTAAAAGGGATAGGATCTTCTCTGTCAAACCAGTAGAACATTTGTATTTTTTCATTAATTGGTGGATTAACAGAAGGGTAATACAAAACCAAAGCTAGCTGTAACATAAACCCAAAGCTAACTGAAGTTAATATAGATGATTTTAAGACTAAATTAAAATCTGAATTAAAATTCAGTTCCGTCTACAAATATGGAAGTTATCTGTGTAAGCCCTCATGTGTGTACTGGAGCTTTACTGTAAGAATTACTATTGCTAAGGGTGGAAGACGCAATAGGAATTGCCCTGACAAATTGCTTCCCTGAATATATTAATAGCACACTCTTTATAACATTAATTGAAGAAGGATCCAGGAATAGTAAATACATATTTTATTCTATAAATCAGTTTGACATACCAGGGCTTACTTGAAACATATCCATCAGTGATAATCAGAAAATTAATTAATATAAGAGAAAGGAAATGAGAAGAGAAGACATCTTGGATGATTTTTCGGATTTCCAAAGGAGCTAATTAACAAAGATATATTCCTCTTGTCAAAACCCTTTCTTCAGCCACCTTTGTTGAGGGCTTGTGCACGGTACCTATGGATAGAACCACAGCCATTTACAGGAGGGATAAAGACATATGGCAAATCACTTACCAGAATGTCTCTCTAACTCTACTGTAAGACTGAACATATTTCCATAACTTTCTGAGCCATAAATCTTTAGATGAGCAAAAGAACTTAAAGAAGTTAAAGAACTTACATAAGACTCTACTGCTTCTTACATAATGTGTGATATCTCTCATAAAATGCTTTTCATGTGACCCTAATTGAGGGAACATCCCTCAGCCAAGCTGGGGGCGTCGGGGGGAAATGAGTTTCCGAAAGGGCCCGAGGTGGCCCAGGAAGAGGAGGAGGAAGCCAAGGAGGAAGCAGCGGCGGATGGATTTTCCCCATGTGACCCTGCTTTCTTGTGATGGTAACTGGTAAATGGTCTCCTTGTCTTTATCTCAACCCACGACCTTTTCTACCCTATTTTCTCCCCGTGTCCTACTGAGAAGTGTGAGTGAGAGGGCAGTTGGGTGGGAGTTTGGCCCTTAGCCAAGGTTAACAATGTATGACCCTGCTGACTTTTAGATGCTGTGCAAGTTTAAGGGTCTCAGAGAAAGAGAGAAAGGCAGCTCGCAGTTTGGAGTGACAACATCTGTGAAGAGTATTTTAACATTTGAACTGGCTGATACTCATGGGCTTGAGCCACTCAGGTGGCTCAGATTTATGAACTACAGTCTTTAAGTCTGTAGGTTTGGCCTTGTGCTGATCAATAAATAACATGAAGAGCTTGATGAAGAGCCTTCATGACTGCCAGAATGCCTCTGTTTCTGTGCTCAACAACTTCAGGTCCTCATGCTGAGCTATATCTCTTAGCAAATAAGCTGTTGCCTTCTTCATCACCTTCTGAATTGGTTTACACTCCAGACCTGTACAAAGCATGTTGTAATCTCTTTTTGAACAGCTACATTACATGGATCTCAACAGCAGCCGTTGCATCTGAACTTGTCAAATCCATTTACGAGAAAGAAGTGATAAAAGTTGCATTGACCATCTCCAAATGCGACTAAAAGCATCTGCACAACTAATACATTCCATTAATCTGTAAACAGTAATTATTACCCATTCATATAACAGAATGTTAATTGCAAGAATGAATGTTAATGTAATATAAAATGAATCTAACAGGATTCTAAAACCACGTACATTAGGAGAGTAAGAATAAGTCATTTATGCCTTTAATTATCTATGTGTATGTGGGTTGTTTTCAGTGACACAGAAGCATAGAATATAAGACCCAGAAGAACCCTTCATTTTCTCTAGTCTCTTCAGCAACAAACTGCATATTTCGGTTAATGTGGGAAAGGAAATTACTTGCTACAACAGAATATGACTTGCAGAAATACAAGGTATTTCAAAAAAATGGACCCATTTTAATTTCAAATAGGCTCCATTTTTTGAAACACCTTGTAGAATTCCAGTATCAGAGGCACCAGTCAACAATATCACCTGAGCATGTAACCAGTATTTACATCAGTATCACTAAATTTTTGGTTCATTTTGACAAATTTTAACTGCAGAAAAAGTAGCTATCTAGCACAAACTGGGTTGTGAAAGAGGTACGGCCACGATAAAACTGTCTCTCTTAATCATGATGGCCTTTGTACAGAGACACTACAGTTTTCAGGGGGGGCTTTTTGTGTTTGTTTGGGTTTTTTTGCTTTGTTTTGTTGTTGTTTTTGCTGTTGTTTGGGTTTGTTTGTTTGTTTGTGTTTGTTTGTTTTCTTTTGTTTTGTTTTGTTTTAAAATTCCTATACCTGGTTACAGGAATTTTGTGGATGTATTTACAGAAAGCTATGACTGTTTCTACTAGAAAGAGTAAGATTATGAACAGAAATATTAAAGCAAAGGTTGAAATATTTTATTGTGGAGAAAGAACGATCATAACAGCCCAGCCTAAGGATCAAATTAGATCAAGATTATTTTGCTTAGACAAGGTGAATACAGAAAAGATGGAAAATTTGGGGAAGACAAATTTCGGCATTAGTGGTTTTCTAAGATAAAAGATATTTTTCACAGGGATTAGACAAATTAACGAGACGGATATCTATCACAGATTATTAAATATGAAGAAAACTCCTCTGATTAAGGAAGCTTCTGAATCACCAGCCATGGTGCTGGGAAAATAATCTAGAAATTATAGCAGCACTCTTGTCCTATTCTTGTAGCTTTTTCATACAGTATTAACTCCTGGACAACGCTAGAGCCTCGACATGAGGCTATGTGAGCCTTTAATCAAACCCAGAACCATTTTGAACTGGGTTAATGCTTTTTTGTTGTTGTTGTCAATAACATTAGTAACATGGAGTATCTCCTCTGTATGTATCATAACAAAGCCGATCATTCTGCTGCTTTTAGTAGGCATTGTGTTAGATCCTATTAACACTAAAATGTTCTTGACTATTGAAATCTATCCCAGTTTACATCTCTTTTTAAGAACTATTGCCAGTTAGTAGTAATGGTTATGATGCAAAATACAAAACCTTGCATTTGAGCAGGAAGGTTTTCCTATTTTGTTTTTCTTCTGTTTCCAGTTTTTTAAAAGTTGCTTGATTCCTAACAAGTCTTACACAGAAACCTATCTGGAATATTGTCAGAGATTATTGTCAGAGTGAGCAAAGGCCAGGCAATGAAATGCAGTCTTAAGTCTTTGAAGAGATAATAAGAGTTCAGCAGATACAGACTGACTAAATCATGCTAATGTGCTCTTACTTACAAACATACAGTTCCCCCAGATGTGTTTTATATAAAGTGCATTTTAAAGAGGATAAACAGCAATGCTTATCTTTCCATAGGGAAGCTTCTAGCAATGATTTCTTACTGAATTGTGTGGACAACTCCGTAAAAATGTGCGTGTACATTCATGCAGGGAAGAACACGACATTGATCCAACATGGTGAGAACAGAGTATTGTCTGCACAGCCAGAATCACAGCAGGACACATGGCACACACTAGAGAGCAAAAGCTTTTTAACACTCTTACCCACACCCATTAAATATACATTCTCATGTACTCACATTCACACACTGCTTTGATTATACGATAATTTCTACCTTTTTAGTATTGCTGTGAGGTACATAAATAGTGATTATATCAATTTTAAAAGAAAAAGGATTTTCCATTAGCAACCAAGCCAGAGAAATATGCTCTCAAACCTCAGGCCCTGATTGGCAAGTCCTATTTCTCCTGATTGCAGGAAACGTGTTCTCAGAGTGGTTGAAAAAGTCATTCGTTGCCACTGAAAGAGATAGTCCACCTGCTTAATCTAATTTCTTAATAGTCTCTTTGACGTAGTTTAATTTTCAATCAAATGCCAGCATAAGCAAAATCAACACTTTGATCTATGTAGTTTAACAGATAAAAAGCCTTGTATCTTTGAAAGTTCTGTGACTGTTTTATTACATTTTTTAGTTAGTCCAATGAGAAAAATCCTCTATAATTTTATTTGTCACATTATTCTTTTGAAACTATCAAAATCTTTAATATAGCTAGCAATATAAAATAAACGTAGTTCATACCAAAATCAATGCTCATTGACTTTTCAATGCAAAATAGTTTCTACTTCAGAAGTTTTGGTTTATTTTTTGTGTTGCATCATGAAACATGACTTTAGCTAGCAATCCATATTTTTACTAATAACATTTATCCAGCACATTTTCACTTCAATTTATTTCGTGCTGATCATCCAAGCATAAGAAAACACTTTGCTAACAGTGTCTAACTAAAAAATTTAGAATGTCAGTAAAAATAACACCTTTCTTCATAGTTTTTCTCCTTGGGTGTTTTCAGAGTCAGGTCTGCTAAGCAGACTGGCAGTTGTACCTTTCTCTCGTTTTTACTTATATTTTTCTTGGAGAAGTCACACCATGATGTGAAGGTATCACTGCAAGATCTTTACTACTACAGTGGCTTTGGATTTACTCTATATTTCCAATCCAAACCTCTCCATCTGCTGGGGAAAAAAAAAAAAAAAATATATATATATATATATATACACAGACCAGTACTCAAAACTGAGCTCATCATCTTTTTTATTAGACATTATAGAACTATAGTGTAAGGATGAGATTCACCTCCTAGCTTTATAGATGAAAGTGCTGAAGTAACAAACAGTTATTCTTACTACTACTGAGGGTGATGGTGACAAAGCTCACAAAGTCCCTTTAAGTCCATAATACTATAACATTCCTATGAAAATAACTCATTACTGGCAAAGACACATGAACTGTTAAGAATTCATTTCTATTATTTGTGTGTACCGTAGGTAAATCATACTGAAGATCCTAAAAAGACCTTAATATTTTTATAAAATGACAGTTTATCGACATCCATGCCTTGCTTCTTCACATTTTACTTTCTGATGTATTTTCATCTGTTCACATTTACATTATCTTTTATTATGTTATAAAATGTAGGACAAATTGAAAAAGATAATACATGAAATATTTTGGTTGCTAGACAAGATTTTGTTTCAGGTTTGTATGTAATAAACATTGCTTTTTTCCAAAGTTAGTATCAATAGTTATTGTCCTTTAAAGTAATTTCTAATTTTGCTTTCAGCTTAGATCAATATTTGTAATGTTAAGTTAATATATACAATAAAAATATTTGAACTTTATGGGTATGGCTTCCAAATACATTTTATATCCTCTGTAAGGTAGTGTCCAGTGCAGTAAAGGACAGCACACACCAAGTTTAAAGCTTCTTGTTCAGATGGAAAATCTAGAAATGGTCAGTGTGTAGCACAACTTCACGATTCTTTTCCATTCCATGTTGTCCATGTCTTCTCCTTGTGACCCAGGCCAGGTTTCCCTGCTTGTTCTCTTTCCTGCTTGCAGGTCTTTGCTTCTGATTTTTTTTCCTAATTAACTTGGGTTACCTGTAGCTCAGTTCATCTCCAGAAGAACTTGGAAACTCCACTTTCTGTCTCCTATCTGCCTACTTGTCACCTTCTTCTTTTGACCTATTCAACAATTTTTTATGGGTGAATATTAACTCTGTAAGGTTTTATTCCCCATTTTCTAAAAAAAAAAAAATAAAAAAATAAAATAAAATTCATTTGTCTCAATTCTTTTCTATTTTGATTCTAAATCTCTGTGCATGGAGCTGTCTTCCACTTAATGCTTGTCTAGAAACCAACACAGTGGAACTTTATTAATTGGATCTTCTAGTTGGATCCTACTGTAGCACAGGAGTAACTAGGGCTGTAAGTCATAGCTTTTGAGGTCTTCCATGATCTCTTTTACAAAGGAGACAATAACTAGAGAAATATTTACTCTCTGTGTGTCTTTCTTCCTTCCGCCTGCACATGGAACACTTCAAAGACTCTTGATCTCATGTTTCCTTAGGGGAACTAAATACAACAATACAGGCTGGTATTTATACTAGCAGTTAGTACTGAACATCTATTGTATTGTGCCCTAAACAAGTGTAGATATAATCCATGCCTGAGAAAAAAAGACTAACAACAAAATGCCTCAGATTCCAAACTGAGAATCAAGCAGAATAAGAAAAACAATAGTGGTTTTCTGGACAGAAGCACAAAGTATCAGCAATCAAAGGATAAATATTCTTCTGAGGGGAGGTAAAAATCTAACAACACACCCTTTCAAAAGGAAACTCATTACTTTCCTTGATGGAAAACCCAAGTAAATGCAAATGGGCTTCCCTGGTTATGAGATGAAGGTGAAAACTGCTATTAAGGTTTCCTACGCTCCAGAAGAATATGGATCAGGGGGAAAAAAAAGATGCACAAGCACTGGCTATGAGCCAAGCCCCTGAAATCGTAAGGCCCTTCTAAAACATTTTTTTCTTCTTTTTTTCTTGCTTGCTTGCCTTTTTTTTTTTTTCCCCTCCTCAGGGACAAAAGTCTGAAAACCAATTTGCAAGAGCACTTGGATCTCAAGCACGTCCCAAGATTTGTGCTATGAATTCTTCTCTGTTTCTGCAGGTCTTAAGTGGCTTTGAAGATAACTACACCTCAGAATATTTCCTCACATCACAAATGTAATATTTTCTCACAGGGTATAGATAATGCTATTTCACGGGCAAGTCCTAACTAGGATGCGTGAGAGTGATTTAATGAAACATCCTTTTTTGCTACTTTGGGTTTATTGCAATGGTGAGAGTTTACAAGATTAAAGTATTGATGAAACTCGTGTTAGAAAACGTTTCTTGGGCTGCAAAATTTCTGCACAACACAGCAGAGATATGTCAATCTGTGAAAAATTCAGTGAGGGGGTCAGTGAGGCAGACTTGCAGAGGAGGTGAAAGCAGAGCCGAAACTGCCACTAGATTATCATCCAAAATGATCTCCCACTGGTGTAAGGTCCTCCCACTTTCACGTCCATCTCACCCACAGCTTGAAATAAAGCTCCTCTTACCAATACACCTACAAAGTGATAATTTTTCGCAAAGGTTAAGGAGGCCTCCACATTCTTCTTTTTACTTCTTTTGCCTGATTTATCTGCTTTTCACATGATTCTTGTGGCTTACATGACAGGATTTCTGGAGCATCCACTCCTGAAATGCATGGATTTAATAGGCCTCCCGTGTCATATCTGCCAGAGCCATGCACATATTAATATTTCATGGATTCCCTAAAACATCCCAAGTGGCACCAGGTGTCTGTATGTGGGCAACTGAAATGAATTCCTTGAGCAGAAATACAGGAGTTTAGAGGATCATTCAGTTGACTTGCCAGTAGGTGGTAAATTTAGAATTATTTTCTCTCTAGTTTCAAAGCACTCAAAATTCCATTGATTAAAATGGGAAATTAGGTACTGATTACATCGGAAAACACTTGTATCCAGCCATCTTAACCTAGAGCTGAAGTCACAACTAAAACTTCAGATCCATTTTAGACTTCCTACGTAATCTCTTGTAGGTCACCAATAATTTTGTACTAAATATTATCAAATTAACATTTATTTTCCAGGGAAAGCCACTGAGAAGATAAATGCCATCCTTAAGACTGACTGATGTAAACAACCTAGATGGATATATTTCTCAGAAGTACCATTAGCTGCAAAGTATGGCTTATGGAAACATTATGCCCAGCTCTCTTTTTCGTACTGTACAATTTTAGGATGCAGTGAATAAGTATACATTACTATGAAGATGACAATCTGCAGTACCGGTCTTGGACAAATCAATGGATCTATTCATCTTTGAGAAGAGTATGCAGCGTATGGGATCCTAAACCACATGCACTCAAAATACAGGTCTGCAAATCCAACAGCAAACTAAAGTATTATTTCACATAAGGCAGTGAAGTTCTTGACACTAGGTATTGCCAACAAACAAACAAATAAACAAACAAAAATAAAACAAAAAAAAAAGTTAAGTATGTATATCAGCAGGAACTTAACTAATTGTAGTAGAGCACTGCTATACCTAGTGGAGAGAGATGGATGTTTTTGCTGGCAAGATATTTGGCCCATTTTAGGCCCCTAAAATTGGAAAAAATATACATCTTTCTTAAAAGTGTATTTTACAATGTGTTTTCCCGTAGTGGCCAAGAGCAGCTTATAGACAACCAGCCTAAAACATATTTTTAATGCTCAACAAGGTAAGACTGTCTCCACAGAAGTGCTTGGTGCCATTTTGAGCACTGTGGGGTAACCTTCATCTGGGGCTGGAGAAAAGTGTGGGTCTCCTAAGTTCTGTGTAGCATTTTACATCAGAGTGTAGTTGTCTCTAGTACCCCAAAGCATCTTAATTATCCTAAATGCCCATTTTTAAGCAACTTGGCCTACCCTCATGAAGTGTGTCTTAGTTATGTGAATGTCATCTCTCCTTAACCCATTCAGAACAACTATTTATCATTCATACTTGTGCTACTTTAAATGTTTTTCTATATTGTACCTGCAACAAAACAGGACTGAAAGCCAGGAATGAGACAAAAACAAAACAACAAGAAAAAAAAGCGCAAAACATTGAACTATTTCAGATCATTTACCATACAAAAAATAACACTGAAAAATATAATCTTGGACCAGAAGAAGACAAAAAGAATTTCAGTTTGGTCCACCGAAAGAGTCTGTTCAGTCTGAATAGAGCTATTAAAAAAAAATGCTTAGTGGAGTCAGATTACAGCTTTACAATTTAAAAGTTAAATATATGCACATATACACTAAGTTATATACTATAATTAAAATTGATGTTATTTTCTTATATTTGCAAGAAACTGAAAACATCCCTTATATGATTGTTTTGATGGCTGCGTTAGTTGCCCTTTGAAATAAAAAAAAAAAACAAACACAACAAAACCCTGAATAAAAAGGTCATAATTAGTAGTCTCTATGTATTTTCTGCTATTCAGAAGTATAAAAATATTCTACTCAGAACCTTGTTGTGCACAAAACAAAACATATGTAAAGTATGTCTTAGTAGCGTAACTTAAATCGTAAAAGCCTACTCAAAGAATTGGTACTAGCCTAGACTAAAGTAATACAGTAAAAAATAAATATTGCATTTCACACATTTTCACTAGTGCTTTACACCTTTTTTCATCTTTGATCTGCTACGTCATGCTAGTATTGAACTTATTGTTTGTAAAATGTCTTATCTATACAAGATATTTGCTGTGCTTACTCACTGGTACCCCTAAAATCTGTTTTTGCTCCTCCCTGGTCTGAATTTCTCTAACTGACCATTGGTGAGTTGTTTACAATGTTAAGATTTTCAGCATCATGTTGTATCCCTTTCCTCTTGCCTATAGTCTTCTGCAGTACATTGCATGTCCCCACTTTTGAGGACTCTGCTATTATCTCAAGACAATGCTCTTCTACTCTACATCATTATGCTAGGGTTGTAACTAGCCAGTGCTACACAAAAGAAATACTTTTACCCCTGTCTATGTGAAAATTATGGTTGTACCACGTAATTATACAAAAAAAACACCAAAATTAAAATAGGCAATAGCTACCTGGTCCTTAAAAATTGCCGCTACAGCTAAAGAATCTTAAACAAGGCTCCAGGCAGGGCAGGTGAAGTTGCAACAAAAACTGGCAGTTCCGAAGTCTTGCAGAGTTAATTCGAAGCCTGTAGTCTGTTACTGACAAAGACAAAATAATATTTACTGATCTGCAGGGCTACATGAAGAAGGCATGAAAATTGTTAATGTTGTTTAGTACATTTACCATGAGACTGGTAGTCCAGACATCTTAATTCTATTATTTACTTTTTCCCAGATGCATAATGTCTTTTACCTTTCTATAGCTCAGCTTTTTGTCGTAAGAAATGCAACAATATTGCACTTGTTGCACAGATATGACAAAGATCAATTAAGTAATGCTTCAGAAAGATTTCAAGATCCTCTGAAGAGTCTTTATCCTGTAAAGTGCATATGCCCATAGCTTTATTTGAACGCATACTTAGCTTGAACCACTGGGACTTCTCATATATTTAAAGCTGAACACAAGAACCAGTGTACTCAAGGAAAAGAATCAGAATCCAAAGTACCCACCATGACCGAGTTCAGAAATGTGACTAGACAGGGATAAAGGATCATTGGGTTTCTTTGGGTATTTTTACCCTCACGTCTTGACAGGCAGCCATGAAGACCAAAGCACACCATGATTCTAACGCTGTGGCTACTTTATTCTTTGAAAAGCATCAGCAAGACAAATTCTGCAGGTTGTGTTCCTCTGGAGCTATGGCGGGGTGTCACCCAGTGAAATCATTAGGCTTGCACCACTACAGAAATTACTCTTTAACATTGGTATCACTATCAGATCGTAGCCATTTTTTCCTTTTCCTTTTCCTTTTCCTTTTCCTTTTCCTTTTCCTTTTCCTTTTCCTTTTCCNTCAAGTTTTCCCTAAGTAAAATTTACATTGAAATCAGAATGGGAAAAAGGACCACTAGAAACCCATGTACCAAATAGTACTTGTCACAGTACAATAACACCGGAAAGATGCAAGGAAATTCCTGGGTTTTCCTCCACTGATGGCTTTCAGTGAAGATAATTCAGGTATTTTCCCAGGAAGGGCATGCTGTCAGAGATGCAGAACAGTCACCATGAGGAGCATCCCTGCTTTGGTCATACTACAGCTCAGTCCTGACTTTTTCTGCTTTTGTGTGGAAATAGAGGAAGGATGAGAAGGCAGGCAATCAGTCCCTAAGTTCTGGAAGGACAGTGGCTCGTGGTGCAGCATAGTGTCCATGAATGCCATCTTGCCCTAAGATATTTTCCAGAGGAGCTGGTGTTAGGGATTGAAACAAACAAATAAACAACATAGTTGTTTAATGCATCTGGCTTGAGAATCCTAATGGACACCACCATGCCCTCCAACTAACACTAATCCAGTGGGGAATTAGAGAACACAAGTGCTTAAAAATTTGCCTAATCTTTTTACACACAAGATTGTAGTCGTGCCGCAGACACTGAGCTTTCAGTTCCATAAGGAGATACGTTACCAATTCAAGTGCATAAACAATGTACTGCAAAGCCATTATCTGCCTATATAGGTTGCTGAGCTGTTAGAGATTTGAAGTGTCAAAAGTAATTGCATGGATCTGTGTTCTGTGGAGAGTTTTCAGCACAATCTGTTTTGTTACATTGATTAAACTATTTCAGTTATCTGGGTCATCAGACCACAATGACAAGTCATTGATTCATTGCACAAGGGTGAATGAAGCAAGGTAAGGATTTGTTTTCACTGCCTTACTGCAACTGAATTAGTATATTATTTTTACATTTTTAAGACTGTGCTGCTTTTGGCTGCAACAGGGTTAATTTTCTTCATAGTAGCTAGTATGAGGCTGTGTTTTGGATTTGTAATGAAAACAGTGTTGATAACACAAGGATTTTTCTGCTTCTCACACCCTTCCGCAATTTTATGATTCTGTGATTGGGGCAAGCTGCTCTGTGTCCATTTGCTAGGAAGAAAGAAGTGAATTTAATTACATTATTTTATATCTGGTACTTTCTGAATACTTCTGCTCATCAGTAGAATCAGAAAACTGAAAAAAATCCTCATATCTGAATGTGTTTTCAGTTCAACGTATCAACAGAGATGTAAATTAAAATTTTAAAAAAAGAGTAAGGCTTATTGGAATGGGAAATTTAATGTGTCAAAGTTTGACTGAGAAAAATAGATAATGTGTACCAAGTGAAGTAATGCAATTGAGTGCAACAGTTTAGAAGAATCTAGGGGAAAAAAATGAGATATTTTAAATCTTATTTCTTCCTTTTTTATGTCCTCCTACAACTTAAGACCCCAGAGTTAGAGGGAATTATTACAACATGCAGAAATATGGCTCTAACTTATTGCATTTGAAGTCTATGGTAAAATTCCCATTAATTGATAAAACCACAAGCACTAAGACAGCTCAATGTTTAGTCTGACCTGCTGAGGGCTAGGATTTCACAGATTCAACGTTGTAAGGACATGAGCCAATATAATCAGGTCATCAAATACCTACTTTCAAGAAGAGAAATAAGATTAAATTCTTGAATAAAGCAATGGCAATTTACACCAACAAAGAGTACAGCTTTACCTACCCATTAAGTTCATATCTAGGTTAGGTGTGTAAACCCTCTCTTCCAAAAAGTTAAGGAAGTGTGAATTTCATCTTCAAATTATGTACAGGGTAGGCTCACCCTTTTCAAACTCAAACCTTATTGTTTTATTTTTGCAGATAAACACAGCCTAATCGCTGGACTATGTGTATGAAAGTGGGGAGGCCACTACCAAACAGAATAAATGGTTCAGGAAATGAGAAACTTGATTCCAGTCCCCACAACACTTTTTTCTAGGCAGTAAAAAAAGGACTGTTGTTCCATGCTGGACCTTGAATACACATTTACCTGTACCCCTTTGCAATGCACAGCAATTAAACAAAAAAGGCTGTGCCTCCTTGGCTCAGCCAACTACAGGGTTTATCTTCCCTGTTGAATAGGTATTTCTGGCTGCAGGGTTTCAAAATCAATGCCCCATCGTTCTGCCGTGCTGATTAGTCTATGCTTTGGTGGTTAGATGGGTTGAAAACCTCCACTCTGGGCCGGGAGGTAGATACAAGTCTCTTGGTTTCTCAACAAGTCTGCTGACATCGTGCAAAACGTGGCTTGCCATGTCCTTCTCTGGCTCCATTTCAAAATGTCCTCTTTGAGCCTAGTGTTTGACCTGGACACTTCTGATACAGAAAGCCACAGGTCCTTTCCCATCTTTAGTAGGAAAAATTGCCTTGGCACTCACACTAGAGTACTTTGGAACCAACTCTCGTGTTGAAGTACAGATGAAACTTTGTGTTCTAAAGTAGGGAAACTGATTAAAGCTTAGGTTCAGGTAGGCCTAGAAAAGTGCCCTAAATCCTCCAAAGTCCTGCCTAACACAAAAAGCAAGGTATACAAACTTAACATTTAGACACAACAGCAGTGGGGAAATCAGAGTGGAAAAAAACCAACAAAAACAAAGTGATTTCCCACGGACCTGGACTGTTACTTAAAATAGGAAATGGTGAAAGTATCATGCAACAACATTGTGCACTTTCACCAGCAAAACCAGCACAATTGGAGACCTTTAGCAACTAATTATTCATCAGCTATTGATGAACCAAAGGCAATATTCTTGCTGAAAAACTAAGAAGAGACCTAGAAGATTTGTTGCTTTTCTGCCAGAAGAAAGAAGGAAAATGTTCTTCAGAAATTATTTGTTACAAATGACTTCCTAACTTCTATTTTTAACCTTTAGTCTTCAGAAATAAACCTATGCCTTTTAAGGTTTGCACTCTTTACCCATTCCTTATGTTTACTAGACTTTGTATGAGTCACTGCTTAGTTACTTCAGTATTTAAATTTGTAGCTGTCTATTCTCTTGGCATCCTGCATAGGGTAAGACATATAACAATAATGTGAGATGAACACCATATTTCACATGCGGGAGGTAGAAAAGAAAGAGGAAAGGTTAACTGACATATAAAATTTCCTTTTCTATTCATGTTTTCCTGTCTTCTGTCAGTGCCAACAGATGAAATTATTGTCTTTTTGTGGCTCTCGACTCTCTTACCATCATTGCTTTGCAGCCTCAGGTGTTTTTCATCAATATTTGACTGTATGTAGCTTCTCATGTAATTCTAGATCTCAAAGTGCATTCTTCAGCCAACAAGCTTTTCTGTTCCATCATTCTTCATTGACTCATCAGTGACACATTTGTTATAAACATTCACCAATCCTGCTGTATCTGCCTAGTGTTTTGTGAAAAAAAAAATCAAAGAGTAAAAGTGACTCTATCAGATAAATTTTCTCCAGGATATTATTCTTCAGTTAAATTCTGCTATCAATTATTCTTGCTACTGGGACATTTATTTCAGGAAACAATTTATCATAATCCCATATTCATCTCATTAGCCTTTTAGATACTTTTCAGAAGCAACCATACATTAGTTTCAGCCTTCAGCCAAAAGAAAGGATTTTAAAAAGTGAAATATTTAGTNTCTACTGCTTGACAGCTGGTGAAGCTGGGCCTGAAAAAGAGTGGAGAAGAAAGGTGTTGTTTTGATGTGGCCTTTTGTTTGCCACTACTCACATTATTAATTAAATTTTTGTTGGAGTTGGCAATAAATTAAGTTAATTTTCCCCATAAAGTTATGCTTTGCGTGTGACAATAACTGGTAAGTGGTCTCCCTGTCTTTTTCTCAACCTGTGACCTTTTCCTTCCTCTTTTCTACCCCTATCCTGTTGAGGAGAGGGAGCGAGAGAGCAGCTGCATGGGCTTCTGAAAGCTGGNATCTTGATACACAGCTTCCTTTAAATAGATTTTTCTTCAAAGACTATGTTATATAGGAATTCTGTCATTTTTAAGACTTCAAGATCTCCTTCTCTATCACTTAATCTCTATCAGATTGCTTTAAGATGACAAAATCTTAGAGTAGAATTTAAAAACCAACCAAATANTAAAGTTATGCTTTGCGTGTGACAATAACTGGTAAGTGGTCTCCCTGTCTTTTTCTCAACCTGTGACCTTTTCCTTCCTCTTTTCTACCCCTATCCTGTTGAGGAGAGGGAGCGAGAGAGCAGCTGCATGGGCTTCTGAAAGCTGGACGAGGTCAACAGACCACAGGGTAAAAATATTTTAATGTTTTATTAAGAAAATATGCTTGTCATCATCAGAACATTTTAGGAAGCCTTTGAAGGACTTTTAATGTGAAAAGAAATAAGAAAAAAAAATGTAGGAGGTTGTTAAGATGATGCAAATTCACTTACTTTTTGCTGTCAATCTGGTATAACTATCTGTGCATTTTAACAGAGATCTCTATCCCTGAATCATGAAAACAAGTGGGTTTTATTTATTAGCCCTTGAAGGAAAAACACATTGGTCTTTAAACATTTTTAATGTACTTTAAAGATTTTAAAATACAGATACATTGTACTGGAACAAAAACATATGATTTCTCAATAAATAAAAAAGTGTAATAATAATTATAGTATTTTATAAAATAATTTAGGATGCTGTTCTGTCTTGCTAGAAGTGGAAAGTGAAAGTTTTGAATGTTCCTGTCACTTAAAGCTTTGCTTATGTTTTACACTGAAAAAAGAAAATAGAAATATATGCCATCCAGAGGAAACATTTGGGACGTAAAACCAGAAGCCTACAGTTGCAGAACAGCCTTTCCATTATCTGCAACAGCTTCTTTCGGTCTTGCAAATCAGCTGCTTCCCTCAGGTAGAGATTCCTAGTGCCTTTTTGAGAGACTCATCCAACTAAAGACATCTGTAACGCAGACAATGACATCCATGATGCAGTCAATGACTTCTGTCACTCATCTGTTCTGAGGTTGGGCAAGTCAACCTCCCTGTTTTCCTTTCCCCAGCATTGGTCAACTTTACCTGAGGGAAAATAAACTGTAAACTCACATTCTTGATGTGATGCCTGATGTAATCCAGCCTAGGAAGCAATTTAAGCTTTTCACAAATGCTGTCAGACCACAGACCGCACACATGTGCACACCCAGAGATAAGCAAAATATACCTAAAATACACGCACACATGTTCTGTCTGCCTGAAGGGAAGCAGTGAGCCCAACCCTGAAGTTATGTCTAGTTTGCAAGTGAAACAATATTTCCCATAATTGAAACTTTAAAATAGCACACAGAAATTAATGGAGTTTACTGGAATTATTCCTGTTAATATTCTAATAGAATCCAGTAGAAACAACAATGTTTATATTTAACTGATTCAAACTGCTTCAGAATCATGTGATATTCTGAGAGTTTTTCCTTTTAGCTTTGACTAAAGGCAATAGATTACATATTGTGCTTAAAGTTTCAGTCAAAAAGTTCTAAAACTTCTTCTAACAAACTGATCTGTACTGGAAGACTTTATTTCTCCCCTTTACGCTGAGATTTAGCAACATACTTTTATAAAAATTACAAGTTAATAACATCATAAGAACTAGGGCTGTTTCTCTATCTGAGCTTATTTCCAGTAACAATGATTTGACTTACCATGCATGTGTGATGGTGAAAAAAATAGCCCTTAGAAATCTATTTTGTCTCATTAATTTTGACATAAAATTTAAGAGTGTAGAGTCATAAAGCATAGATTAGGTGTCACTCTGCATTGACCCTTTAAAGAAAAGGAAGCTGATTATTCTAGGTTTATTTCACTAGGAAATTATTTGCCTGGATTACTTCAACGTTTAATTTAATTGTCATATAACACATATAAAATATCAAATAAAATAGTCTTTTGCTGTGCGTCTACACTAATTTTCTGTCATCAAAAGTTTATCGTGTTAGCTGCCTAACTTAAACTTTCTCAGTGCCAATTAAGTGTTATATCAGAATACATTTAGAATATTTAAATTCCTTCTTATATTGCACTGTTAAACTTTTAATTTTATTTTTGTTGTAATTAACATTCGGGAAGTTCAATTTTTTTAATAGTCTTTCTGTAATTTACGTTTTATATTACTCTACTTGTTTGTCATGAGGTCAGTGGAGCAACTTCTGATTTTCCTAGCGGAAAATACAGTTTATGAAAGATTTTGTTAGCTTTGTTTCCTAGGAAGAGCTTTTGGACTTTCTTTGTTCTGATTCCCCACACGCCTCATGCCTGAAAGCAATAATCTGGTAGAATGGAATACATTGTAATGATAATTAAATTACAACCAACAGTCCCTGGAATACTTTCTGTCCATGGCAGCATGTGTCCTCTAAGATGACATCCAGTCACGGTACAGAAGTTAGAACAAGTTGAGGACTGTTTCCAACACACAGTTTGTTGCCACTGTTTTGGAGACTAAGAAAGTTTAGCTTTACCAGCTAGTGTTGTCTAAAGCAGACTTTCACGGCCAGACAGTAAGAGAGTTCCATGTATTCTTTACACCTAAAGTTTTACCTGAAATGCAAGTCCAGTCACTTGGATAAAGGCAGGAATGTGGCAGTATATGATGTGCCTATGTGGCTCGCATTTCAGGGCAGTACAGAAATAACACTTCATCTCTGTAAGAGGTCACTCACCACACCAGAGTACGTTCCAGGTTCTCCCTATCTCCCAAATATACAACAGCCCAGTTAACGTGATCCTCTGGTGTCAGACGTGGTTTGTTCTCGGGGACATCCCAACCTTGCCTGAAGTCATCCTCCCCGGTAAGGCAGTCTTAAGCCTGGTACGCTTAAGAGGTGTAAAATTAGACTCTGAAATGAAGGTCAAGCTCCTTATTCCCTCTCCTCAAGTAATAACTCTTTGGAGAAATTTGTGAAGCTTAATGTTTCTAGTGTACTTTGAGACCATCAGCTTTAACTGGTGCTATTATTACAGAGGCAGCACTATGAATATATAGCTGTGTTTTTCAAAAACAGGCACAAGCCCAAATTAACATAAAAGCCAAAGGACTTTGATCTGCTGTCTTCTTGTTCTAATCTACAAGGTAAACATCCAGAGAAACTTGTTTGGTTTGTGGTTGGGTGTTTTGTTTGTTGCTTGTTTGTTTGTTTGTTTGTTTTAAATTAATTATGTCTCTTTCCCCTCCGGTCACCATTATTGAAAGTAAGCACTCTTAATTTGAAATTAATAGGAGGATAATGATGTGGCACAGGCTGCAGAGCATTACAAGGAGCTTGATAGTGCTGGAATACCAGTTTCTTTTTCTCATTGCCTGTAGCTAACACCTGCCTGACAAGAAGCTTACACAATGCCCAAAGCTCTAGAGAAGAATTCTGCCAGATACAACAAGAAGTAAAAAATTATTGCCTTTTATTACAATTTAAATTGCCTTTGATTCATAAAGAGGTTGATAATGATAATATGAAAAGACACTGGAAATGTCCATGCTCAAGACTAAGGGGCTAAAATCCTACACATTCCATCTGTCAATGACACGTGCACTTCAGGGAGGAGAGGTCTTGATCCCCACTTGGACCTGAGCCCTGTAACCTTGCAGTTTCTAGATGTTTGCAGTGTGGCAATTGCAGTAAATTGTTATGGACCTTGGTGACCACCATCACAACCTCTTCAAACAGAACCTGCAGGAACACCTCCCAAATGGCATGTTTCACACAAAAATGCCAAATAGAGTAAAACACTACCTTATTGCCATGCTGGCCATGTAGTACCAGCATCCAAGAAAAAGACACTCGTACTCCAGCACTATAAGTGGGATACAGACTGATGTCGGGCACAAGTAGCTATATTGATAGTAGTTGCTAGGAACTAGACCTACTATTCTTTTAATAATGGTTTCTAGGAAACAGAAACTGCTTCTACAAACATAGGTCAAAAGTGTAATTTTTTTAATGTGCAAATTCTGAATGATTTGTCCTGGGATGGGACTCATTTGAATTGTGTTTGAACAGGTTCATAACATTTTAGGTTTGACATCATGAATGGAAACTTCCCTATGTTGTGGCTAAAATACTGCAGGCACTGAAGGGAAGAGGCAAGCTCTGAACTCTCAGAAAAAACATTTCCATCTCTTTGATACCACTCTGTTAAAGGGAAACTTTCAACCGCTGCATCTCTATATATGTGTGATGCATTTTTCTCCTGAGAATGTCTTATATTGTGTGTGCACAAAATGGTACTAACACCTATGGCACGCACTGTACATGTCACTTCTACCTCAGACTTCTGAAACTTTAAGTCAGCATCCTTGGGTCACCTGTCAAGAGATAAAAAATATGTTAGTCTTTGTTCTCAGCTAGAAACTTTCATTATTCAGCTATGCTAAAGATTTTTGGTTTGGGTTTGTTTTCCTTTCTTATTCCAGACTCATTTAAAACCTTACACTGCCAGGACCATCTTCTGGTCCTTTAGTAAGAATTATTTTACTTACACCTGTTTATAAGCATAGGTTGGGATGTAGAATTGCAAAAGCATAGTTTTTCAGTGAAAAAAAAATATTAAAAAGGAGGGCCAATTATGGGCAGAACTTGATTCACTAAGCAGCAAAAACACTGGGGTGTCTTAATAAAGCCAATCCCCTACCCAGGGAATCATCCAACGGCCTTTTCCACCAGAGCAGACCTTATCCACATAGGAAGTTCTTTTGAAATACATTGAATTACCTCCCTCCCCCTGCCCGAAGAGGCTTATTGGCAGTTCTGAGATGGCAGGATCAGGGTCCAGCAAATATTCCTGTCATTGTTGCAACCCAGCTGCAAAGGTTTAATATAACTAATGGCAGCAGGTGGTTTCTAATACTGAAAGGTCACTGAGTCACAGGAAGCCAACTGGCCCTACTGTATCTTTGCAGTTCACAATTATTATTATCTATTATTGTTCTCTATTTATAAGTAGTACAGTAAAATATTGGAAAAAAAATCTATCCAGAGATGCAGGAATCTTTTCCAGAAATAAAATACAAAATCTAAATTAAAACCAGCAGCTGCTCCTAATCAGCAAGCCAAAAAGACATAGTCAACTGCAACAGAATGCCGTCCAGACCATGACTATATTTCATGCAAATGTTGGACCTTAATGTGTCGTTTCCTGAAATTCTGGCTAAAAAGACAGACCACAAGCAGTTCCTTGAAGTCCCTCATATTTAACCTGACCTCCAGTACCAACTTTCTTTTCTGTTTTACAAGGTTGCCTTTTCTTTTGCTGCCAGATTGCATTCTGGGTTGCCTTTAAGATGTAGTTTAACACGCCATTCCCTGTGGTGCTCTAGTCCCAAGGGCACAAGACAACAGAATACAGCAACTAAATCTGATTTCTTTCCAAGGCTGACTTCTTTATATTGCTGTTGTGAGATTATTGAGCAGCAGCTGGGGATTCAACAAAAACCCCAGAGGTCGAATTTCAGTAGGTAAACACAGGTGCTAAATTCAGGCATCTTCTTCAGTTTCCACTATATATAGTCAAGAAGGGCAAGCTAATATTTACGTGTATCCTTTGCAGGACTGGTGTGATTGGGTACCGGAAGGATGACAGCATTGTAATCCGATGTCTGCTATCTGAGCAGTAGTGTCTAATATATGCTGAACAGAAGAAAATGTGATACCATTTTGAAGTGTGTATAGAAATGTCCTTTGAAATGAGAAGAAGCTGTACAAATCTGGTCTCTGGGAACGATAAGCCAAAAAAGACTCCAACCCATGCTGACAGTTACACCACTCTTGCTCCAGTCTGGTCAACTGTTGGTCAACCCTTACTGCTATCAAAGGAAACAGAAGAGATCTAACAATACCAATTGAGAAATCCATTTTTCATTCATAACTGTGTTTACTCTGATCATTCATACTTGAGTACAAAGCTTAAGTCCAGAAAGTGGTGATAATTTGTGTAACAAGTTTCAACGAACATGTCTGTGCTGTATGAAATGTTCTTAATATTTATTTATTTTTTTTCAGCTTGCTTGCTGTTGAGTTTGCTGAGTTTCTCCTTGTTATTATATTATGGCAATGTAGAGGAGCTGGTTTCTGTGCTAATTACTCTATCTTCCTTGTATTTACACTCTGAATCACCACAACACTTAAGATCTGTTTTGAACACTTACACATGAACATAAAAAACAAAAAAAAAATCCTAAATAATTTTAAATGAAACTTTCAAGGTTCAGAAACTTGCTCTGAAATAATTGTCAAGGGTTTGTGTACTCAATACCGTATTAGATCGAAATTGCAGAAACATTATTAGAAGAAAACCGAATGCTGCAGTGGAATTCCTACCTTATCACTGAGGTGTATTAGAAAATTTCCTATAGCTTTTGGTTCAAGAAAAATGCTCATTTATGAAAACTGTTCCACAATATTTTCATTCTTTCTTCAGTGGTCTTTATGAGCAGGGCTGTCTTTTATAATATTCTAATAACATATGTTTTATGGCATCCAACACTGCAAGGTCTTGATCTCACTTCTGGCATTTAGGCACTAGTTTAATATACAAAACAAATCATCCAAGGAAGGGAAATTGCAATTTTGGTAACCTTTTCCACAAATGATGAAAAGTGTCCAAATGCATCATTAAGGTCAACACTTCAATATTTGTTCCTTTACTAAACCAATACAAAACTTAACATTTCTTTCCTATTAACATCCTCTTTCCACAACATATTGTTGTTGCTTCAGGCTTTGTAACTATATGAAGCCATCTCAGCTCCAAATGTCTTTTAACACATACGTATTCTTTGCTGGTTTTATTTAGTTGTCCCCCAAACATATCGTAATTTTAATAACGTTATTTGGCCATCTCTGACTTAGGGAAAACTCTTCTTCCTAGTCTGTTTTTATTTTCGAATGGTTCTTCCAGAAATTACATAAGTGCCAGTGCAAAGTGCGTTTGGAATTGCGTGTGCTGCTTGGAGATGAACATCAAATGGATGGTGTTAACAGAACTGAGAGATGAAACCTTTCAGCAACTGAATGAGGCGATCAACCAGCTGCTGGCAGAGCAGCTCCTGGCCTGATGGTGTTCCAAATGTACCCTTTTCATTTGCTAGAGATCATCTGAATGTCAATCTCAGACAGATTTTACGCCAGTGCTTCTCCAAATTTCTGAAGGGAATAAATGGTTGTTGGTTTGCATTTTAGGTTCTCATTACTTTTGACAGGGCAATATTCATTCAATGTCAATGTGATATTACCTTAGCTAGGTGTAAATAATCAAGTTTCTTCATTTTTGTTGTGTGTGGTGTTTTGGGGGGTTTGTTTCGGTTTTGTTTTGGTTTGGTTTTTTCCACAACTGATTTCAAAATTAAACAATTTTTATGTTGGAAAACTATTGCTTCGTCTCTGATTTTAACATTTAGCATGTTGCAGTTGCATTAAAGAAAACCTCAAATATCCAAAAGTGTTTGCTGATATATACACAAAACAGAAATTTGAACATCCTTCTGGTTTTTACCTCTCAGTAAGGAATTCTTATTTCTTTCTTATTTTTTTCTCCTTCTTTCTTGTTTTTTAACTAGTGCTTTTGCTTTCTTTGTGTCTCCTTTTCATTGCTACAGTTAGCTTTCTGGAGAGAGAAGGACAGTCAGACCTGTTCCTGGGAAGCTGTTGACACAATCTCTGTTTACCTTAACACAAGCAGGACTTGTTTGTACTGAGTGAATATTGATTTATATTCGACTTCAGCATAAGCCTCAATTTTAAAAGGCACTGAACATTCATAATTTAAGTCAAGGATTCAAGCTACCACAAGAAAAAAAAAAATCAAATACAATTAGCAAATATTTTGCAGTGGCAGAGATTCATCAGTCAATGTTGAGAATTGTGCATTTAGAGTTGAAATGAGCTATATACCAGTAATCAGAATGCAAAGCAGGATATTGTATAGGTAGAAAAAGAAGCATCAAAGTTATGCACAACTACGATTTGTCCCTGTGTTTCTGTATTTAATACAGATTTGAACAAAGCCAGGACAGGCAAGATCATTGAAAAGATAAAACGCATGAAGATACTAAGAGTAGTTGCTCTTTTATAAGGCAATTTTTTTTAAAACTCTCTTTACAGGGTAGCCCTGGCAACCTAGATGAATATGCCCAGAGCTAGAATAGGAAATTTAATGTCCCATGACATAAATTTAGATACATCAGGGATGAATTTGGGTGAACAGAATGCATTAAGATAAAATAATTCCCAAAGTAAGGTGAGTCAAACTGGTACCAATAAATTAACAGAAATAGACAAACTCTATATTCTTACAGGCTCAGTGGTTGTGCTAGTGGAGAAGTAATAGTCCTGAAAAAGGTTAGTAGCATGTGTGAAAGGAACAAGGTCCACTTGTAAGACTAAGCATGTTTCAATATACCCAGCTAAGACAGTGTGAAGAAGACAATGCCAAATTTCAGACAACTCATTGCATTTAAGAAATCAAGTGGGCAACTCTATAAAGTTGCCCTCCCCCAGCCCACTCCGCCCCCATTTATTGACCTAAAGAAATTTAAAAAAATATATTTTCAGGAGCTATTAGTAGGAAATCTCTTCTATGATTTCCCCTGCACAGTCAAGACTTGCTGTGTCTGCCTGAGAAAAAGGGAAGATTTAGAGGCACATGTTACCTGTCACATGGATGTGCAGAGCCAACATTGATGCTGTCCATACCTTCATGGCCAGTAGGTAAAGTTGTGAAAATAGGATCTGGCTCCCACCACTACTGAGTGTAGATCCTTTGGTTTCATTAGAAGAAACATGAATTGTCAAAAGACCGTTGAACACATCATAACATGAATGAAATGGGAAAACACTTGGAGACTTCGGTAGCCAGAGTCATGTGTTGAAAATAATTACTAATTAACTTTCGGAAGAAGAGACTCTGAAGAATCTGGAAGTCTTACGTCATGGCTGGCAGGACAAGCTTCCTACATGTCAGCTCGTAGAAATCTGTCCCCAACTTACATGAGCCATTTATTTTTAAAACTGTAAAGCAAATTTTTAGAAATATTCTGACTCAGCTAAGGTGAAGGACAATATGCAGAGTTATTTTCTTTCACTTTTTTTTCCTTCTTTCTTCCGTCTGATATTTGTAAACAACTTAGTGCTTTTACTCATTCAGAAATTTGAGTGCAGAAGGCCATTAGAACAGTGTCAAGAGGGAAATCAATGAGGACATGATCGTTTTATACCATGTTTGAAACGTGTACAATTAAGACAAGCAGTTTTGTTCAGGTTTGGTCCAATTAAGCTTTTGTGAGGTTTCAGGTCATTTAAAGCTAATGCCATTTTTTAAGTCTTATTTCCCCTTTTCATCCTTTGTTAGCAAAGGAGGTTTAGGCAGTTTCAGTGTAAGAAAGCTTTGTGACAGTCCTAAACAAGCCTTAAAGAACAGAGCACAATAACTTAACAACTACTTTTGTTCCCCACAGAAACACATAAAAAACTAAGGTGCATCATAAAAATAATTTCAGGCAGGTGTTGTTGCAAACCAGTTTCCGCCCTGTTAAATGAAGATCCAGAGATACAGTTTCTACTGGTTGGATCTATTTATAATGTATACCTTTCTGTAACTATCCCAGAGAAGAAAAGGAGTTATTATGCTTGATTCATCACAGGAGCCATTCTCACGCTTTTACACATTGGAAGTGTATCCTGCCTTTGTGAGAATGACAAAAAAGCTGGTCAAAAATTTTTCTTTTTTTTTTTTTTTTTTTTTTCCCCCACTAAAAGGATAGTTTGGGGAAAAAAAATCTAGGAAAAAATATGTTTTATTATTTTGGAAACTCACACAACAAACAAACAAACAAACTAAAAAATATAAAAATAAAAACATAAAAAAAGTAAACCAAAACAAACAAAAACACACCAAAAAACCCACAAAAAACCCAAAAACAAAACAAAAAAAACCCCACCAAAGTCCTCATGACCCAAGGTTTCAGCTCTATATGATGTGCTTAACACGTCTAGACATTACATTTCATACAGAAGGCCCAGCCTACAGGAAAAAAAAAAAAAAAAAAAAAAAAAAAAAAAAAAAAAAAAAAGAAAATAAAAGAAAATAAAAACAAAAAAAAAGACCATGATTTCTATACTGTATAATGACTATTTCAATATGGTTTTAAAAATTGTGTGCAACGCCATGAGAAAAAATATTTCTCCTTTTGCGTGTTGAAGCTTTTCTTTATTGAAGATATGAAACTCTTTCAGAATTTCTGAGAAGTGGAAACTTTCTTTTTTAGGTAACAATTACTCTAGAAAGCTGGTTTCAGGTATGAAATATGCACTCAGAAAATTTGCCAACCATTAATTTAATATAATTTATTTGTGAAATGTGCCACTGCAACATAATCTTCATGCAAGATATCAATGCATTTGAGATTTTGTGAATCCTTAATGGAAAGCTAAATACTGTCTACAGGAAGCTCTATAACATTTGGGACATCAGAGTAAGTCTATAAATAAATGAAATTTCATGTTTAGAATGACTTGACATTTTACAAATGTCTATTTGTCACCATCAACTTTCCTTTAAGACTTTCCAAGTCCTACAAATTGCAAAGAGCAGCCAAGAATTAGTTCAATATCTCTTCATTGCCATCAAACAAATGACTGTATTTTCATTTGAAAAAAAAAACTCTTGTCAGTTTTATACATGTTAAGAATGATGAAACATTATACCTGTAGACTGTTTCCATTAAAATTGTCTTTGTTTCCAGACTCGCTGCTGTATATCTAGTTGAAAAGCTGATGAAGATGAGTCTCGGGTCTCTTGGAGACTAATATGAAATGTGGAATTTTTCGTAACACCTTGATGACATTTTAAAACTGATGTCTTCAAATCTTTCTCAGCCTGGACCAACAAAACAGGGAGGAATATATATATTATATTGCACAGATTCCTCCCGACCCTTCTACAAAGCAAACATACGGCTATGAACAACGTAGCTGGAAGTTGGGCATTAGTCACCTCTCTAAGCATAAGTCATCTGATTCATACTAGCTGTCCTAGTGTCACGATGGCACCCCAAAAATAAGTTTAGGCTGACAACAAGGTCCAAAACAAACTTTATTCCGGCTGGAAAAGTACCAATGGTAAACCGATTGGAAAACGTGGTTTATACAATTAGTTAGCACTCCAATAACATAAGATACAGGTTCGGATATTAGGTTAGGAGATTATTTGGGGTGCAGTGAAATAAGAATAGTGGAGATCCACAGCGTGCATATATGCACTCACAAGAAAACAAACCGGAGCCTTCTCTGCTCTGTTTTACCCTTAAAGGAGAAACACCAGCCTATTGTGGCCAGGACTTACGCTTGCCTGCCAGGCAAGGAATTTACATCGTCTGTCCCAGAGGAGGACTTTACACTCGCCCACCAGGCAAGGACTTACTAAAGCATATATTCAGTAATTTATCACTCACCTACATGCAGAGGTGAGGTCCTCCCCATCCTGGGAAGTTACCTTAGACGGCTTCTCCGTCTAAGGGNCAGCTTGGCCCCTCCTCTGCTGATGACCCTGCCCAGAGGCCCTGGGTCTCCACAAAGAGCCATTAGCTGCCCATTGAAGGCCCAGTTCTGAGAGGAGGATGTGCAACTGCCACACTGGATCTCAGGGTGTGTGTGGGGGAAAGTGCAACTGCCACACCTAGAATATTTCAGACTTCTGTGTGTGATAGTAGACATCACACGCGACCTACATGAGATCTCTGTGCTGCAAAATCAACAGCTGAAAACCACACATGATGACACAGACTCATAAAATAGCTTGGGTTGGAGCAGGGACATCTTCAACCAGATCAGGTTGCTCAGAGCCCCATCCAGCCTGGCCTGGGATGTCTCCAGGGATAGGGCATCTACCACCTCTCCTGTTCCAGTATTCCACCATCCTCATTGTAAAAAACTGAATCTCCTTTCCTTTGGTTTAAAAACATTACCCTTGTCCTATCGCAACAGACCCTGCTAAAAAGTCTGTTCCCATCTTTATTATAGCCCCCTTTTAAGCATTGAAAAGTCACAATAAGGTCTCCCCAGAGCCTTCTCTTCTCCAGGCTGAACAAACCCAACTCTCTCAGCCCATCCTCATTGGGGAGGTGTTGCAACCCTCTGATAATTTTTTCTGGCCCTCACACTCTTTGGGTGATGCAAGACAGCTGAAAAAGCATTCAAATACAATAGATGAATAAGTTACGAAAATAGAAACCTTTCTATCATTATAAAATGTTTTTTGGTAGATTTTGGAGAGTAGTGCAGTCATTCACATCTGAAGAGGAAGTCAAGAAGCAAAAAAGAATCTGTGAAGGCGTTTGAGTCTCAACAGGGAGCGAATCTCAGTGGTGAATTTGATTCCTTGAGAGAACATCTTATCCAAAGAAATATTAGAGCATGAGCAATCAGATTGTGAACTACTGCACAAAACACCCAGAACTGCTGCTTGCATTGTCACCTCGAGTGAAGAGATACTGAAGTGCCTGCATTTTCTCCTTGACCTTAGAACCAAATCAGGTTTTCATTGTGCTACTTTTGCACAGACACTCACCAAGAGTCAGCACTTGCAGTAAAGGAACCCAAAATATTCACCGCTTAAGGCTCTCATGCTGCTAATATGCAAGTATCCCTGCAAATGAATAGCCCCATTGAATTAGAGCATGTCTTTCTGCAAGAAAGGAGGTCCAAGATTCTGGAGGACATACAAGAAAGGGTGTGACAAAAGCACTGAAATGTACAGGAAAGCAGAAGCACTTATATATCCATCAACGCAAAGGGCACGCCAAGCAGGTATTCACTTAATCACAATAACCTTGCTACTATAGTCCTGTTGATTTCTTCTCCTCCCCAAGATTACTTGCTACATCAGTCAGTCTGATGTAGCACAACCATGTTCCCGTTGTATTTTTATTTTTTCTCACATGGGAATGCTGGCACTCATGCCAGGTGACTACCTTTGCAGCAGTGATCTGCGTGGAATATCTACAGTGTAAGGCAAATGCCACTCAGAAACCCAGGCTGGCTTTTAAACAAATGGTTTTGTCAATTTGGAGAAAGCTTTTATTCTGAGCTTTCCCATTTTCACACAGGCTGACTGTGTGAATTCTACTGTAAAGTCGCACTTTTAAAAGCTTCCTGGCTTCCAAAAGAGAGATTTCAGAAGAGTAGTGGTATTATTTTTTCTCTCTGTTTAATTTCTTTCTGCTGCAGTGTGTTTCCTCCTATTTACATTCTTTTCTCTTTAAAGGGGTTTGCAGGTCATATACAAACAAAATTGGATCACACACAGAAACGCAGTTATAAGAAATCCCCACACTACTTCTTCCACAGGCTTTTCACACAAGCTCCAACATTCTCCAAACTATTTTCTGTTGTTTTTCTTCTTTTTCTTTTTCTTTTTCTTCTTTTTCTTTTCCTTCTTTTCCCTTTTCTTTTTCTTTTTTCCTTTTTCCTTTTTCTTTTACTTTTTCTTTTCTTTTT
>VWYH01007080.1:72328-103467 GCA_013399365.1 Pampusana beccarii
CTGTTCTTTCCCAGTATGAAGAAAGAGTCCTCAGGTTCTTTTATCCATATTATTATTTTTAAACAGAATGCATCTTTTTAAAAATCTGAATAGGAGAAGTATGACTTATTGCAGCATCAATACACAAATGGGACTGTGGGACTAAGTTATTCTTTGCTGCTCAAACTCTCAGTGAAATGTCTGTTCACATCTTTTGGCTTTGAAAATCTTAACGTCTAAATAAAAAGGTACGTTAGGGCCACCAAAAATGAGAGTGATGTCACTTTTTTTCTGTTACCATGTAGCATTTGTGAACTGCTGAGCAATGATGATTTTTCGTTAATGCGAGATGCACCGCTGGATGCTCTGGATAAGGTGTTTGATTATGCTAAATCTTGTGGTGAAAGCATTCATAAATGTATGAAAAAGCCCAAAAATGCAGCACTGTCACTTTGCAAAAATAATTTCCTTGCACTTACAACTAGTTATTCACGCATACAGGGCTGGTTGGAAAAATGGAAATCTGAATGGATAAATTTGCTTTGTTGGAAAATTGTGAAAGATGTAGAAAGAAATGAAAATATTACCTTAATTCATTTCTTCAGTATAGAAATAAATACTCAAAAAATCGAGTGCTTCATGTTAAAAAACAACAATAAAAATAAAATATTTAATACTTGAATTTTGAGTTATTTTCTTGCCTTGGTTCATTCCCTTCACCCATCTAAAAAAAAAAAAACAAGGTTAGATAATTCGAAGAGCACTGCCCCCTGCTCCAAGCACAGAAACAAGCCTGTCTAATGTTCAGAGAAGGATACCTTGCTAACTACACAGCCCTACAAGAAATGGAAATAGCACAGAATGGCCATTTTATGCCACCTTCTCTTAACCTCCTAGGAAGAAGTGGGTGAGAAACCAGCAGCTAGCAACTGGAGACTTGGTTTCAAAGAGCAAGCGGAGTGGTGAACTAGTTACTTATAGTTTACACTGCATTCAGTTACAGCTTCGAAAGCAATAATGGAAGAAGCTACAGGAGAATTTTCATGAACATTATACAGTCTAACTGAACATGATGGAAAATACAATTTTCATCACATGGAAACTGCTGGGATTTCAACATCTCTGTTTGTGGGAAACGATGAAATTCAAGGTTTCTTCCTCCATTTTGAAACAGTGCAAATCATTGATATTTGACTTCATATGATTAGAAACAGAAATAAAATAATAAGAGAAAGATCTGAACTATCATTAGAAGTGCAACAAGATAAGTTGAATGATTCATTAAATTACTACACAAGATAAATAATTATTTGCCAGTAACTACAATGAAGTTTAAAACTTTCTTGCTTTTATAGTCAATATTCTAAGGTTTAGCAAATATTTGTGCTAGTCTGGAGACTATGGATACCATCTTTTTAAAGCTGCCAACAACACCTGGAAGCTTGCTGGAAATACACTAGAGACTTGTAATATGGCTATAGTAATGTATTTTAAAAATATTTTTAATTACAAATGAGTCTTCTAAATATTATGCAAATGTAAATAGTAAGTGGCAATAAATAAATGTAATGCAAAATCACAGATACATTGACATTTACAGAATTTGAAAATTCTTTTAGGAGAAATTTAATCAGAGCATCTGTCTACAAACCATGATGCTCACCTGTACTGAGAAATAAAAAATGTTAATGATATTTGTTCCTTCTTGCCTCAATTGGCTTAGCATAGGAAAAGAGAGGAAGCAGAAGTACTCAGCTAATAGCAGAAAACCATCGAAATGCATGTATGTACTTATATGTGTATATACAAACAATAATGCATATATATGATATAGATAGATGATACATAGATAGATAGATAGATAGATAGATAGATAGATAGATAGATAGATAGATGATTGATAGATAGATGGATAGATGGATGGATGGATGGATGATAGAATACAGTGGGGAATATAATCTGTTACCATGCATCTCAGGTCTGTGAGAGGAAGTTTAAACCAAAGTTGAAAGCTCAGACACAAAATCCTTCTATTGAAATGGTGACTGATTAGTTGGACTCCTTTTGGAACTGTAATAAGAAATTTAAACAATTTTTTGAGTCGCATTCCTGTTTCAGGTAGTCCACAACAGCACAGAATAAAATAATATCTTCAACCTCTGTTCCCAGCTGTACCTGCAGAAGAGGCAATATTTGACATTTTCCTAATGAGGACCTCATTTCTAAATCCATTTAAACTATCAGTTGCCTCATACAACATTTAGTCTATTATCGGTCCTTTTGAAGTGCATTGCTCTCATCTCTTCTTGAAAGATATGTAACTCTTCAACACATACTGATCAGGATAATTCCTTAGCCTCTGAAAGTACTCAAGGTTTCTTTTTATCACCTTTTTAAAATTTGTAGGTCATACTTCTTTTTGAGATTCAGTATGAACCAAATTTCTCATTATATTAGCGAGATTCAGGTAATCAGCCTTACTGTCCTTTTTGCCTGTCTGTGAATACGAAGGACAACACTGAAAAATCTGCTGGAGATTTTTGTTAAATTTATTGGTTGTAATAATGACTAATAAAAAATATTAGTAGGTATTTAGCCTCATTTTCCCTTTTTGCTTCAATTTGGTTTAGGTTGGGTTGGGTTTCTTTTTGGTTTGTTGTGTTTTTTGTTTGTTTTAATTACCATTTTGGTTTCCTTCGGCATTTACATTGCTCAGTGTTTTAGGTCCTTATATGCACAATAACAGAACATACATATATTTTGCATTAATTTCCAGTGACAAGAAATACTCCATTTCTAAAGTGTGATGAAAATCCCACCAATAGCTGTAATAACAAATTAAGGTGCTCACTATAACAAAAGAAGAATGAGATATTCCCAGAAGGATATGGGGCAGCGAGACACAGGAATTCACTCTCTCAGTAGTCCACTCAGGGTATTTCAATATTTCTTTCCTTAATCATAACTCCCTCCTGTCTATGGTTATTACAGAAGTCTGCACTTATTGAAGAAAAATCCTTATTGTTTGCTGACTGATATTTTTGCTGACATATTACTTCCAACAGGAATTTCTCCTTTGTCCCCAAATTCAATGGTATGATACAAATTTCTTCCACATGTCCATCCTTTATTCTATTAAATTTTAGTGCCTTGAAATTCAAGATCACAGATAAGCTATATTGTTTGGTTTGGGGTTGTTTTTGTGGGTTTTTTGTTGTCATTGTTTTAGTTTGATTTCTTTTCTTATTATTAACGTTATTAATGCTAGGGCCAACTCTGCCATACAAAGAAAACATTGTCAACCCCCTTTTCATCTTGTTACACTAAATCCACTAAATGATTCAGATGAAGAATGTTAACAGAGAAGATGCAGTATAAATATATATGAAGAGCAATCGTAGATTTATCTCTTCTCTCAAGCAGTCACAACACAAGAATTGTCCTCTCTTTTTTCTTCTTTTTATTGTAACCATTAAAATCACAGAATTCAGACTGAACTATAAAGCAAATCGAAAGCGTTGTTTCAAATCAAATGAGCACAATTCAGTGTGTCAACACCAGGCTTTCAATCTTTTCTTGCTCCACCCTTACTTTGACAATCAGTCTGTTTCTATGCACTGAGCAAATTCATCCTCTTCTTTAAGAGCTGTTGTGAAACTTGGTTTCTTCCAGTAGTCTGTTCAATACAGAAGATTGCTTGCATGCTCTTACCTTTACTTTCATCTTAGCCTTCCAAGACGAAGTGAAGAGAGCAAAGACAAAAAGGAAAATATCAAAGCCAGTATCTGCCAAGTCACAGTAAAAGTATATAATAAGCATAGTCTGCAGAGATGTCACGCTTCATCTATTCATTGTGAATCTTCATCATCCTCTATCAGACAACACTGCTCTAAGTGTCCCCTGGTATGCTGTGTCTTATTTAAAGCAAAAGCTCTTTGGGGTTAAAATGTCAAGAGTAGAAGTGGCATGCCTATGGCACCACATAAAGAACAATAATATGTCTTCAATGCACTGAATTACAATCCGTTCAACCATTTCAACAGATGTAAAAACACTACAGTCAGACTGTGCAAATCATATAAACTCACATAAAAACGCAGCAAGTGCTTTAATTTCTGTTAATATTATAATGCATCTTTCATTTCCGCTTAATAGCAATGGGACTGGCTTCGTTAGGATAGTAATAAGGTACACCGTGAAGATTTCTCACCTCAGGGAAGGGAACAAATGACTCTTTTGCACGTGTTTTGTGACCTCAGTTGTGCCAGTGGTTGATGCCTTTTAGCATCTGGAATTTAAAATACGGATGTGTTAACATCTGGCCCTGAGGTCTCAGCCACCACTGCCACGACCCCTCCATAAATCTCAAAGGTTTTTATTCCCAAAGTGTGTGGGTAACATGTTCCCTTGACAGCTCAGCTCTGAGGTTAATGTTTCCTAACTGTGGCAACACGTCTACAGGGATGTGGACTGAAACCACCAATTTAAGTCACACAGGCCACAGAGCTTTCAGGAGACACCTTTGCTATTGTATTACTCACTTGAACTGGTATTGAACTACGTTACCCAGAGGTTAAAAGGCTACTGCCGATCCTCAGAGCCTCAAGAGACCTTCTATGCTAACATTTATCTGTACAACAGCTAGTTTCCTGTGTTTTTACAGCAAGCTAAAGGATGGCATTGAAACCTGTGCCATCTGCAGCTGTGCATCTAAGCAATGGCTGCTTTATTTCTCAGTACTGTAAAGTATATTAGAAATATACCACGACCAGCTTTGGATTTAGATAAAAATACACCAGCTGGGGCAGTAAGTAGCATGAATCAGGCATTTTACAGGATAGTACATGTATTCTCTATCACTTTCATAGACACTTTCCTGATATTCATGTCAAATGATACAAACATGTTTTCTAAGTCTGGTTGCATTTCTGACTTTTAGTTGCCAACATCTTATTAACATACTTCAGGCCTTTTTTCCCAATTTTTCTGTGACAGAGAGAGGCAGGAAAGTTTTCTTCTCATACCTTCAAGATGGTTTTAATCTCTGTCTGCAGGTGACATGTTCCCCCTGGTGATATATGTCTGGTTGTCTCTGCAGGTAGATCTTTATCTAACTCTTTTTTATGCCTCCTTGAGTCACAACATGCTTTTCCCACTTTTCTTTGGGGTAATCACATTTGCTTTCTCTTCTTAGCTTGCACATATTAGCCTTTCTCTAACCCAATTTCTTAAACTTACATATCTGCTTCACTTTTTCTCTGTATGTATCTCAATTTTTCAGCTTTTTTCCACAACAAATTTTATTAGTTTCATTCTCTGTTTTTTCTCTCTCCTCTACAGACTTCTGTAGTTGTTACTTACTCAAGGCAGACAGATCTGCAGAAATAATACACAACAGTTCTCTTTCTCCTCCCATGTTTCTCAGCACTCATACGACCTTCTTAATATTGTAAATGAAGACGTACTCAGCTCCCCACCACCCCTCGGATTTCCCAGAGGGGCCAGAACCAACACAGAGGATTTGTCAGCTTGGGTCGTGATCCAAACCGTATCAGAGAGGGAAAGAAACACTTTCTGGATGACACTGTTAATCATATGATTATGTTTAGATAGTCCTGCAAGGAGCAGGGAGTTTGACCTGGTGATCCTTATGGATCTCTTCCAATTTGAGTTATCCTACGATTCTATGGCTGCTTCTTGTGGTCTTCAAGGTTTCACCTCCCAGTTTCTCCACACACGTTAATGCTGTCGAGTGAAAATGCCTTATTCTTTTCATAGCTCCTTTTTTTTTTTCTTCATTGAAATAGTTTGCAAAGAGCAAGCTTCCTTGGAGTATAAATAAGATGACAAAATACATGTCACAGAATTCCAATATAAGGTGCAAGCTGTGCTACTTCATTTCTCTTTATTATAAGATACTTCTCCAGTTTCTGGATTGAATTATTCTGTATCCAAAGATCTTATGTATGCAATTTTTAAAAGATCTCAACATCTGAAATTTGAGCAATATTCTCAGGTGAGCTTCATCCTTATTGAGGGATTAAAAAAGAGCTGAGCAGATTCAAATCAAACTAAACTTTCTAATAAGCTTAAGGTGCACATTTAAAGAAACGTTCTTTAAAAACAGATCAACTTTTTACCTACTGAACATTTTCACATCAAGCTCTGCGGAGGTTCCTTCAAGTATTTGCGACTTGTTAATCCTTAGCATTTAGGGCCAGAGGATCCCATTACAAGTTCAGGACCTCTGTTCATTCGCCCTGTTTTCAGCCTCCTAATTTGAATTTTACTAAGGCATATTTTCCAGTAAGTTGTAGCATTGAATACATCAAAACTGGAGAATTTTCTGTCTCACTTACTAGTGGTTTTTTTTTTTCATTTATTTTTCTTTTTATTTGAATAAAAGTAGATTTAAAATAGTTTGTGTTTCCATATACCAATATATCCAGTGCTTTAGTGAAAGCAGTACAGGAGAAAGTCAAGTCATCTCGTAACAGCCCACTACAGAGAGTATATGTGATAGGCAAGTACAAATGAAAAAAATCCACATAAATACATAATTGTTTCCTCAAGCAGTGATTTTTGAATGCTCATTATGTCTGATTCTAGTTAAACATGGATACAGACAGTTTGTGCTCCTCTCAACCTGCAATTAAGAGACCCACTTAACAAACTTGAAATTGTTCACAAAGCAATTTTCTTCATAAATTAAAATGGTTAAAGCAGCATTATCTGCTTTGTCATTAAGATGGCGCAGTGTGTTCTTCCTGGGCTTAATTATCCTTTTGATATATAATTGCCCATTCTCCCATTTCTATAATTTAGACAATTTGTTACATAAAAAAGAATAGGTCTGATTCTCAATTGCATCAAGGTGTACTTAACCCTCTCACCTCCTTTAAATGTAATGGAGACATTAAAGTGAGAAAGACCCACTAAGGGTGACCTCGTGGCTTTCAAATGATTACAGAGTTAAAGGTTTTACACCAGACTCATGCTGCCAGCCTTGGGAGTGGTGTGGATTCTGGTCAAAGGTCAGTGATAAAAATCTACAGCCAAAACGAACATAAAAAGTGGAGAAGACACAGTAAGATTTAAACCTTTAGCAGGAGCTGAGCAAGCTCCTGACCAACGTCAGAATACTCTGCTTAAAACTCTTCTGCTTCCTCTCTACTTCGAGCATCTCCCAACACAACAGGAGCCAAAATCTGACTTTTCAAATGAAGACGTTTGTATATGGGCTGATGCAGGTAAAAAGCTGCATTTCTTAGTGCATTACAAAGTTTCAGAACAACAAAGTTCACTAAAAGCAGTCTGTCTGATGCTTTCAGGCAGGATAGGGTTTGGGTCCTTGCAGTATTTGGTTCACTCCAGTAATTCCTAGGTAACATGGTTTTGTTTTGTTTTGAGTTTTGGAGATTTTTTTTCTTGTTGGTTGATTGTTTCGGTTTTCGAGGGGTGTTTTTTGTTCGTTTTTAATGTTACACTGAGTAAAGCAGTAACGGTTGTGGGACGGAATTCATCTTCTCCACCCTTTGCCATCCCAATGTCAGCAATGACTGAGGATGCAGGACTTATAGGAGGAGACCCACATCCCTCTGGCCTAGTTGTTAGAGACCAAGCAAAATATCCTAGAATGTTTAAAATAGCACTAAATGCCTAAGATTAGGGATGTACATTAAGCATCTGAGTCACACCCTAAGATGTTTTACATTAGAGACACTTTATCAGAATGAAGTGAAAATCGGATCTACTTAGACAATCGAAAGGGGACATTTACACAGGCATGCAGATACTTGTGGGCTGGGATTCAGATGGCCTGAATTTGGTGGGAGGCAATTCAGCTCCACACTCAAATACCTACATGTAGGGATCTACCTCTGAGATGGGTGCAAAGGAGCTGAATATCATCAGTTTAGTGGCTGAACTATGGAAGAGGAGTTTGGGTCTCCTTTCTCCAAAGTGAGTGCCCCTCTCAGCGCACTGGAGGACACAGAAGGTGTGTTTCCAACACACCCTCATGAAAGGGCCTCTGTAAACCTTGCCAGAGAAACAGAAAGACAGTAGAGGAATAGAAATACTTTGGTAGAACAGAACATTTCTTATACTTTCTTAAAAACAAACAAACAAACAAACAAACAAAGAACTGGCTGAAATAACATTTGTTAATTCTCAAGACATTTGGGCTACTCTGAAAAGACTCTTTTAATTGGACAGAAAAATATCCTACATTCCCTTTTTTTTTTTTTCGCTTGTTTATTTGGTTAATTTGGTTTTGGGGGCTTCTTTTTGCCTCTTTCAATCACGACTTCAGCTATTGTGGCAGGGGAAATACAGAACAAGATTCAACAGCGGTTTCTAGCCCTTAGTCAACAAGAAGTTAACTTGAGTTCTACTCTGGTTCTTCACTCATGGCTCACATGAAAGAAATGAAGTTGGCTGTATTGGTGAAAGAGGGAAGACATAATAAATTTTGGAAGGGCAGGATTTCTCTTATGTTTAGTTGGATGGAATTGTAAGTATGATTTCTTTGCTTCCTTGCTATAAGAAATATCCCCTGAAGAAAAGATTTTGCTGGATACTTTTAATAATAACAATAAAAAAATCTTAGCAATTTCTTGTTTAATCAGCTTAAAGATTAGACTGATTTGCAGATCGAATTAGTACCAACAAAAAATTCAGATGCACAAAAAACCTCCAACTCTACAGTTTGTTTTGCTTATATCCGGCATTACTGAAGATGGCTTTGAACCAAATATATTTTTTTACCTTCAATGTTTTGGCTAAAAGTTTTTCCACCAAAATTCTGCTTCATAAGGAAAGGTTAGCTCCTAACATGTCTTTTGATAGCTGCATATAAAGCAGAGGTCTAGGGATGTGGAAATGATGAACAGAGAATCCTCTTAAATTCATGACAACTTGAAAAATTTTATGCTGAGAAGAGTTTTGAAGTCAGTGAGGTTGCCACTAAAATCCTCTGTAGATATGCTTCTTAAAAGTTATACTGATACGTTGCAAAGTTGTGTTGCCTATTTGGATTAAAAATGACTATGATGGCTGAAACTGTAAAAGGAAAAAAATGTAAGATCTGAATCCCTATTTTTCAAAGGAAAAATAACGTGATACGTCACTCACAAAGGCAGCTGGACCTTTTTTGTCAGCAGCCTCCTCCAGTGGTCTGGTAATTTCATGGCTTTCACAAAACAAAGCTTTGTCAGCATTAGAAACTCTAAACAATTTTTTCATGCAGTGAAAAAAAAAAATGTTCTTGTTTGCCTGTAGTTTATGTGTTGTCTGACTTTTCAGAAAGCTCTAATTAGTTCTCAGCTTTTACCTTCTGTTCTGAAATGGTCATTTGTGACATTTATTTATAAATATGGTAGTCGAGGTCAGAATCTCAAAAAGGTGAAGCATCAATATATGATGACATCCTCTGCATTCATTAATTTAACTCAAGGATTTTAAAACACTTTACAAGCTATACAGAAGAAACAATATCTTTCCTTCCCATATGGCCTGCAGCACAGTCCAGGTGTAGAACCTGAAATGCTGAAATCTTTTAAAAATAGCTAGTAAAACTGTCTAGCAATGGAAGGACAAAAGTTAAAAATAGTGTTTCTGTGTTGCTTATGGAATGGAATTTGAACCAGAATCACAGAAACCCCACCCTAATGGCAATGAAACGTGAGGAAGACTTAAATAATTTCTTAATTATTTTTAATAATTTATTTTTATATATAATTTATTATTAAATTAACTTCTTAATTTAATAATATCTTAAATCTTTTCTATTTATCTTGTCTGGTTCTTGTTTGCCCATTGACCAGCTTTATTTCATGTACTCTGCACATTGTTTCTTTGACCTGCTAACTAAGCAGTATCACAAGAGTATAACTGAATGGGGCCACGGTTCCACCTACCCTGATGGTATTAGCTGATGCTTAATAGTCAGTATAATGGTAAGAAAAAATATTTAGTTATGACACCCACAGTTTCTGGTAAGCAGTAGCTTAAGGATTTCTTGAACTGGAAGCTAATTCAGTCTCTGGTAACCTTAGATAAATGTATGTTCTTCAGTTCTTTGTTTTTTGTTTTCTTTCTTTTGTTAATTCATATTCTTTCGCAGTCCACAATACCTACTTGTAAGCTCTGCCATTAAAACACGTGGTATAAGAAAAAAACACTTCATTTTTTTCTAATTTTCAACATGTTTGTTGAAAATTTATTTGATTGTTCCTTGTTCTGGTATTATAAATGCAGTAGTTAAGATTTCTTTTTTTCCCTTTCTCAACACCTGCTCACTCTCCTCCCAGAACATCCACATTTTCACACCAACCAGAAACAAGCCATTATCTTAGATGATTTCTGAAGTGCTCTTTTTTCTCAGATTCTATAAAAAATGAAAATGCAGAAATGTAGAGAGAGTTTTCAATAAGTCAAGAAGCAGCCAAAACAATACATATCTTTCTCAGTGGGCATTAGACATTATTCCTCTCTGGTCATTAGCACAGAAGAGCTGATTGTGCATGAATTCATACAGAAGAATTAATGGGCCACATCTAAAAAGATAATAGTTGAGCTATTAAAGCCAAAAAATAACCTAAAGGAAGAACGAGGAATGCTAAGGAAAGATTAGATGAGCAAATACTGCACTAGGGACTGTGTATATAAATATATATACATACACAGTGTTACAGACAATGTGATCGGTTCCATTTCTTCTGCTTGCTGCAACCAGGCTTCTCCGTGCCACCAAAAAAGCAGAGGATGCCCCTCTGTAGAATTCAGCAACATTATATGACTGTCAGAAGGGTTCTGCCAGGACTTAGATAAAAGTGAAATGTGAGGAGGTTACTATTAAAAAACCAGGATCCTGGCACTATTGGCTACTATACTAAACCTTCCAATGCTCGAGCATATTTTTTTCTTTTCACCAAATGCGAATCAGGGGGCATTTTTTTTTTTTTTTTTAAAAAGAGAGGAAAAGAAAATAAGGTAGATAAACATGCAGATAGTCTATTTATATAACCAACTCTTAAAGTAAAATTATACTAGTAGTAACCTGCCAAGCCAATGAATTGCTTTCTCTTTCGTGCAGTAGTTTTCATGCACTATTTTAAATGTTGAAGTCTTGCTGGTCACAAAAGCCAAACTGAAGGTGAACTGACCTTTTGATATTTGACTGTGCTTGCTGTGCCTTGCTTTGTTGTCTCACCATAACTGAAGTTTTGTACCAGTACTTTCTTCTAGCTGCTCTGCTCTCTAATAGGTGCTTTAGCTAATGTAATAGCTTTGCACAGTATTTTTGCAGTGTTGGAAATGAAGTGTAGATGATCTATAGCATCTACTCATGTCCCAGCTTTCAAGAGACACCTTGAAAAAAGAAAAAATTCTTCTATCTTTCATACTGCAGAAAACATAATATAAAAAACTTGGTTTTTTTTTTCTTAATTATTTTTCTTGTAAAAAGTTTTCTGTTTTTCTTCTTTTCCCCTTTTCAGTAATTTTTGCCCTCTGTGCTGGAAACAATTGTTTGAGTTTCATAGTAGCCGTTCACTTCCTCCTGAATGCATTTGACAGAGTTCACTGGTTTGGACTTCTGTACTGTATTATAATTCTAAATCTTCCCTGCTCTATAACATAACTGCTTTTCTACAGGGAAATAACTGTCAAAAGAAATAATGCAACATATCAAAAAACAATGCTTTGGGCATGACCATTAGTCCTTTCTATAATATTTATCTAATGTTTGGTCCACCAGCTCCACCAGACCATTCCTTCCCTGGTGGACTCCTTTCCTGAGCAGCTTTCAAGGTGAAGAGGTAGGAAGAGATGCAGCATTTTCATCGTAGCTCTTTGCAATCAGATTTACTTGGACAACATAGTAAGACAGAAGTGCAACACCTTGAATCTGGTGAATTAGATAAAACCTTATTTTCTCTCCCACCTATTTTGTGCACTACAAATTTAAAGGAGAAATGAAATATCCACCCCAGATATAAAGGTGCCATGTAGTTCCCAGAAAGCATATAGACAGTACAGCAATGAGGGTGTGACACGTAAATCTGAACATAGCAGACACCAGTAATATGCCAAGGACGTGAGGCTCACAGTTAAAACAAGTTCCTTTAGAACTAGCTGTAAGGAAATATAAAAAATTTCCCTATCAAAACAGTGGACAGATATTCTTAGCATCTCACCACACCTTCTGTGGTCACAGACAAGTGCTTCCAGAGGGTGCTGGTTTGACCAAATCGAGGTAATAATTTGTTAATTTTCTTGTTGACAGTTAGCATAGTCCTTGGGTTTATATGTAATTTGAGAATAACAACATAGCCCCCTGGGACAGGTTTAGTGTTTTCTTCCAGCAATTCTTCAGTGTTTGGGACTTAGCATGAAAAAGTGTAAGAACTCATTGGTGTTGATATTTATTTATAGGGAAGCCAAGCTCGTTCCTTGGTTTCTCATGTTTTGCAAGTCAACAGGTGTACAGTGCAGGGAGAAGAGAATCCAGGACAGCTGACTCAAGCTGGCCAACGGAAGTATTCTATACCATGAACGTTCACGTTCCATATTTAAGCAGGAAGTTGCTGGGAACATCCCTCTTTCCTCAGTGGCCACCATCCCTGAGGGCCTCCTGCTCCTATTCCACTTGTGGGTCACGGTTCCAGAACCTTCCCTGTGCCCTGCTCTTTCTCTCTGCACCTTTACTGAACTCACTGTGCTCACGGTGTCTACCTTCTGCTGTTCACGGCTGGGAGCACTGGTTCCAGTGGCTAGGCATTTGCTTTTTATAGTTTTTCTTCCAGAAAAAGAAAGATGAGTGAACAACTGTTCACAAGAACACAGAGGGCAATTAATTGTGTCCTAAAATCATAGAATAATTTGGGTTGGAAGGGATCTTCAACGGTCTAGTCCAACCCCCTGCCATGAGCAGGGACATCTTCACCAGCTCAGGTTGCTCAGAGCCTGGCCTGGGATGTCTCCAGGGATGGGGCATCCACCACTTCCCTGGGCAACTTGTGCCAATGTTTTACCACGCTCATTGTGAAAAACTTTTTCTTCGTATCCGGCCCAAATCTCCCTTCCTTTAGTTTAAAACTGTTACCTCTTGTCCTGGCGCAACAGACCCTGCTGAAAAGTCTGTCCCCATCTTTCTTATAGGCCCCTTTCGAGTGCTGAAAGACCCCAATAAGGTCTCCCCAGAGCCCTCTCTTCTTCAGCTGAACAGTCCCAACTCTCTCAGCCTGTCCTCATAGGAGAGCTTTTCCACCCCTCTGATCATTTTTGTAGCCTCCTTTGGACCCGCTCCAACAGGTCCATGTCTTTCCTGTACTGGGTGGTCCCCCAGGGTGAGATAAATCAACTTCCAGCAGAGGTGACTTTTATCTCTGACTTCAGAGACAACCTAGGTGGGTTTTTTTTGGCTATATGCCTCACTCATTGACTGTTGACATGTTGACATCCAGTACCATGTCAAATACTTTGCGGCATACAAGAGAAGCACAGGAGATTGGTGATTATCCCACACGACTGATGGGAGACCTTTGCTCTTCTGGACAGGCAGAGGGAGGGTACCTCAGAGCATCTCAAATTATTATAGGTACTTGCATTTGCAAAAATTACTCAATATGTTAATAATATGGAAGGCAAATACCACCCAAACTGCAGCATAACAAATGAATAAATATGCAGGTATTAAGTAATACTGTTTTATATGACAACAAATATGGATGCAGCATACAACTGAGATTCAGCATTATAATAATGAATTTATTTATCTTATATAAAGCCAATTTCATTTCAGTTTTATTTACTTTTTCATTTATTCATATGCAAGTGGATGAAGAAATGGAGTAGATTGTACTTACGTCCTTAATTATACCCACTTTACATTTTGAAGAGTGGAGAATTACAGAGCACTATGCTGTGAGAGTTTGACCTAAGTATAAACCGCCTGATTCTACACTATGTAAATAGCAGATTAAACCTTCCTGGGTGACCTTTGTCTGATTCAGTAAAAAACATTTAGACAGATGAGAAAAGTTATGTACTCAATTAGTCTTCCCTGAAAAGAGATTAGCCCATGCTTATGCATTTTCTTGGTTCCTGGGCTATTGAAGTGTTTTTTAACTGATAGTTAATGACGTTTATTTTTCCATATGTATTGTATTTTACAAATAATTCACTAGCAAAACATATTTTTAGCTTTACAGCCATCATGTATACTACTTCACATGAAGAATGAGAAGACATTCCTCATACAAAGAGAAGAATTAATAAATTCCAGCAGAACAAAGAAAACATTAAAATACCTCTAGAAGATTGCAGGTTGGTTTTTAACATGAAATAGGGGAACTGAGCTAGGGATGGAAGGCTTAAGATTGCAAAGTTTTCTAGACGCTTTTTACTGTCTATAGAAATAGAAAATATTTTTAAGGAATCTTTCTAATTTCCTTCACTGAACTCACTGAACTTCTTGTTAACATTTTCTACATGACATACACTATGATGAGTTATAAAGTAGATGAAGATTCACCTGTTCTTTATCTTTCCAAATGTGTTCTGCTGTGCTGTGGATTTTGCTCTGTCTGAGCTTTACAAAACATAAGCAACGAACTCTCTATTCATTTACTTTTCTCTCTCGAAGCTACAGCAAGTGGCAGAATCTTGTTATGATGTGACCTACAGCAAAATACTGGAGGTTAGATTTTCAAGTACTCAGCACTGTGTTTCACTACAACTTTTTACACACTCTCAGAAAAAGCAAAAAGGTGTGATCCATGAATAACTCACCCACGTGTGTACGGTGGAAAGTTGTCTTTTCAGGAAAAAAAATTAAGAAAAGGACTTGAAAATAAATTTGGGGAATGCTAAAAGGTTTGAGCTGGAGAGAAAGATTTGCAGCAAAAATGTAGTTGTTTGTGGAGTTGTACATGTTCCCCATAGACTCATTAGCATTAGCTGGAGAGATCACTAGATAGGTCATATCTCCTGCAGCCCCAGTTTTTTGCTTGTTTATATTTTTGAAGATAGAATCTCGTACAGCGAGGGTTTCCTACCTGTGATTCATAACGGCACATACACTTTGCTTAAGGTCGTGGCCTATCAAGAGTAAAGGTGCAAGGAATGAATCTACTTCAGGAGTTCCTGGAACTTCCTTTTGAATAAAAATCATTACCTTACTTCAGGCTTTTGTGAGAGAAAATAAATAAATAAATAAAGTGGTAATTTGCAATGGAAATTAAAATACTCTTGACTTTCCTGATCTGTAACTACGTTGCTGAGGGCTGATGAAAACCACAGCCATAAGTTTTACATGCCTACAGAAAACGTGGAATTAGCTGGGCAATCCAATTGCAGAAATACCTTCCCACCCCACTATCGCTTATTGCTCTTCCTACCTGCCTGTGCACAAATCTTGGCATTTGCCTTACATTCAGATTTTACACTCAGACTGCTGGGACCACAGAGCTTACAGGGCATCTAGAATTGCAGGGAACGGCTCTTTGATTGTGGACACTATGGACTACACTAATTAGAAAGCATAAAATAATTTAGCAAGCTGTGAAATGTGTACAGTCAAACATATCTGTCTCAATGGCATACTACAAGAATTAATTTATGCATTCCCTTCAGTGCATTCAGAGCTGCTCTGATAAGAGCTGCTACAGAAGACCTAAGAATTATTCATTTATTATTTATTAGCCGTTACCACATTTTATCATACATGGAGGGAAAACAAACATTAGAAACCTGATTCTTTAAGCTTAGCATTGCTCAGTTTGCACCTTAGGAAGCTTTTGCAACTTCCCTGGAGTTATTTGTAGGCAGAGAGAAATTGTCACCTAGGAACAGATCAATGGACTAGCTGGAGCAAGTCCCTGTCTCCAACAGTTGTCAGCGCAGCTGCTTCGCAAAAGAGTGCAAAATTATTATAGCGAATCTGATTGTATGGTGTGATATGTTACAGGACAATGCTGTCCAGCTTCAGTGGGTCACACTGTACCTTAAAAATGAGATTGGATAGCTCTCATAGTTGAACTGTTGCTGTTGTAATACCATTGTTATTTGTGTTTATGGCATGATCCTGCTCTATTCTTAAATCTACAAAGCTACCCAGAGGTATTGACACACCACCTTTCTGTAGAAATGAATTACAATGGTGTGTCATCCAGTTTTCAATGAAAGGCATTACTCTTTGAGCAATCTTTAAAAAAGGATGTGCCTTTGAATAGAATTGCATGCCTCCTCTCCCTGAATTTTGTTTTGTTTACTTTCAATAAAGGGAGAAAGGAGCATCTCAGTGTGTCTTGCTGTAACATCTTTTATGCGCATTCTCCTACAGAACCCTCCTGACTGTAAGATCACTAAGTTTCTCCCACACATCCCCGCTAACACTCAGAAACTCAGCAGCAGGGAGTCCCTTTGATCCTGAGCACAACTTCCTAATTGCCCTGAACTACTGTACTGCAGAACAGTTGAATGAAGACAAACTCACTGGAGGAACGGGTTTGCAATGCCGAACTCATTTTATCTGAGCCAGATGTGAAGCTGGGTCTTCTGGACTGCATGTTCCTCCATAGGCCCTGCCACTACATCTTTTTTTTCCCCATACTCCCTTGCATGTGACAGACAGCGAGGCCACTGCTGTTATAGTTCATCTGTCTAAAGATGTATTACTTGAGCGTGTCATCAAGCAAAGTCACTTTAACAGCATAACATAGCAATACATTACCAGAGAATGGTATTTTGATGATGTATTGCTGTGGTACATAACAGAAATGCAAAATGGCAGAAAGGCTGTATGTATGGTCACCCTTATGAATGTAAACTAACACAGCCATGTCTTCAGCTAGCTGAAATTTGGGAATCTCAGCTCATTTTATCAAGACTAATTAAGTGTTTTTTTGATGGACGTATATAGGTCTACATATAGAGACATTCCATTTTGGATTCTTTCTCTATCCAGTCCCATTTGTGTGTTATAGTCTTCACAACAATTATTCCAGAGTCTAGGCTCTCCCTACTAAAATTCAGAGACTTCTGTTTCTAAGATCATACTAATCTATTCGGAAATGCATGGTGAAGACTCAAACAAGCTAATGGAGCAAACTTCTCTGATGATCGCACAGCTAAGCCCCATGGATTTCTGCTTGATGGAGACCCTGATAGCCAAGAGGGATATCAGTCTTTAAATGCTGAAAATAATTAAGTTATACGGATGCATGATCAATATCGCCATCAACATAGCTATGTCCCATTGAACCCCCACTTCTGAAATAGCTAAGGTGGCTCTGTGAAACTGCCTGAAACATCAAAGGACCAGACTGATCCCTCTAGGTCTCATCTCCAGTTCTGTGATCACATGGCTACAGGAGGAAAGAGAGCAGAGAGATTCCTCTAACTGTAAATTAAGTCTTTGGACTGATGCCAGTGTCATTCATGCTAGAAGGAAAAGAAGAACAAAAATAAATAAGAACAGGCTATTTTCAAAGTTGATTTTTAATGCACAATGATTTTCAAAGTTTTTTCTTTCCGGTAAAAGAGTCTGGAGTTTGGCTGTAGGACAAGTTCTTCTGCTGCTGCTACATGAGAGGCCTCTATTTTCTATAGGTAGTTTTGGCATCCAGACTGCCACACTAAGCCCCTTGCTTAGCACAAAATAACACTTTGTATGAAACAGGAGGCATGAATCATTGCATTATAAAAATAGTCTCTTCACCCAAAACTCTGCTAAGTAGGTTTCCTTGTAGTCAGATTATAAGGCATGAGGAAAATGCACTCTGACTCACAGAGTGGAACCAAAATCAGCCCTGTTTTTCCACTAATATTTGAAAGACATTATCTGATTATTCCCAACTGCTCCCCTGCAATTTATCAGAAATAATATGTCACTTTGCCCTTAGAATACCTGTTTTGAGTTACCCTTATGAGGTGTAAACCCAGCACATTGGCACCGAAGCCCATGGAAGTACACTGAACCAAAATAAAACACCTGAAACATCACTTACACTTTCAGGTAAGAACTAGACCTACTATTAGTTCACTCCACGTAATTTTAGAAAGGTTACCATGATTCAAAATATTCTGCCTCATTTATGCATAGATATTTTTTCAATGCTTATTACAGGATAACTGTTGAATCTGTTTAACCAGCTTCCATAGCATCAGGAGGTACACTTTGATGTATTTCTTTGATGTTCAAAAAGAAGAGCTTTACCATTTTATGAGACACCATGATTGGGTTTCAACAAGCTTTGTGTTAATGCAAAATCCCTCAGCTGATATCCTTGCAATTCTGCACCTTTCCTACATATTTAAAAAAAAAAAATAGCTACTGTTGCAGTGCTTACACAAACAGGTGTAAAGGTTGATAGCACATATACAAATACAATAACAAGCAGTCTGCTGTTTTCAGTGCTCTATCTCTCTCTTCATATTTGTGAAAAACCTAGCACATCCTCTTCCAATGCCCGTTAAATCAATTCCTCTGCTGACGTAAATTGGTCTTACTCTATTGACTTCAATGGGACTATGCCAATATACACTGGCAGAGAGTCCTCCATCATGTCTACATCTATAATTAATTCCAACTATTGCTTTTTCACCCTTGTATATTACATTTTCATAGCTTAAAGTCAACAGAACATCCGTTTTTTTTAACGCCTTACACATAATAATAAATAAGCCAATGAGATAACAGTACTTCCAAAACACTGAGAAGAGATTATAATAAACTAGTGGATTATGAAGATGTTTGAATCCATCATTTGAGACGCTAGCAAAACAACAAGTTCAAAAGATGAGTACATTTTTATGCAGTTTAAGTATTCTGCTATCATGAATCACCAAGTTTAAATGTTAAAACTCAAACCCCTTTTTAGCCTGTTCCCAAGAAATATTCATCATTTTTAACTGCACTTTTTCATTTCTTATGGAATGGATTAGTCCCGAAAAAGACCTCTCGATTCTAATTATGGGTATCCATCTAAAAGCAAATAACTTCAGAAAAAGGCTGGTTCTCTGTTAACAAGGTCCTCTTAGAGGGTCACATTTGCTTAAAGATAGATCTGTTTATCTAGTGTATACTGTCTTTTCCACTGCCAGAGAAAAATCAATTTGGAACAAATTGTGATAAGGTTTTCAGCAGCATCACCACAAACGTTTGCCTGGAAGAGATTATCATGCTAGCACACCAAGCTGAGTCTGGGTGGGTGGGCTCTCGTACGTTCAGAAACAGAGAATGTGTTGGAGGAGAGTCAGTGGTCTTGACATACCAGAATTCCCATTAGTCTTCTTAAAAAGGATGAACAAGTGTGTGGGAAGGTTTTTCCAGCTGAGTTACCCAACAAGTGCAAACAGTTGTTCCCTTGAATTTCTGCTCTGCTACTGCGGACTTCAGAGCACCCCGGAAACTCTGGGCAGGAGTAACCAGAGACATTAATCAGATTTTGAATCTGCTTTTTCTTCCCATAAATGCCATTGGTGGCCATTGTAATTCAAGCAAATACATCTGTATTTTTGATTTATTTATACTTAACATAATATTGCATTACTTGTCAAGGGGGAAACATAATACTTCATCGTAAATGGATCGGCAAGAAAAATGTTTCTACACTGTCATGAATTGTGGATGACTTCCTCTGCCAAAACTGACATCTGGAAGTTTAATATAGCAGTATGTTACCAACAGTGTTTGCACTCCATAATGACCTTTTTCAATTTGAGAACCAGTAGGCCATATTAAGATTAGCTACATCATGGTGCCCAAGGGAAGAAATCTTAATTTGAAGAGAAAGTGAGGAATTTAAGGTGGCTGTTGTTGCCTGTGCAGAGATCTATGACACCCTATTTTTCTTTTAAAATGTGTGGGTGATGTCATCTTGGTTGCCAGAAGTGCTGATAAGATGGAGGAAGATACCTGGCCAAGCATACATTGTTAAGGTAAATATATCAGCATGCAATAGTGCATACTACGCTGGAGTGGGTAGGTTGAATGTTTTATGTAACTGAGCATGTGCAGATTCTCAGGTAAGCAAAAGGTTGGTGATTCTTCCTGGGTATATGAGGAGTTACATTATAAAGAGAATAAAAGCAGAAGGAGCAGGTTTCATCAGCTGTTACTGCAGAAAATCAGTTTCGAAAAGCAGTATATTGAACTAGCTGACAGCATCCAGCCACTCGTCTAGACCTTAACAGTGGACAAAATTCACCTGATTAAACACATTTGCCTACAGCAAATATATTTATACCTGAGTCACTTCAGGTTTCCTTTACAATCAAAGGAAATCCTCAGATTGGTTACTAGGTTGAATTCTCCTTATCTTAAAAAGCAATAGAAAAGTTCTCCCCATGACAGAGTAGAGTTGTTACCATAATTTCCACATATGAGAATCAGTTACAGAGACTACAGAAGTGTTCAAAGCTACGGAGTTTTCACATAGTTCAATGTAGAGATTAACTCCTACCTTTCCGAGGTTTAATTCAGGGCCTGTTGACAAGGCCAACTCACCAGACAGCTCAGGGGAGGGAAGATTCATCTGCTTGCTGAAGGGTTGGATACTGAAAACATCAGAATGGAATATCTTGGCTGAACAAACAGATATTCTGCTGTTTTCAATGGCTTCCAAACACTTCTGTGTATCTATCGGAACTTAACTTTTAAGGAAGCAGGGCAAAAGAAATGTTCTATTTTTGTGTCATTTTTCTCTTTCTTCTAAAGTATGTTTAAAAAGGAAAAAGATTTCTGACAGCAGCTATACATTCATCCTAGTTTGTCTTAAAAGATCACTTCTTCCCTGAACCAGAATTAAATGCATAAACCCTTTCATATCAAGATATGCTGGAGATTAAAGAAATAACTATCTTTCATAATTCACGTATAGCAGGGGTGAAAAATAATCTGTTATTATCTAGAGCAAAGAAAGTAATTTATATCCAGACATGAATACTTAATCATTAGACCAAGTGATGTTGCCCATATTAATACAGACAAAATAAATCAGCCTTCAAATGTACTGCAGCCCTTAAAGTAAAAGGAAGATAAATCAACTGTTTGCCACTGTAAAAAGGGATATTTTACAGCATGAGTGCACAGTGACTATCCCACTAAATACCACAGAAACAACACTAGAAGGAAGGTTCAGTTGGATTATCACAAGACAAATTAATTACACAAGTTTTTCTTATACCTGCTAGTCTACCAAAACAACAGGATAGAAAGTCATATTTCTTTGTTTTGAGGGGAGAGGGGCTTGAATTTGTTTTGATTCTTTTTGGTTTTTTTTCCAAAACAAAATATCCTGAAGCACTGAGACAAAACTTTATTTTCTGAGGTCTCAAAGTTGTGTTCAGTGCTACTGTTCATAGGGTAGCTCTTCAGCACCAATCAAAGTATAGGGCTTCCAGTAGTCTTCAAGTGAAAACCAGACAAAAGATACCTTATTCTGGCACATACTGGCAGATGTCAAGAAATAGCATTGTTTAAGAAGGTATTATAATCAAGAGAGTTATTAGTTAAATACTAAATGATAGCAGACAAGCCTGGGTGAAGTGATGGATTCAGCAGCCACACAGGAGATGAATATGAATGTGTTTGGTTATTTCACAAAATATTTGAAGTATTCAATATTTCAAAAACATCACAGTGTTCTACATTACTGGATGGACGTGATCAGGAATTCACTGAAAAAGAGGGTTCATGGAATTGTCCTGCTTTGCCCCAGCTGTGAGCCATGCATCAGGAATAATAACATCCTGGAAATATTATTCTTGAAATGTTCATGTAACCAAATGAAATCATAACTTGGTACCTACAGTTCATGGTCCAAAGTAGCCAGAATAATTATTAATATATTATTGCTGTATTTGTTCTTAAATTCGGACTTCGGGCTGCTGAGGACAGACTGCAAGCTTGCCAGATACCTCTTCCAGATACAGACTGTGAGCCTCCATGCACACTTTAGTTATTTACATATACAGAGTCTGTTTCAGCCTGTGGCCAAATACAATACAGTTTTTTGCTTTGTGTTTTTTGCTAGGCATAGTCCAATGAGACTGGAGAGTATGACTTAAGTGATCAGTGAAATTCTAATGCCTAATTTCAATCACATCAAATGCTCATAATTTTCGACAGCCAGATCCAACTCTACTAGTAGAAAGTTTGGCTCTGGCTCATGGTGAAATACAGACAGATACACATACACGACAGAGGATTGTGTGAAGCTTAAATCAATTGCATGTTCTGTCTCATCTTACTTAAAAAAATAAATCCAAAAAGTTAATCTAACTGGAAGGAGATGGACTGATCTCTAGAAAGTGAATAGAGCTACCATATTTATAAAAAAGGCTGTAGTGTAACTCATGTACAAAAATAACAATAACAGTGCAGAGCATCCCTCGTGTTGTGTTAATATACCTTAATCATGATAAAGAGAGATGAAAGTTCATGGGAATGGGAAATACTTAATGCATATCCACTCACTACTCTGCTGAGGGCCACAGATACGATATAATACTGCTAATTTTGTGCTTGTCTTTGTAGAATATTTTATCTGTGTTCGTAAAGCACCTGCAACAGTGGCTCCTTGTCTGTGCTCTTAATGAAAAAGAGCTTGACAGTACAAGATAATGCTGGGAAATTTGAGACAGTGACAAAGGTTCAGACTGGACACAGGGAAATATTTTCATTAACTAAACATCACTTAATTAAATAATGTGATGTAGTGGGATGGAAAGTCTGTAGATTTAATAAAAAATATTATAGTGAAGATGAAGACTACAAAATATTCCTATTTGATTGAAGAGACTGTAAATTTTGAAGTCAGATAATTTTAGTGAAAATTTCTTTTGGGATCAAACTGCCAAAATATTAGGAAAATATTTAGAAAGATTTCATTTTCCTAATAAAATATTTATATTTTCATTAGATGAAAAGTGCTATATGGGTAAGATCCAATATTGTGTGCATATATGTTTGTATATGCATATGAAATCATTAACAATTGTACCATATTATCTATCTTATGTATACACTGGAAAAAATAATACTTCTGCAGTATTTTGACATGTGCAACAAAACAGAGTTCTCAGAGCTCAATGGAGCAGAGTTTTATCGGGGTAATTTCTGATTCTAAACATTTTTAGATACTTAAAGAAAACAAAAAAACACAGCATAATGCAAGTCTGCAAAAATCAGAAAGAGGAACTTATTACATGAAGGTTTTGTTTGCTTACAGTATCCAAATTAAGCTAGCAATGCCTATGTATGCAAGGAGAAAAGAAATGCCATTATAAGAGAAAGAACATTAAAGAAAAGCAGAGAGGCAAGGAAGGGTTCATACCACAAGTAATTCTACTGTTAAGCCTCAAAATATTTGGGCCTCAACTGTTATTTTGTCGCATTCAAAGGTGTGTCATCATAAGACCAGGGGGACAGTTTGAGGCCACTGCTGCTGAAAGAGAAATCTGTTATGATATCATATCGTAGGGTTTGTTCTTAGTTATTTTTCAAGAGATCAGTTAGGAACATTCCTATTAGAGTCTTTGGGGAATTTTACTGGAGTGGAGCCAAAGACCTGCTTAAAGGAATTTGCTAACTTCAGAAGAGCTCAGCAGATAACAAGGACCTGGGGGTCAGACCTTTGCCCTGTAAGAAACTGAAGAACATTTGGGATCAACTTGCCTGCTTGGCAAAAAAAATGTGCCTGGGACACTCCCTCCTGGGGAGATAAAATGAGAGTGTGGTCTCTCTTCGTATATATATTAATGCTTTGTGTTTTCTTAAATTGTGCCCTTCAACTTTATTGGAGAAAAAAACAAAAAAAATAAAAAAACCCCACAACAACAAAAAAACCCCAACCAAACAAAAAACCACAAACAAACAAAACCACCAAAAAAACCCAAACCAACCAAAAAAAACCAAAACAAACCAAACTTATTTATTATAATGTAAAATTTATAGCTAAATAATGTCCTCATAATGTTCCTCTTCCACCCTCCAAGCCCTGCATCTCCCCTTCGGGAATAATATATATTGTAATCACTACAAACATAAGGTACTACTTCTAGATCTAAAGAGAACATTGCTTTTTAGCTCTCAACAGAAATATGAGCTCTAAATTTTGCTTTACCTTTGAAAAGAAACACTATGCAGTTTATTTTCGGTGTACATATTTGTAAGAAAGTCGTGCAATGACAAGAAAATAGAAAAATAACTAAAAAAGACACTTTTTTTTCCATTGGGGGTTACTTAATTTACAAAAATATTGATTTTATTAAGAGAGGTTTGCTGTTTCTTTTTTTTAACTGACTTCTAAATTTAGAAAGAAATATGGATTTTTTTTGTAGCTGCTCTTTTGTTGGTGTTTTTTTTCTTTTTTTTTTTGTTCTTTTAGAGAATGCAATAAAATTAACATGTTCCGGGGCCTCAAAGCTATGTATTCAAATTAGCTCACCTGTGTCCCTTAGCTTTGCTTAAAACTGGAGAAATTAGGAAAAGTGACAGCTGGAAAAAGGAAACTATGCAAAAAAAAAAAATCTTCTGAAGGTCCCTTGAAAGGCATGTAGCACTTGTGAATACAAAAGATTGTCCATGACAAAACATTTGGTGGTTTTTGCCAGACACAGAGAATCACTGTGTTGTCACAGTTTTAAAGACCCAAGATAACCTTGAAAATGAGAAACAGTCCAGCCTGTAGAGCTGTTACTAAAGTCTTACACACCAGCATAACCCCAAATGCCCCAATCTCTCAGGGCATTGCAAAACCTAAGTTAAAGTAACACTGCAGGGTGGGGGGTGGTATTTTTGTTTTGGTTTGGGGTTTTCTTTGTTGTTTTAAGAAAGTTCCAGTAGAATCCCAAAAGACAGGAGACATTAAGGTGGAATAAAATTGTTCTCCCCACATTTTCATCCACCCTGAACTCAAGAGAGAAATAAAGCCATTGAATATCTCCCATCAGGGAGAATTCTTCCATTAAACGTCCCTGGTAAGCTCGCTGCCCAAGTGGATATGTCCCTAGGAATATATCCAGAAGAAAAATGGTCTTGTGTGCACATCCTATGAAACAAATGTCAGTGTGAAACCTTGAAACAGTACATTTTTCAGGTAATACTGAACTCATTCTTACCAGCTAAAGAAATTTGACTGTCTGCAAGCCTGCTAGGGTCTCTGCTGCAGCTCTTGCCAGGGATCCTGCTGACATCCCTCCCACAGTTTGCTTAGAGAGCAAATGAAATCTTTGTCACAAGCCACAACACCTGCCACAGCTTCCTATCTAAAAATAAAATCTGATCCTCGTATCTCACATTTTTCTTTACTCTTTTGTTTCGTACATCGGGGGGTGGCATCAGTGATTCGGATTATTCAACTGTTTCGCTGGAGCTTCCCAAAAATCTGGCCCTTGACATACCTTTTTTAAAAAGAACTACCACTCAGAGGGCCAGGTGGAATAACCAAACTGGAGTATCAAGCACACGGCATTGCAGTTACGTAGTGGCAGGGAGAAGCAAGGAGGGGATAAATATGCATGAAAGGCTTTAGTGAGTGAATGATAAAGAGTGAGATGAATATCAGATTTCATGCAGACACAGAAGGAGAAATCACGTTAGTTACAGAGAGAAAAAAAAAAAGCAGAAAAAAAAAATTCTGAAATGGTCAATTCCTATCTTTTTACTGTCCATTTCTCCACTCTCCATACACTGTGAGCTGGCATAGTATAAAGCAGGAATCTAAACTTAATAGACCAAGAAGGTATTTTCATATCTATCCACCATGACAAATTAACTGACTTACAAACAAGTAAAGAAAAAAAAAAAGAAAATGTAAGCTTAACTATAGAAGGTCTTCTCCATCTGTACAGTACAGACACCAGATTCAGATTAACTGTGATACAGAACTAATCTCTTCAATTAATGCAAATGAGCTGCACTTTTATGTAGACTATTACCAGAGGGCATTCAATGATATTTTTATTCACCACATTTGACCTTAAAAATGTTTTGTAGTCATCAAGGATACAATTTTTCACACAGTGGGGATGTAGGAACAGCTAATTAAGTGGTGTTTAATGACATTTGTTCCTTAAAGGAAGGCTGATTAAATGTAGCATGTAATTTTTTACCAAATCAAGCAATTCAGCCAATTTTCAAATGTGCTTAATAAGCTAGGCCTTAATAATTACACATCCTACATAGATGCACCGCAGTCACAATGGTTTGTTGTTCAGTAAATATAATGTTACATATTTGTGAGCCTTGGTTGGTTAGAATGCAGAGTTCTGATTTCTTATTTGAACTGTATTCATTTCGAGAGTAAAAGAAGTTGTATCAGTTTTAGAGAGTGGAATGTACTCTATATTCACTTGTGAACAATCACTGCAAAGAAACCTTGAAAGCATTTCACAAATGCACAATTTTCTGAGGTGTTACTTTGGCAATCTTAAACCATCCTTTGCAAACAAAAACACAGTTTGCCTTGGATTGTAGCCACGGCTAACATGGCACCCTTTTTTTGAAAACCAACGTGTCTCTGTATCAGCACAGCTTATATGGTCTAAGAGAAGCTCAAGGTACCTGGGGTGAGCGAGCAGCTGAATGAGTTCTTGTACTAGGAAAATCTGAAAATCAAACACATTATTTTCACCATGTTTAGGAGAGCTGAATAACTGCTCTTCACCAGGAACTGCTGACGTTGGTTGTTTTCTGTATTACACATACTAGGATACTTATTCTCATAATGCAATACAGCTGGATGCTTTTTAGGACACCAGTGCTGTGACGAATACCATTGCACTCAGGTATCCTGCCTGTGTCTCCAGAAGGACACAAGTTTTCATAGGTTTCATACCATATGTGCCAGGCCTGTGAAGGTATCATGCATACATTAGGATTCCCAAACAGCACCAACACTTCTGTTTGAGCAGTGGAGTAAAACCCTACAAGACTATTGCAGGGTGACCTAAGTCATCATGCACTGGTGCAGTTCTACCTCAAGTAGTGTGTGCAGCTTCGGGAGCCTCCATGTAAGAAGGACACGAAGTGTGTCCAGAGGAGGGTGACCGAGATGGTGAAAAGCCTGGACGGAAAAACTTACAAGGACTATCTGAGGTCACCTGGCTTGTTCAGCTTGAAGAAGGCCGAGGGGTGACCTCATCACAGTCTACAACTTCCCCAAGTTGGGTAGTGGAGAGGGAAGTGCTGATCTCCACCGTCTGGTGACCAGCGACAAGGCAAAAGGAGATGGGATGAAGCTACATCAGTGGAAGTTCAGATTGGACATTAGGAAAAGGTTCTTCGCTGAGAGGGTGGAACAGGTTCCTCAGGATAGTGCTCATGGCACCAGGCCTGTCAGAGTTCAAGGAACATCTGGACAATGTTCTTAGTCATGTGGTTCAGTTTTAGGAAGTCCTGTGGGGAGCATAGACTTTGCCTCGGTGAACCTCATAGGTACTTTCCAACTCAAGATATTATATGATTCTATAATTCTATGATCCTCCCACTCTAGACTGTAGTGACTGAAGTTCAATTGATTGTAGGTGAAAAAAACAAATCCAAAGCTTCACTGGCTGAAAACCTCAGCAAATGTCAAAAAATGCTTCACTCATTCCAAAGTTACAGATCTACACACTTTGTACAGAAGCAACAACACACACTCCTCCCCGACAACATATTCAGGATTCAAAGAGCTGTGAATTAATACTATATCACTGAGTCTCCAATTTTTCAAATGAAAAGTATCTGAAATCCTCCTACAGCTTGATAGTTGCAGATTAGGGATAATGTTCGTAATCAAAATGTTATTGCCTTACAAAAACTTTAATTTTATTGTTATAATTACAAGCACTCTAACTACACTCTAACAACCATCAGGGGTCATCTCCCAGTTTCATCCACCAGCCAGCAGTGACACTTCTGCCAACTGCAGGAATATATATGCATGTGTGTTTTGAAAAATAATGATAGTTTTCACCTACTTTCAAGACTCTTTCTATAATTATTATGGGCCTCCAGTGGTCTGAGGAGCTGCGATAGAGTGGCACAGATTCAAGGGAATCATAGCAGGAACCTGGCTATATTGCAAACATAACTTCAGCTCTCATTTTAGCTTCTTGTAGTGATGATAGATGCATATTAAATAATGTAATCTTGTAATGATAAACTATTGAGGTCTAAAAAATATTCACCAAAGTTTTATTTGCATAATGACCTTTTTTCTTTCCTTTTTTTTTTTTTAGATGATACGATATCCCTGGCTTTCCCTAGTCATTGGGAATGATGCTCTGTAGTAGTGGTTTGTGTGTTTGGTGAGAGTCAATAGCCATGACAGAATAAAATTCCCATCTTACTGTAGCAGCTCTGGCACTGTATTATCACACCCTGATGTTTTGTAATTCTTTAAGCTATGCATCACAGTCTATATATGCATGGTCATACCAAAAAGTATTTTTTATTAGAATTTTCAGCCTTTATTCAAGAAGAAAAATGCTTAAAGCAAGCAACTAAGGAACATGTTTTAAGATCTCTGTAATGAGAGGTATCAAATAGCAATCACCAATTCCAGGCAATATCTGCATTTCAGTTCTTTTCAGGACAGTGAAACCCACCTTACATCACACATTCAGTAGCCAATTAAAGATGATGTAAATTGAGTCCAGTGTCAGTATTTTCTGACTTACTGCCTAATGTCATTCCCAGAGGTGTTCTTTTTTTTTAACTTTTCTTATTCAGTATTCTGAATTTAAATCAATTCAACACTAACTTTCTTCCTTCTTCCTCTTGAGAAATTCAGATTTTCAGCCCCCCCCCCCTTTTTTTTTTCCTGTGAGCACCTTCTCACCAATCTTTTTCTGAAATGTCAAGGGCAGAGGACCCAGTACTGTAAAAAAGTCAGTGACTTGAATTCACTCCATTTTATTAATATAACAAAGTTTTCAGTTTCCCATGCACTGACAGTCTTTCAGAGCTTGAAACAAATAACCAGACTATTGTTCTATTTTAATAAGAGATTTGGTGGAACTAGACGCATTTGGGCTAATGAACTGGCTGACACGAAAGGCTAAGGTGCCAGTTCATCAGCAGAAGTGGCCAGTCAATACTACGCTCAGCATTTCTGAGAACTCGTACATCAATGACCATTGACTGCCAACAGCCAATAACAAGGACCTGCTCAACAGACATGCCAAAGTTGGGTCTTCACAACTCTGCCTTATGAGTGACAAAGGAACAAATAACGAATGTCCATATTATTGGCAGTTGCAAATTCCAGCCATTCCAGCTAATTTCTCTTCCTATTCTTGATAGCAAATTGACCCACCACACTTCCATCGTTGCGACAGATGACTATCAGAGCTAATTGTTTGGGGAATGATCAAGAGCGAGGAGTTTGGCCACTGAACATTGTTATATTTGCAATGATATCTCTTTATCTCCTTTTAATGATCAATTTTGGAAACTTTTTTCGAAAGGTTTTCTTTAGAAATTGAAATATTTCCTCGTGCTTTGTCCCTTCCCAACTTTGTAAACTGAAATATTTTTATCTTTCTCTTTCTCAGCTTGGTACACAGCATGGTGGTAAAACAGGAGTGTTTTTCTTCTGACTGACATTGGGATTTTTCCTGTATCCCAGTAAGCACCTGCATATTTATATACTTCAAATATCTATCAAAGAAAAGGAAAAAGAGGAAGAAAAAGAGAAGAAAAGATGTAAATATAACCAGAGAAGGCAGAAATGGGAGAGACACACTGTTGACCAACTAGTCTATCTCCTTTTGAAGGAAATATTACTCTTGACAATATATTTTCTTCAAGATCTGTCCAATCTCATCTCAAAATATTTCAAGCAATAACTTGTCTGTCACGTTTCTTCTAAGATCATTCCACAACACAATATATCTTATGGCTGGGAACTAAGCCCTAATATACAAACTAAATGTACTCCAAATGATTTGTAGAAACTTTCCTCAGGAGCTCTTCATATGAAGTGTTAAGATACTTGTAGTAGTTGAGCTTCTAGTGGGATATGGTGAAATTCCCTTTCTTACCACTTTGCTTCTTAATTACTATCTGTTAGTTTACTAGTTAGGGTTTTTGTTTGATTGGTTTGTTTTGGTTTGTTTTGGTTTGTTTTCCCTTTGTTGCCTTTGCTTGCTTTACACTATCAATGCAATCAACATAGATAAATCAAAGCTGCATGCCATACCAAATTCACTTGGCATATTGCTTTAAGATTTGTGTAATTTTGACTTGTAATTAAGGCATGGGCATTCTTTAAACCTAGCAATGCGTTTGTTGCCTCACACTGAATAACACACATGAGATTTGATTCTGCATCTGTGAAATGAGAGCAATCTTTTTTTGGCCTGTTTATCCTGTGAGCTCTCCAGGGAAGAGTTTAGAAATAGACAAGAAACAAACACATGATAAGAAACAATAAAAAGTTGAAGAATAATCACAATCAGGCTGGGATTAATTCTACTTCATTATTTTCTTTGACAAGACATGCACATTACTTCTAGTAGAAGAATTACTAGTTTATTGAGTTCAGAAAAAAAAAAAAATCCTAATATTACATCTTTGTTTTGAGTGTCTTTCAGTTGCTGGTGACAGCTAAGTTTTATTGTCTTACAGTACGATAAGCACTATCAAAACATTTCAAAAATTTGTCAGAAAAGTTCGGAGTACACCCAGCTGTGCAACTGATCTTTCTAAATAACAGATTTCTATCTTTATATACTGGTCCCAATGTAACATTAGCACCTGCCAGTAGTAATTGAAGCATGGGATCTCAAATAAACATTTTTCACAAAATTTAGAACAGAAGTAGCTATTTTCAATATGAAACTCATCCTGTGTATGAAAGCCCAGAGATCACAATTTAAGATGGCGTATATTCTCTAGCCAGAGAAAGCACTTAGTTGATTTACTCTATCTGAATGCAATCACAGAATCACAGAATGTCAGGGATTGGAAGGGACCTCAAAAGCTCATCCAGTCCAATCCCCCCACCGGAGCAGGAACACCCAGATGAGGTTACACAGGAAGGTGTCCAGGCGGGTTTGAATGGCTGCAGAGAAGGAGACTCCACAACCTCCCTGGGCAGCCTGGTCCAGGCTCTGTTACCCTCACTGAGAAGAAGTTTCTTCTCAAATTTAAGTGGAAC